>CM074299.1:15679423-15764423 GCA_037194245.1 Opsariichthys bidens
GTCTGTCTGTTTATCCGTCTGTCTGTCTGTTTATCCGTCTGTCTGTCTGTCTGTTGATCTGTCTTTCTGTCTGTCCATCTGTTTATCGGTCTGTCTGTCTGTTTATCCATCTGTACGTCTGTTTATCTGTCTGTCTGTCTTTCTATCTATCCGTCGGTCAATCTATCGATCTATCTATCTGTGTGTTTGTTTATCCATCTATCTGTCTGTCTATCTATAGATCGATCCATTGTTTTTATCATTCTTTCTATTGTCCTATCATCTGTCTATAATTCTATCATTCTTTCGTTCTTTCCTTCAATTCATTGTTCTGACTATCTATCTATCATTCTTTCTCTCTGTCTATCTGTTTATCTGTCTGTTTATCTATCTATCTATCTGGATGATCAGTTCTATCTATTCTTTCTTTTGTTTTTTCTTTACCAAGCAAACCTAACAAACTTCCTTTAATAAAAGTGTTGGTTTGAACACTTTGCTTATTTGAAATAAATACCTTGCTTTAATGTACAAAATATGGCATAAAATATCCCTTCATCAGTTACTGTAGCCTTACGACTACCTTCTAGTCACTTCATGAATTTGCTGAAAAAAAAAACATTTTAAAATGAAATGGTATGTTCTTCATATTTTTAACATATAGTAACCACTTTAAAAACAGTTGTTGGAAAAAATATGATTATATAGCTCAGAATATATTTTTATTTTTAGTTTAGTTTTAGTTTTATAACAATGCAAAAGTCATAACTTTAATGATTAATCAATTTTAGACATCTTTTCTGAAAAACTGTTTCCTTAAAAATGATATATATATATATATATATATATATATGCAGTGCAGAGATGCTGCCAAATATAGAAATAGGGTTGCATGTTTGTAGACCAAGGTGAAAGAATTCCTCAGAATGACCAGCAGGCGGCGCGAAAGGCTCGTGTGAAACTCCACATGTTTCCCTTTGTTTTGACTGAGAACAAAAGTAGCAGCCGAACTCAAACTGTCATTGTGAATCAAGAAAACAGCCCAAACATTAAGAACAGAGGACACGGGGCTCATTCTGGAGAGAAGCTGCTTCTGTGATAGACTACAGTCATACGGCACGTGAGTGTTGTGTGTGGATGAGACGCGACTTTCACAGATCTGCGCGTGCCTGGAGTGACAGAAGAGGGTGAGTTTGCTTTGTAATCATGTTTTCTGAAACACATTTATATTATAGTGTTTCTGTTGTTCACAGTGCATGTAACATCTATTTAAGTGCAACTCGACAAAGTAACAAAAGAAGAAATCTAATATGTAATAACTTTATTTACTAGGTTGACTGCATGTGGTTCATTATGTAGAAACACTAAAAGTTTGACCTAGTTTTCCATGTGAGAATTCCAACAAATCATTTTGTTTTGAGAGGTAAAACTTAATGTGTTTGGATAAAATAACCTATAGAAATCAGCTTCCTTGCACTTGAAAATATCTCTGATATTACTGTAGATTACTGTAATCTCTTTCACACTGTATAAAACATTACAGTAGTATTGCATGTTGCTTTTATAGTGTGTTTTATTGCATGAACATAAGTGTTGGCAGCAGTTTGCGTTAAGATATTCCCTTCAAGGTCATTCTAACCTTACTGTATTTCAACGTTATATTTGATGGGTTGAATAGATTCGCTATAATTGTGCGATAAAAGATAACTTTCTAAGCTTATCAATGTAAGATTAACAGCTCACAAAACTCCAGAGGAAATGTATTTATTCTTAACACAATGTGTGTTATTGTTCCAGAATGTGTGGAGATTAGATTACGGTTACGCTACCAGTGTTTTACTGTATTGTTGTTGGCAGTAGTAGTAACCTGTAAAACTGTTTTAAAGACAATCTGAATGTCAGTTTTCATGTTTGTTGAATGCTACAGGTTTCTTCACGACATCATGAGACTGTGAGCTCAGTTATGGCGGAAATCGATATCGACAAATCGCACCTGCCCGGTGTTTATGACGGTATGGGGTTTTCTGTTTGCAGCTTTAGTTGTTTGGCTTTCTTCTCGGGTATGCATGTTAAAAGTGTCTGTGCAATTTTATTTGAACAGCCATGAAAAATTGTTTTAAAATATGTTCCATTTTTTGCAATGTTGTTGTTAACTCTTTCCCCGCCATTGACGGAATTTTCCAACAATCCGTGTTTTCATGAAGGGGCACTATTGCGCATCTTCTGAAAGAGGACAGATTCAAAAACAACTGTGTAAGAAACAACAGTTTCTTACGCAAATAATGCGATCATCAAACTTTAAAGTGATAGTTCGCCCAAAAAAGAAAATTCAGTCATTTATTCCTCGCCCTCGTGTCGTTCTACACCCGTAAGATCTTCGTTCATCTTCAGAACACAAATGAAGATATTTTTGATCAAATCCGATGGTTCAGTGAGTCTCTATTGACAGATAATTCACACTTTCAGAGAGAAAGATACTAAAACATATTTAAAACAGGTCATGTGACTACAGTGGATCAACCTTAATATTATAAAGTCATGAGAATACTTTTTGTGCGCCAAAAAACAAAATAACAACTTTTCAACAATGTCTAGTGATGACTGATTTCAAAACACTGATTCATGAAGCTTTACGAATCTTTTGATTCGAATCAGTGCTTCATTCGTATCAAACTGCCAAAATCACATGAACTATTGAAATTTCGAATCACTTATGACGTAACGAAGCCTCGTTTCTGAAATCATGTGACTTTGACGCTCCAAATCACTGATTCGAATCAAAAGATTCGTAAAGCTTCATGAATCAGTGTTTTGAAATCGTCCATCACTAGATATTGTTGAAAAGTCGTTGTTTTGTTTTTTGGCGCACAAAAAGTTTTCTCGTGACTTTATAATATTAAGGTTGATCCACTGTAGTCACATGACCTGATTTAAATGTGTTTTAGTATCTTTCTGGACATTGTCTTGCTGGCAATAAAGGACTAAGTGATCCATTAGAGTTCATCAAAAATATCTTCATTTGTGTTCTGAAGATGAACGAAGGTCTTACGGGTGTCGAACGACATGAGGGCGAGGAATTAATGACTGAACTTTCATTTCTGGGTGAACTGACCCGTTAAACAGCAGCATATAAATCAAAACTGCCATTACTGAATTAAATGCCGACCCAGGAAGCAAGATTTGAGGGTGTCTATGCTTTAATCTTTGACAAAAACGCGGTTTTCTCAGCTTTTTGTTCAAAATGTTGCTTTTTTAATGAAACTTACCCACATTCAAGCGTTGATAAAAAGGTGTCATGACGTCACCATTTTCACAATTTCGCATTTTTGTTGTTTACGTGGGGGCCATAACGGTATCGTTTTCATGAACTTGCACTTTTTCGAAAGCTTATGTTTTCAGGCACCCAAAATGAACGGCGCATTAAAAGTTTTCCATTTTTAGTTGAAAACGGTGTCGTGTAAATGGCCCTTAAACGATTAAAAATCATTTTTGTTGATTGAAATAAAGCTGAAATGCATGAATATTCGATGAAAAACTAAAGCAAAATTCCGAAATGTTGTCAGGGCAACTAACTGAAAAATCAGGCTGAAGTGCTAAAATGACTAAAACAAAGAAATTGAGCTTAATAGAAATTTTTTGACTAGTAAAAATGACAAAAGCACATAACAGAATTACTCAAAATTAAAAATGAAAACAGAAAAGCAAATTCCAAAAAATTGAGTAATACAATAGTTAATAAAATAACTGTCGCTTATGCATCATGTACATTTTAAACTGTTCTTCATCTCTTCTTATTTACAGCAAACACGTTATTATCCCGAATCCTTCAGTTCAGTGAAAGGAAAAGTATTGAGAGAAGAAGCTCTTGAATACTTAATCAGCTCCTGGTTAGTGTTCCTGTGCAGGTTTGCTGTTGTCTCAGATGTGCTTTGGCAGGGCTGCTGTTGTGTGTTGTAGGAGATGAGATCAGCGTTCAGGAATGTGATGTGAGACCAGGACAGATCGAGCGAGCCGGAGTTGTGTGCTGCTGATAAGAGCTGGAGAGCGTCCGCACACTCGTGCTCTTATCTGCCCTGGATGAGCTCAAGAGCTTCCCAGCGTTCCTGTTTCTTAAACAGGATTCGGGTCGAGATTCCAATCTTCTGCCGTTTTGGCCTAAAGCTGGACTCAGGAAAGAGGTGTGAAGAGTTCAAGTGCAGGAGAATTTAGATCAGTTTACATCAAAAATCTATAAACAAGAGGAACGCTGGAGGAACAGGGAAGTGCTGTTTGGATGTTCATATAAACTTCTAAGAAATCAGACAGACTGTCTGTACATGAAAAGGGACACTATATAAACACCTAGCCAGTGAGATGCCTTATAGTCGCTCCTGAAACTCACTGGGTTTTGAAGCAAAGCTTCTGACCTGTTTCTCTGAGTTCATGTGTGAACCTCCCTTAACTTCACTGCCGTTTATTTATAGCTTCTGCTTCTGTAGCGGCTCCTCGTGCCAAATATAGACAAAGAACTGCAGAGGAAAGTGAGTGATTGGGACAGGAGAGCAGCATGCAGGAAAAGACAAGGGAGAAACTCTTGATAGTTTCATGCATTACTGTCTTTTCTCTCTTTTCTTTGTTTCTGTGGACTCTGAATAGCACCATCTGTTTGTCCCGGGGGCCTCCGCTCAGCTGAGGGGGTCAAATGAATGGGACAGACCACTGTCTTATCCCAACAAATGCACCCTTAAAGGATTAGTTCACTTCAGAATTTAAATTTCCTGATAATTTACTCACTTTTTCTCCATATAGTGGACTTCACTGGGGTTCAACAGGTTGAAGCAGTTTCAGTGCAGCTTCAAAGTGCTCTACACGATCCCGGACGAGGAGTAAGAGTCTTACCTAGTGAAACAATCAGCCTTTTTCTAAAAAAAAAAAATAGAATAAAATTTATATACTTTTTGTCTCTGCGATGCGCCATGCTTTACGTAATCACGCGGAAGTACCGATCCAGTGTTTACAAAGGGAACGTGCAAAGACTAAGTCAAAGGTAAAGCAACGATATCGGACAATTTTGAAGTTGGAGGAGAAAATGGGATGATTCACTCTACTTTCCGCGTGACCTTTCCAACGTGATTACGTAATGCGCGTCGCTTTTCAGAGCAGTGCAAGACCAGCGTTTGTGATTAAAAAGTATATAAATTTTCTTTTTTTTTTTTTTTTTGGAAATGACTGCACGTTTCTCTAGATAAGACCCTTATTCCTCATCTGGGATCATGTAGATCCTTTGAAGCTGCATTGAAACTGCAATTTGGACGTTCAACCCGTTGAACCCCATTGAAGTCCACTATATGGAGAAAATCAAGTGAACTGACCCTTTAACCACCCTTTGTTGTCCTCGGTCTCTATAAGGGTTGGCATTATTTATTATTTATTCCTCGTAAACATTTATTCTAACAAAATTAGCATTTTTCACGTGTGTGTGGCGCTAAGTTGTCTAAGAAATATGTTTTTAAAGGTAAAAAAAGAGCAATGCTGCATCCGAAATCGAATATTTCCCTATTATATAGTATGCAAAAAACAGTGCGCCAAAAGAATAGTATGTCTGAACACATCGAAAAACGAAAAGTACCCAGATGACGTACTACTACACTATCCCATGAGGCCACGGGACAGGATTTATGAATGGCAGTGAAGCAATGCAACTGGTGTGTTGTTGATTCGTCAAAGAATCTTAAAAAAAATATATCATGGTTTCCATAAATATATGAAGCAGCGCAACTGTTTTCAACATTGATAATAATCAGAAATGTTTCTTGAGCAGCAAATCAGCATATTAGAATGATTTCTGGAGGATCATGTGACACTGAAGACTGATGCTGAAAATCACAGGAATAAATTACATTTAAAAATATATTGCAATAAAAATCAGTTCATTTAATTGTAATAATATTTCACAATATTACTGCATTTATTTAATATTATAAAATAAATACAGCCTTAGTGTACCAGGAGTGACACATAAAAATAAAACGAAGAATCAATTAATTCATTTAATAATTTAATTGAATGATTTACAAATGTATTTTTTTTTTATTGTTCTATTAATCTACGTTTAAAAACAGGAATTAAATCAACAACTTTAAATATGTCTATTTATTTGCCAATATAAAAGTGATTTATTTATATACATTTTTATGTGTGAATTATTAAATGAATTAATCGATTCTTCGTTTTATTTTTATGTGTCACTCCTGGTCCTCCATATTAGTGAGACACTTTTCAAAAACGTAAAAAAAACAGACCCAACCTTTTGAACAGTAAGTGTTTTAATAATTCTCTAAACATCCTTGCAGCTTTTTTTAGGCTTCAGGTCAAAGTCGTTGAATTTTATTTTCATTTTGTTTCTTTTTCCCCCTCATCCTCACAGCTGTGATCAAATCTAATATGACCGTGTTCGAATCGATCATGTCCACATTCAAAGCTGTTTCCAGTGGTTTCAGGAATTGCACGTCACTACTTCTGGTTTAAAACCGGTTCTAATTTTAAGTTTCACAACATCGACTCTTATGCACAAAAACCTTTTCATGGCATTTAGTTTAACTGTGAGTATGCCAGCCTTTATGAAACAACCTTCTGTCCTGAGAGCGCCCGTGTCAGCTTTTCCAGGGTGGAGGTGCTGTAAAACCAGCAGGGTTTTTTTTTTTTTTTTTTTTTCCTAACTTTTTTTTTTTTTTTTAAATCCATCTGCTTGAGCTCCAGCGCTGTTTACTAACAGAAGAGCATGACGGACTGATCTTCACCACATATAGGATGAGCTCACACACGGGTGTGAATGAGCTTCACGACAGTAGACAGAGTTTGACAAACGGATGCGGGCGCATCTTTAAAAACGGTAATCCAACGCAGAATGACACGACTTGGACTGTTTATAGAATCTTGCATGTGTCTTGAATACATAGCTGTGTTGTGTTGTCATATGCTTTAATGTGACTTTAAAGCAATGACAGGTCTGTAATTAGACGACCTGCTTTTTATAATGGAGTGTCAGATTTTATGAGTGATGTTTAACATGCTTGTGCGACGAGCTTTTATTAGCTCTCTGATTTTTTCCACACGAGACGGAGAGAGACAGAGGGGTCTTATAATATGTGTGTTTAATGTGCAGCTTTTTATTTGACCTTCGGCAGAGCTTGTCGTGTGTTTGCTTGGATGTCTTTAATAGCGGTTCAGTGGACTCCCGTCAGAAATTGGCCGCTCACATTGACACACCTCTCTTAGCTTATTGGGCATTTTGTGCGTTTCCTCTGAGCCATTGTGTTGAAGTTGTTGACCCAGTTGGCTTGGCAGTAGTTTTCCTGTTTGGGCCCCAGTGTGGCATTATTAGCAGAGCGGAGACAGAGACGGGCCGAAACATAAACCGGTCTGAGAGAATGGATTGCATGCGCTGATAATGTGTGTCAAGCAGGTCAATTATTGCACAAGTACGCCACTCAAATAAGTGAAGATAAGTTATGGACGATGCAGATCAGCTTTATTAAAATGGCGAAAGTGTTTTAAATGATGCCACATGTTCGGGTTGGCATTGCTCTTCGCCATCATTTGATCACCTTGCGATTCATTAATGCTGCCATGATTACAGTTATTTACTGTAATTTATTGTAACATTTATTAATAGTTTTATATGCTAATTTCAGTTCATGTTCTAGATTTCTGTGCTTTTTTCATTGTTATTAGTTTTTGTTTTTTTTGAAACATTTCTATTCAGCTGGAATTTTTTTTTTAAATTGCAATTTTAGTGCTTAAGTATTTTAAGTTTGATATTTGAGTTTTATGATATTTGCTCTTTATTTTAATGATCAAACATAATATGTGAAGTTTTAGTCATCAATAGCAACCCTGGCCATGATGAACATATACAAAAGCTTGTGCAGAGTGCAGACTTTTCTTAAATCAAGTTATTTCAGTTCTTGCGCTGAACAGAATTTGTGTACACGGTCAAAAGCTTTTTTTCAGTAAAATCAATGGAATATTTTTTTGTTCAATAATATATATATATATATATATATATATATATATATTTTTTTTTTTTTTTTTTTTAAGAGAATTTCAGGGTACTAATTCATATTTATGCAATAATTATGATAATTTTTTCCTATATAGTCAGTCATATATAAAGAGGCTTGTAAATTCTATAGTTGTTTTTAGACATAAATGCTTATTTTTATTAAGTTGTTGATTTGGATATATATGTAGACATTCTCAAAGACTACTTTTTGTCAAGGTTTAGATTTCTTTTTCTTTTTCTTTTTTTGAAATGTTGATTTGAAGTCTCAGTTTTGGCATTCATTTGTCTACAAACCTGAACACAGAGGAAGACATTTTGTCACACATGACATCAAAATGTAAGAAAAATGAACAGGAATGCTTTATCAATCTGATTTCAACATCTTATTTGAGTCTGGCTCAACTTCCCATTCATTTCTTATGGGAAACAACACAATTGTGACTTTTTTTTAATAAACATTTAGGTTTTTTGATTTTTGATTTATTTATTTTGTGTGTGTGTGTGTGTGTGTGTGTGTGTGTGTGTGTGTGTGGCCATATGGCGACTACTGAAAAAGTCTCAGAGTTTCATACCATTATGATAAAGTAGCGATTTTTACAATTTCGAAACTTTTTTTTCGGTCTAAAATAACCGAACGACGTTAAAAATGAATTGCAGCACATTCAGGGTCTGCTTAAGCAGAATTACAGGTAGTTTATGAATACAGTTGCATGTTAAAATTCCAAAACACTTTAGTGACTTCATTTCTCATGGGACTAAATTAGAATAAAATGTTTATAAACATGTATATGAAACAGACAAACGTGTGACAGAATTATTTGAATTTTAAATTGCAACATTTACACTCCATTTCAACTCATTATTCAGATCCAGTTATTGAACGTTAGTATCAGCTACATTGCAGTTATAAAGATTACAGTAATTTTACAGTAGTAATGACCTGTTTAACACTCATATTGCATATATTTTGTGTTTCCCGCCGCAGTGTGTCAGTGTTTCTCTGTGTTAGAGGACGGCGCTCTGGCTCACAGCCTTCAAGAGCAGGAGAGTGAGTATAAGCATCTACTTCCTGTAATCTCGCTCATCCTTCCTTGTTTAACTCGGGTTAAAATAGGCCATGAGTCTGATTCAAGTTTTTTCGTCTCAGTCGAGCAGTTTTACAGCACCAACATCCAGAAGAACCAGGCGGTGCAGAACGATGTTCGTTTGGCCCGGAGGCTGCAGGAGGAAGAGGAGCAGCGAGCGGATCTCCGCAGAGACCTCCAGCAGCTGTAAGCATCGTCAGGCCTTGACACGTGCCCCGGATTACTCAGTCAGCAACATCACAAAACCACAGACATTTAGTATATTCAGGACTTTGTGGAAAACAGACGCCTCGACTCATTCTTGTTGCGTAACTTGATTCGTTTCTATATTGTGAGGTGAGAGTTAGAAAACGCAGGAATGTTTGGCTTGAGAGTAAAATCAGTTTGTTTTGATTCTATTGTTTGTCCAACTTGGGTTTTTTTCTGCAATACCGTTCAATAGTTTGAAAGAAGTCTCTTGTGCTGCATTTAGTTGATCAAAAATACAGTAAAAACAGTGACATTTCTATTTGAATATATTTGAAGATATCATTCATTCCTGTGATCAAAGCTGAATTTCCAGCATCAGTCTTCAGTGTCACATGATCCTTCAGAAATCATGATTTGATGCTCAAGAAATATTTCTGATTATCAATGTTTTTGTGGACATTTTTTCAGGATTCTTTTATTAATAGAAAGTTCAAAAGAACAACATTTATTTGAAATAGAAGCCTTTTGTATTATTATTATAAATGCTATTGCCGTCTCTTTTGATCAGTTTAATACATTAATTACTTACTGACTGCAAACTTTTGAACGTTAGTCTACATGATATTACAACCGGCACAAAAGAGCGTACATTATAGATATAATTCGTTAAAACCTCTCATTTGCAGGGAGGAAGAGGACTGCAGATATGCACAGATGATTCAGGAAGAGCTCCAGAGGTGTGCCGAGGAGGCCAGGAGGCGAGAGGAAGAGGATGAGGTGTGTTTCATCAACAAATGACAAAGATAAACCGAAAAAGCCAAACTGTTCTTGCATAATCTGAAGTAAATGCTAGTCTGACTCCTACTCACATGATGTTTCGGTTGGTTTCCAGGATGTTGCTATTGGTATTTCACATGGCTAATTCTATCTAAGTGGTTGTTCACTGTTAATAGTGGCACTGAATAGCATTTATGTGCCTTGATTAACTCTATTGACCTGATGTAGCCCCGCTCGTTTTTTTCCGGTTTGTATTTCCACAGCATGAAGGTAAGATCTTACGGATTTATGAACGAGCCGCTCGTTTTCCCAGTCGTCTCTTACGACATCCACTTCAAACTTTAAATTTCTCACGATATCTTTCGTTAACTCTACAATAAGTAAATCCACTTCACCCTTCGCCTTTACATTTGCTAAATGTAGAACTTTTTTGTTGTTATTTAAAATGTAAAGCATTACTTTCCATAAAAAGTAACTAAGTAATGCAATTATTTTTTGATGTTTGGTATCATAAATTTTTCTTAAATAAAAAAAAAACAAAAAACTGGTCCATGCTCATTATATACATTCATTTTGAACATTGTGATTTGATTCTATACAAATGGCAAGTTCCCAAAAAAAGTGTTTTGCTCATTGCTCTGTTGTTAATGATCTGTCCACTCATGTTAAGCTGATCAAAACAGCTGCGTGAGGTGCCGGTTGAACAATAAAGGACAGAAAGAACACAAAAGATAGAGGAGGCTGAGGCCCAGATCTTGCACTCTGATATCCACTGGCTTCAAGTATTCTTTTATGTCCTTTATTTAGCTGTTGGGCGACATTTCTGTCGCCTAAAGGAGCAGCTTTGTCATCATTGTTGTCAGGAGTGGTTTTTGAAAGTGTTCCCATGGCGACGTCTGCGGCGTTTCCCGGGGTGACGAGTGGTTTGTCACTGAGGAGGTGGACCGCTCATCCATCTGCGTGAACAGTGAGGTTCTGTATGTGTGGAAAGTCTATTTACAAGAGGCTTTCTGAGGCCGTCTGTCTGGAGCCCTGTGTTCCGCCCTTTGGAAAAATGTCTTGAGGAAGTAATGGTCTATAGTGCTTGGACTCATTTAAAAAGACATTCGAAAATTAGCAAATTGGAATATGGCATAATATGCGTATTTAGAATTTATGCACGTCTTGCCATTTCCATCTAACTTTTGTTTTAATGCAGTATCCCAAAATTTGCATAAAAATAGGTGGATGGAAATATAGTTACAGTGATCGAAATGTAATATTTTGTATTCAATGCTATGAAAAATGGAAAAATTGTGATTTTGTCTGAAGGTGACTAGATTTCTGAAATGGAAACTAGGGAGAATTCGTAGTTCAGTGGTCAAAATCTCATGGAAATCTCACGTTATTGAGAAACAATCCATTTTCGAATGGTTTTGTGCTTTAATATTTGCTATAATATATTAACTATTACTATAATTAATCATTATTATAATTTTTAAGAGACGCAAAATGTATTTGACTTTGATATTTTTCATCGAATGCATTGAAAAAATTGAAAATGAATGATTTTGTCCACTAGTTCCAGATTTATTACATTTTATCAACAAAAACCTTCTACTGTTATTAAGAATATTTTTACACGAAGGTGACTAGATTTTAAAAAACATAAATAAAATGACTAAATAAATAAATAAATAAATATAACAATGCTGTAAATAAAACTAAAAAATATTTTTTAATATTTTAAGTTTCACAAACTGTGAATATACCGTCTACAGTAATTACTACTTTTCAAATGTTGTTTTATGTTTGTTCTTTTAGGCTCATTTTAAGGACAAAATATGTGCATTCTGCAAATGTAATTGTCACAAGTTTTTTTTGTTTTGTTTTTTAACGATTGCTCTGGAAAACCAGCAGGCTACTTTGGTCGTGTATTTTTGCATTTTATTTGTGCTGTATTTTGAATGTGCTGCAAAACGGGGTCATCTCCAGGCACCAAGAGCCGAGACAGGCTTACAGAAAATGGCAATGTTTTTTTGTGTTTTGTTTTGGTTTGCAGCGTCTGGGACTCAACAGAAGAGGGCGTCCATCAGCACCTGCTCTGTTTGTTAACTCGGGGTGTTTTTTTCCCCGATGTGGGCTGCCGTCGTTCATGAATGTGAACACCTGGTGTTGACTGTCCTTTCTGCCTAACAGCAACAGTATTAGACTGCAGACAGACCAGTTTAGTGGGGCAGAAGAGATTTGTACTGGACTTTCTGTATCTCTGCCAGTCAAGCAGTGGGAATGTCCAGTGGAGCTGGATTGTGCAAATTGTATAAAAATGTATAATTTTAATTGAATGTAAATTGATATTTAATGCCAATGCAATAGTCTGTCTGACTAACTCACACCTATATATATATATATATATATATATATATGGAAAAGAGAGGCCCTTATTATACTGTGTGTGTGTGTGTGTGTGTGTGTGTGTGTGTGTGCAGGGCTGGGGAATGTATTTCACTACAGATTACAAAATACAGGCTTTAAAAAGTTATTTGTAATGTATTTCGTTACATTACTCAAGTTTAGTAACTTAATCTAATTACTTTAGAATACTTTGGAATACTAATAAGTGTGAAACAAACACATAAAAGGTCATTGCAAGTTTTTATCTCACAATTCTGACTTTTTCCCTCAGAATTGTGTGACATAAAGTCAGAATTATGAGATATAAACTCACAATATTTAGAAAAGTCAAAATTCTGAGATATAAACTGACATACTAAATTAACAATTGCAAGAAAAAAAGTCAGTATTGCAAGTTCATATCTCTCAATTCTGACTTTATAACTTGCAATTGTGAGTTTAAATCGCGCAATTCTGAGAAAAAGAAATGAATTGTGAAATGCAAACTCACAATTGTGAGGAGAAAAAACTTAATTGTGGGAAAAAGTTGCAGTGACGAGTGAATTATAAAATGACTCACAAAACATGAAAACAGTGGAAAACATGAAACTGAACTCAGAGTCAGAGAATCACCAATCGCTGTTTAAATGACATTAAAACTCAAAGTAATCACTTTGGTAATCTAAAACACTTTTCAGATGTAACTGTAATCCGATTACCACCCATTTAAAATGTAACTGTCATGAAATACAGTTACTCAAATTTTGTATTTTAAATACGCAACTAAGTTACTTGTATTTCGTTACTCCCCAACCCTGTGTGTGTGTATAATTGTACAAAAGCTTGTTATACACACATTTTCCCACTCGAGTTCTTCAGGCCTGTGTCGTCGAGGGTGGGCCATTCGAGCTGGGCATCAGAATGGAAACTCTTTCACCACGGTGCCGCACAATGAGAAATGCCTCACCGTGGTGCCGAGGGCATGTTGATTGCTGAAACTTAACTACGCATACTTCACCTCTTCAGTCTGTAGGACACAAGTTTTGTAAACCCTCAGTCTTAAGTGCCCCAAAAAATTCAACAGCTTCAAGACTGGAATACCCATCCTCTGATGTTGTGTGTTTGTTTGTGTTGACTTTCCCATGGGGAATTCTCTGTTTGTTTATAAGAAATACAGTGGGTAAAACCCTTTTAGGGATCATCCAGTTGATCAAAAATAAATCCTGATGGACGTTCAGCAAAAAAAAGTCGTAAAAGTAAGTGCAACCCAAAATTAAAAATTGCTACAGAAGACTTGTAATATAATGAATTAATAGTATTTACAGCTTTTAAGGTGATTATTTTTTCTGTCCTCATTGTCTGCTTTATGTCTTTTTAAGACCCAAATTAGGGGTGATTAAATGACGACAGAATATTTTTTTTTTGTTTTTGGGAGAAGTGCCCTTTAATAGTGTGTGAACTGTAAAGCACAAACCTCCTTTTTTACATTACTGTCACCTAGTGGACAACTGAAGTACATACTTCATAGTGTATGCTTTTTGTTTCTTTTTGTCCTTAATATTAAGGAAACCACCTAAAATGAGCTTCAAACTAAAAATTACCTTAAATTTCGAATTCATATGACCATGGTGAGGATTTTTAGCGTTTTTTGTTTTTTTTTAATGTGTGAACTCACGTCCTGTCTGACTTGGCCACCCATTTCCTGTTGCTTAACTGTTTGTGTAAAATAAAATTGTCTCCTACTGTATTTAATTCATAAAGGATCAACAACAGAGTCGGTTAGATTAGATGTCATGTTGACTTTAAACAAATTCACTCTTTAAACCCGTATTACTGTAGTTACAACAGTTGTGGTTAATTTGTGGTATTTTCTGGTTGGGATCAAGTGATATCCTCAAATTCAGATGGTTATTCTCTCAAAGTGACGCCGTTACAATAAATGCTTCAGTGCACGGTTTTCTTCCGTGACGTCGCTGTGCAGATGAAGTCTGAGTCCACTGCAGACCTCAGGCGAGGCGTCTGTCCTGAGAAGCGTCTCTGTGGGCGTCACACGTATAAAGAGTGTGTGTGTGTAGGTGTGTGTCTGTGTGTGAGCTGTACTTTCCATGAGTCTGGTCTGCAACACCTCTGGTGGGCGTCACTCTGCTGCTTTTATTCGAGTGACTCCGTGATGGAACTTTCTCTGCCTACTGACACCTCTGCTGCGTGATCTTCAACTCAGACCGAGATGTGTGTGTGTGTGTGTGTGTGTGTGATCTGAGGTCTTATTCTGAATATCACCTCTCCTCCACCATCATGCATGAGAGCTATCTTCAGTAGTTAAGCCACTTCAGGCCTCTCAGATGTGCACTGAAGCCAAAAGTCGATGTGAAATCATAATATTACTTTCTTAATGCATCTTAAAAATGAAAGCTAAATAGAACTATTTTTAAAAAGACAAACTGAAACTAAAATGAAAACATGTGCCTGGTCTTATTTGTGAGCGCATGTGTACTGTTTCATATGCACAGGGTTTTTTTTTTTTTTTGTTATTTTGTCTTTGGCTGTGTCAGCTAGGGTTTAAAAGACGAGTAATATTATGGATTTAACCACACTGACACCATCGGATGAGAACTGAATTGTGCGGGAAAATGACTTTGCAACATCGACACTGTTAATGAACTGAATTGACAACACTATTGTCTTGTGTTGAGCTGCCTTACAGCAGAAAACATCATAAATCAGTCGGTTTAATAATTGAATTTGTGTGGGAATTGTTTTCTGGACAGGAAATTGCTAAACAGCTACAGGAAGAAGAAGAAATGGAAATGCGACGGCAAAGGGCAGATGCCGGTCACCATGAAAATGACTGTGTTTCTCCTCTATGTGAAGGTAAATCGTTGTTGTTAACGTAAGTACGTGCATAATATGTTGCACAACTGTTTTTGTCTTAAAAATCTGCTCTCCCTCCGTCAGGGTTGGGAATCTGGGAACAGATGCTTCAGGATGCTGAGTTGGCCCGTAGACTTCAGGAGGAAGAGGACATGTTGCCTCGCAGAGATGTACGTTACAGTGAACATATTTTATTTGCGTACACACACACACACACACACACACACGTGAGGTCTGCTGCTCGACCCGAGCCCAGGCCAGGCCAGGGTCATGTATAACTTCAGGTTTGTGTGGGTTCGGGACCAGGATTACTTTGTTTTTGGAGATTGTGAGTATTGTGAGAGGAAATAAAAAGAACTTCGGGTTTGGTTCGGGAATTTTATATAAAAATGTACAATTTTAATTGAATGTAAATTGATATTTGATGTCAACGCAGTAGTCTGATTAACTCACACCAATTTATTTATTTATTTATATGGTAATTGAAATAATATAAAATACAAATATCAGATTACTTAAATTTTTAAAAACTTACCTTGAAAGAAAATTAAAGTTTAATTAAAGATAGAAATATTGCTTTGAAAAATCACTGAAATAAAATAAGTCAAAGTACTAAAATTACTAAAAAATAAAAATAAATTAAAGAGAAATAGAAATTAAATCCTAATAAAATAATATAAATTACTAAAACAAACTAAAATTTTAAATGAAAACTAAAAATATAAAAATAAAATGTACTTCGAAATATTAATAAATACTATAATATTACAGCATAAATAATAAATAAATATGTAATATACAGTATAAATAAATAATGCTAAAAACACACCTAGAATTAATTTTTGTCTTTTTGTTACTTGAGCGAAAATTAACTAACACAAATGAAATAAGTTGAAGCTTAATAACTAAAATTGCTAAAACTAAAATAAAAAACGAAATATTTTTCTTTAAAAAATGACAAAAGCACAACAAAATTGCTAAAACTTTAAAAAGAAAACTGAAAATATATATTTTTAGAAAATTTACTTCTAAAACAACATAGTATTTATTATAATGTCTTTTGTTTAGCACTTTCCTCGCAGCTCTGGATCAGAGGTGGACTTCATTGCTGCTCAAGTTGCCCAAGATGAGGTAAAAAAATCTTTAGGATAACTAAGATTACACTGTACAGATGATACATGTATTGATTAAAAATGTAATATACAGCTCCATATTTTCTTGTTAATGGAGATTGTAACTTAAGTACATCAAATTACACACCACTTCTTCATTTTCAAATGTCTAAAGAATGTGATGTCGCCCTAAAACTCTCGAACTCTCTAAAACGCTCATCAGGAGATCGCACACTACATGCAGCGCCATCAGATGAGAGTCGACGACAGGCCGCGAGACCTAGAGATCCAGACGAGACCTGCTGAAACGAGAGATGAAGGAAACACCACAACCAGGAAGGTCTGAATGAACCTCATCCGCTCAATGAAAACACAGCTCTAATAATAAATGAGCGCCTGATGATATTAACACAACCCTTTTATTGATTTTATTCAACAGTTGGGAAAAATAAACATGCATACATGTGCAAAAACAAATTTAATTTACGATACACTGAAAAAAAAATTGTGCCGAAAAATGTTTCGCTCAGAAATGGATAGTAAATTTTACAAATAATTGACCCTTCGCCTGCATTTTTGATTGACAGGCGATCTAACCAATCATAACCCCGAATCCGGCATTTTTATCCAACAAAGCAGTCAGGGGAGTTAGTAGATTAACGTTGGTGAACTTGATAAATTGTGTGTCCTCACGTCTTGAAACAACATTCCTTCTGATGTTCATTCATGTTTATTTGATGCTATAAATGAACTAGTATGAAGAGATGATCGCTTCACGAGGAGCTCCAGCGATCTGTCACCACACATTAAAGACACACTAGACGCTATTTATTGATTAAACTTCTTTAAAAAAATACATTTATTTTAAATTAGCCTGCTCTGCGTTGTCAGTGTCCTCTTCAGTGATGTATTTTTCACTGCATGAGAACATGATGTGTGGCGTGAGAGCGGCATGGCTTGTCAGACATAGCAACAGTAGCTAAAAGGGGTTGGACTTTAGGAAGGGTCAAATTAACATGACATTTTGAAGCAGAAAAACTGAAATAGTAATTTCTTAAAATAACATTAAAAAATTTTTTTTAGGAGTTTTTAAGGTGAAAGGTCACATTAACTTCTTTCGCTTTTGCAGACTTTCGCCCTTTGTCTTAATTTCTACGAGAATATTTTCGTGCTTCTTTTACATTACTTCTTCTATATTGAAGAATCGCTTGTTTGTTTTCCTCACTTGTAAGTCGCTTTGGATAAAAGCGTCTGATAAATGACTAAATGTAAATGTAAATGATGCAGCTCCTCTCTTCCCAGTCTGTCAGTTACGCTCTGTTTAATGCCCGTCTCTATGAAGCCCCTCCTTCTGAAAAGCACAATGTGCTCTGATTGGTCGGCAGTGTGTTGTGATCGGTCAAGCGCTTCGAGTGTGTTTGAGAAATGCCCCGCCCCTGCCGTAACTGTGAGTTCCAACACACTACTAAATAACTCAACCAGGCCACACCCCTTTATTTTGCATACGCCTTGGGCGGGAATTATTTAAATGAGGAATATTGTGACGCGTTCGTTCCTGGAAGAAAAGACTTTCAGGGCGCACTGATATAGAGAATATAACTCCCTTTGGAGTGACCTTTTTCATGCTCAACAGCAACATTACACACCAAAGAAGGTGTAAAAAAGCATTATAGGACCCGTTTAATTCATGGTGTTGATAGATCTTTGGTTTGTAATTTGTTTCAAATTTTCATTTTGGTGTACATAGGCATTTTTCAGACCACGTTGTCTTCAATTTCAGGCTCTTCAGATGCTGAGAGAGAGGCTGAACTCAGACGGACTGCATTCGCCTGTGGAAGAGGAAGCCTACACCATTGAAAACCATCTAGCAAGCCCATCTTGCGCCGCACTGTAAGTCACACTTTCTTTATCTCACACATTCACACAATCTGCCGTTTCTCAAGTGCTCCTTTCAACCGTTGCTCTATCTTTGCGCCTTGTTTATCTCTCTACAGCCGAAACCAACACATACACAACATTGCAGAGGAACTGGACCCAACGTTCAAGGCTAGAAAGCGCGAGAGCCAAATTTCCACCAGTCCCCCGTCAGGTACAAATGCATATTTATATAATAGGAAAGTTCAGTAACTGTATTTGTGCCTCATCAGCAGCCGTTTCCTGTTTCCTCGGCAGGTCTGTCCTTGGCCCCTCGTAACCCGCACAGTATCTTTTATGACTATTTACCAGAACCCACCTTCATACCACCAACTAAGCGGCAGAGCGACAAAGCAGGGCGTCTCAAAGCCAAAGACAAGAAAGAGAACTGTAAACAACAGTGAACGTATGACTAAATCAGTAGTGGCTCTCGGTTGTGTCTTTTGAGTGAATAAACAATTATTATATAATCATTTTTATGGGACACAGATTAATATGTTGTTAGACTGAGTAACAATAACTGGTGATTCTCTGATGTTCCATTCATGCACTTTTAGAAAAAAAAAAGAGTTCTATATAGAACACTTAATACCAGAAAGGGTCTATATGTATGGAATATTTTTTTCCGCCACTGAAAAAAAAAAACAAAATATTTGCTACTTTTTATCTCCGAATTCTGACTTTATATCTCAGAATTCTGAGATAAAAAGTCACAAAAATCTTTTCTTTTTTTTTTTTCTCAGTGGCGGAAACGGGCTTCCATATATATGCGTCTTATGATTGTATGATACTTTAATGTTTAATGGGTTATTAAACAATTTTTCTAGTGATAAAGCATGCTTATGAGCTGCTTAATTCATCAAATTCTATTTACATAAAGAATGAGACAAAACAACTAAATTCATAAAATGATCCCTTGGAAGGTTCTATATATGATGCGTTTGACAGACTCCTTTTAAGGTTCTATATAGAACCTTTTCTTCTAAAAGTGTGCAACTTGTAAATGGAACAACATTTGAAGTTAGTCTTCCAACTTTGACACTAAAGCTGTGTTTTCATCCTGTTGTTGAATGGCATAAACATGGCGTCACCCAGAGAAATGTTATGCATAATTAATGTTAAACACTCGCTTTTAAGTCAAATTCTTGCATTAAATGATGATGAAACCTGTTTTGCATACACTTGCAGAGACAGGTGTGTTGCAGGGATAATGTATTTTTGTAGGCCAAAAACCAGGAAACGAGTTAGGATTCAAGTCAATGGATTTTTAAGGGGTTTTTGGGTAAATAATGTCTGTGGCTAACATCGTTCGCATTTTATTCTACGACATAATTCATTCCACCGTGTGATTTTTGAAATCTCTTACTTGTCTTGAAAAATGCAGTTGCTGAATGTGATTCTAGAGGACGTCGGAGACATTCAATGTCATGAGACTGAACTACTCGTGTTCTTGCAAACTCAAACTTTCAGGGAAAATGTTTTAAATAAAAGGTGCCATGCCATAGTTTGTAAACTCGTAATTACAACTTGTAAGCTAGGAATTTTCTGAGAGTTCCTACTTGTACCACCTGACCACTGCAGATTCATTTTTTTCAGTTTTGCCACAGTAATTACGACATAGCGTTAATTAAGCACTGTGAACGCTTTTTTTTTTGTAATTATGGTAATTACGACAAGGCGTAGATGTTGAAGTCATGTGACCATGGTGTATTACATTTATAGCCTAGCTTTTCACTTATGCCGATTATATTTAGGCTTCAAAATCATAAAAGTTGTGAAGATTGAACAACAAAACACAAACTTATTTTCTGCAATAATACAAAAGCCAATGGAAAAATCTCATTGGTTTCTGTTGAGTGATCCAGGGCGATGCGAACTTACGGTTTGCCCTACAAAAATACGTCATCACTGCAGCGTCCTAAAGAGACAATCAAACGCCTGCTAAGATAACACTCCCAGACTCACACTACATTTACATTTAGTCATTTAGCAGACACTTTTATCCAAAGTGACGAATGCAAACAAGCGATTCTTCATGAATTGGCAATGTGTCCCGCCAGATGCGGGACTATGGTCCCACATCTGGCACATGTGGGTTACATGCGGACCAGATGTGGGCCGAATCTGGGTCGACACTATGCCACTGTCAGGGTGGGCAATGCATCGTCTTTACGGTCAAAAGTTAGAAAAATTAAGTGTAAATATCACATATCTAATTTTTGGATGGAACGCAGCTTAATCTGTGATCATATACAAGACTTTCAAGGTTAAATATATAGTTTTTTTTTTAATCTTCAGGTCAATAGGGAGTCTATTAATAACATCTTTAACTAAAAC
The DNA here is from genome assembly GCA_037194245.1 of Opsariichthys bidens. NCBI lineage: Eukaryota > Metazoa > Chordata > Actinopteri > Cypriniformes > Xenocyprididae > Opsariichthys > Opsariichthys bidens. The sequence continues at coordinate 15,700,102 of CM074299.1, forward strand.
AGGTCAACTGGAAAAAAATAACTGAAGGGGAACACGCCATAGACCTTTGATTTTATGTTTGTATAAGGGATATAATGCCTTTTTCTGCTGTCTTTGTGTTTCACGACGCAGCATTTTAGTCCACATTTGTTATGTTCCTCATTTTTACTTCTAAGAAAAGAGCAGTGTTTAATGGTCTTGCGAAACGTGATTCTAAAGGTCAGAGGTCAGAAAAGACCCCGGTTCATTTTACCAGAATGTGAAGATTCAGGGGTTTTGCTCTTGGAAATTCAGAGGATTTAAAATAATGCAATAAGGGGAATTCTGATGATGTTGAATTAAAATATCAAACGCAGTCACATCCTGGCTCTGCTCCCCCCCCCCCACACACACACATACTGTAACCTTTTGTTGATGTGCACCGTGACGATGACATCAGCCACATGAACGCCTCTCTGTTCTCAAAGGCCAGAGGGCGACTGAACTTCTACACAGGATTTCTTTTCGTCTGTAATACGTGTTAACATCGTATGTGTTTTCATAATAAAAGTCATCCGAGCACATTTTGAGCAAATCATTTTGTATTGTCTTTGTTACAGGCTCATTTATCATCAAACATAAAATTCTCAAACGATGTTATAGATCAGGATTTCCCAAACTTTTTTTTTTTGTGAGCTGATAAAAAAAAAATCATACAAACACTAAAAAAAATATATATATAAATATATTCAAATATATATTGTCTGACCAAAAAATTCATTAAAAAAGAAACTTTATTAGTTGCTTAGTTTTCTCAGACACAATTAATGCGTTCCTGTAGAACATGGATGGACGGAGGCTGCATCCGAAATTCAATTATTTTGAATAACTATTTACTTTGTGAGCACTAAAAAATACGTTCTATCTAGTATGAATGCCTATTCTTTTATGAGTACTCTGAATTCTGGTACTTCTCATACCATACTAGTACTAGTATGCAATTCCCAACGCAGCCGAAGTTCTATTTAGCAAAACCACAATAATGTATTTAAGCAAAAATGAACCCTAATATTAAAGGGTTAGGTCTTAATATTATAAAGCGACGAGAATACTACCAAAAAAAAACAAATTAACGACTTATATCTAGTGATGGGCGACTTCAAAACACTGCTTCGAAGCTTTTCGAATCTTTTGTTTCGAATCAGTGATTCGGTTCGCGTATCAAACTGCCAAAGTCACGTGAACTATAGAAATTTCGAATCACTTGATCACGTGACTTTGGCGCTCCGAACCGCTGATTCGAAACAAAAGACCCATAAAGCTTCGAAGCAAACAACAAAAGTCGTTATTTTGGGGGTTTTTGTCTCACAAACAGTATTCTCGTCGCTTTATAATATTAATGTTGAACCACTGTACTCGCATGAACTGTTTTAAATATGTTTTAGTGTCTTTCTGGACAATAAAAGAGTCTTGCTGGCCATCATATCTCATCAAAAATAGACGATCTGAAGATGAACGAAGGTCTTGCGGGTGTAGAACGACACGAGGGAGAGGAATTAATGACACGATTTTTATTTTTGGGTGAACTAACACTTTTTTTGACAAGTTTTGACCTTTAATGGTAACCCTGAGTAAAAAAACTACAAAATGCATTCATAATACGAAAATACTACTTTAATGGCAAAAAAAATGTCACTGACATCCTGATTTACAATTTTAACGACAGGATTCTAGTAGAATTCAGAAAATAAATTATACATTACATAGAAAGTCTATACACATCCTCCGATAATTACAAATGATGTTCATTTATGATCACAACACACGTTCACGCTTCCAAAGGGCCGACGCTCTCTGAGAGCAGCGAGTTCATCGAACTCTGACTGCTGCCGCCGCCGTGTTCCTGCTGAGGAAAACAGAAGCTGGCTTCGGGAAGACACGTCGGGATCTGTCCTCCTTCTGATCACAAGACACACAGAAAAACATGTCTGCATGAGGATACGGGAATCCTTCGGAAATGCTGCGCAAGTGTGTGTAACTGAAGAAAAGGGCAGATGAAGTTTACCTGGCTGCTTGTTTTCTTTGTGGGTGGCCTTTCTTCTTCTCCACTCCAGGAAGAGGATTACAGCAACAGGTATTGATATGCAGAAGAGCCCAAAGATGATGAGGATTGCAATGACCTCTGTAGCAAAGAGCAATGAGTGAATCAAGTGAAAGTTTTAACTTCAACACACATGGATATGACAAGCTCTTTTTTTTAATTAAAATGCATTTAACTTAAAAAATAACATCACATTCAAGCAGTGTGAATAGAGATCATGCAAAACTGCATAAATAATTACTTTTTTTTTTAAAAAAAAAATAGGTCAAATGCATGGGAAAATTTAGGACTGCTTCCCATAATCTGATATTTTTAAAACCAGTTCAGAGATGTTCAGGGTCATCAGACGTTATCAGATATCTCTGGGTTTATATTTCTGTCAAACATACTGTTGTCTGCATCGCTCTTCGGCATCACAGTTGGTTTGGTGTCTGGTTTAGGGCCACAGATTATATCTGTAGATGAACTTCCAGGAACGATTATTTGATGGTCAGGCGTACATCTGTGGGTGGACAGATATATCTTTTGAAATGGCTTTTCATCACCTCGTAAACATTTTTAACAGACAGATCTATATCAGGAACTATGATGTTAAATGCATCGTACTTGGTCCAGTTCACGCAGTATTGATGGATCTTGTCGTTGTACATCCCTGGAGGACATGGCTCACACTGGCCTGAATTCATACGAGAAATACCTTACGGTCAGATGCACGTTGGTTATTGATATCAAAAGACTGATCAGTTATCTTTACCTTTTGCGGTGGGTTGCTGTCCTTTGCCACACTCTGCAAGGCATTTAGAGCATTTATCATTTCCACATCGAAATCCTTGTGAACACTCACAAACGGTGTCTCTGTCGGCGGCGCATTTCTCCTTCACCCGCCTGCCACCTGGAGCAGAGGAGAGGAGCGAGACTTCATCAGAACATTTACAGCTCCAGCATTCAAAGACGACGCTCGAAGCACAGAAACAGCACGGTGTCCGACACAGATACTCATTGAAAGAAACCTGATTTTAAAGGGTTAGTTCAGCCAAAAAAAGTACTCACCCTCATGTCGTTCCAAACCCGTACAACTTTCATTTTGGGACACAAATAAAGATATTTTAATGAACTCTCCCTTCACTGACAGTCCAAACAACTGCCATTTTGATGCTTCAAAAAGTTCACAAAGTTGAACATGTAAAACTCATCCAAATGAATCAAGCAGTTTAGTCCAAATTTTTGGAAGATACATGACAGCTGATATAAGACTTTGACTTTGTTCTCCTGCGAGAATTGTTTGAGCATCTGTTCGCTGATCAGTTTTTATGACATTAATAAATGAAAGCTGAAATTGAATCTGTTCATCATATAAAGCGGTCGTATCTCTTCAAAAAAATGGGACTTAACGGCTCAATTGACCTTCACTGGCAGTTTGATTGACAGGCGATCTGACCAATCATAACCCCCGAATCCGCCATTTTGTCCGACAAAGCAGTCAGGGGAGTTAGTAGATTAACGTTGGCGAACTTGATAAATTGTGTGTCCTCACGTCTTGAAACAACATTCCTTCTGATGTTCATTCACGTTTATTGGATGCTATAAATGAACTATTATGAAGAGATGATCGGAGCTACATCGATCTGTCACGACACATTAAAGACACACTAGATGCTATTTATTGATTAAACTTCTTTATATATTAAATATGAAACTGTTTTATACGTTGTCAATGTCCTCTTTGCTCCAGGATGTATTTTTCACTTCGTGAGAACATGATGTGTGGCGTGAAAGCGGACATAGCAATAGTAACTAAAGGGTAACTGTCCAATTCATATGGATTAGCTGGTTTTATAATCGCTTTATGAACTTTTTAAAGCATCAAAGTGGTAGTTGAGTAGCTTTCTACGGACAGAAATTAAATTAAATGTTCATTTGTGTTTCGAAGATGAACAGAAGTCTTACGGGTTTGAGACAAAGGAAGGCTGCAGAAAAAATGGCAGAATTTTTTGCCTGGTTGAGGCTGTTACCTGATTGGTCCTTTCCCTAAGACCCGCCCACACCAGTCAGGGTTGCCAAGTTTACAGTTTTTTCCTTTTACTTTTGCTTTTACCCCTCTGGATTAAGGTTTGACATGCATAAATTATATTTGAACTGAAGCATTTTATATTCTCCAATGACAAAACTCTGCTGGAAGTTAAGTGCTGTATGGGAGGACATTGGTAGGGAGGCTTTGAGCTCTCTTTATGAAAACAGGCTGTTTACTATTAAGTTGACATTGTGCGTAACAGTGACTGAGAAATATGTTTTAGGTATGGGAGTATGTACATATTTTGAATTTTGATTATTGGGCTAGTTTTTACTGTCCATTGTCTAACTTTGTTAAACAGACCTGGCAACCTTTTTATGGCTTTTTTTATGGTGATGCACAGACCACTTGAAGAAAAAACATTCTGAAGAAGTCTTTAGCATAAGATAAAAATAAAAAGATGTACCTCCTGTACACTGATCACACCTGTCACACATCATTTTGCGTGGTTCGGAGATGAAGGTGTCATTGTCACAGGGAGTACACAAATCCTTTGGGTCTGGACCGCATTCAGTGACTAGACGGTTTCCTGCAACAAACACACACAAGTACAGTGAGATTAGAAGTCTGAAAACCAACACACCTTGGGTGACAAAAGCCAGTGTCCTCTTTTTCCGTAATTTCAAGGTATAGTTCAGCTAAAAATGAAAATGCTGTCATCATTTACTCCCCCTGAAGTTGGTCCAAACCTGTATGAATTTCTTTCCTGCGCTGAACACAAAAGATGATATTTTGAAGAAAATTGGTAACCAAACAGTTGATGGACCCCATTGACTTCTTCAAAATATCTTCTTTTATGTTCAAAAGAATAAAGAACTTGCCGGTTTAGAGGAAATAATGACAGCATTTCATTTTGAGGTGAACTATCCCTTTAAGCCAAAGGAGTGAGTTTTTGAGCAAAATTAACTAAATTTATAAATTTTGCAATAACAGTTAATGCATTTGGTCACAATAAACAATATTATTTTATACATGTATGAATAGAGGTTAATGTTAAATTCTACATTTATTAATAATATACTGATATATTACTAATAGTATATTTATTCTTAGATTAATGATTCATAATCCATTAAATAATGCATTAATTGTCATCCTTTTCGTCATTTTTATTTTACTTTTTGGAAAAAGCATATTTTATATATATATATATATATAAACAATAAAACATTGTTTCTTAGAATGATTTTATTTCTAATAAATGAGTCATGTGATCATGTGACTTTGTATTGATGAACCTTGAGCAATAAAGCACAAGATGCTCTTAATCATGCCGTCATTAGTCATTAACTCAAAGGTGGACACATCAAAAGTCATACGTTTTTAGTTTACTTCTCAGTTCAACTGTAATAAATGAAATAAAAATTTTCACAAGTGGACATTTGAGCCTCATTCTATTTAACAAACCCTTACCCTACATCTGAGTGAGTTTCCTTCCTTACATCTCTGACGTACCATAATCAAATCGAAAGTAATGCGTAGACAACAGCTGTCTTTTCATCACACTTTATATCAGTGTTCATGTTAAGTACAGGCTAACTACTGTGAACTACATTGATATTTGTCGTGTCACTTGATAACATTGTTATTCTAGTTTTAGGGTTTAGTCATTTAAAAAATGTCATCCATCACAAATCAATAACAGTGTATTCGATTCTTACTTTACAAGCCTCTTATGAAAACACAATTACATTCAAAATAGTGCATGTCTGAAATTAAATGGACAGACACAAAGTTACAAATACATGATTTCCATGTCCATGTTGCTCACACATTATTAATATTATTATAGTAATAAAATGTGCTAACAAAATTTTCAGCTTTCTTATGTAACTAAACTCTCTGTTTTTACATCTCTACATGCATTCATTCTTGTTTTCAACTTCGCAAAAGTTAAACAATAACCATCGTTGTTTTTCAAACTTTTCAGAACCAATGGCCCCCATTTAAACCCGGCTTTTTGCAAACATTCTTCCCAAATTCGCCCGACCCACAATGCTAATCCTCACTATGGAAACGGGAATCTCGCACACTTATGGAGCACTGTATAATTAACCATAAATTTATATTATATCTTAATACTTAAAGGTAAAGTCAGGATCCATATATTACTTTCCCAAACACGATCCTGTTGATGATCCTGTTGATTAGTGCAGGCATCATATTGAGAGCTTTATCCATCACTTCATCCCAGAGCGAAATATTCCTTGTCAAAGCTCACCTGGATAACACCTCTGACAGCACACGATTTTGGGGTCATCGCTGTTTTCATAGTTCTGACATCCAGATTCCACGCTCTGTCCTGCAGCCAGAACCAGAACAGCCAGAGCCAGGATCAGTCCACGGAGCAGCTTCATCCTCCACCACACGTCCGTCCGTTGACACGCTAGAGGCTGAGAATAAAGATCTTCTCAAGTGTGCTGCGTCTATACAAAGTCTGAAACCCGCACACGTGAAACCACATTTGTAAGTTCCAAAACGTCACACATGCGCGCACACACACACACACACAAACAGGCGCTGATAGTGACTCATCTGCTCTCAGCATTTTTTTCTTCTTTTTTTTTATAGATGATGATCTATGACAGTTCAAAAAATGTAGGGATATTCCCACCTTATCATTAATAATCAAATCAAGTCTTTAAAGTCTCATTTTAGAGGGAAACCACAACCATTGTGCAATCTGTGTCTATTACTTGCTTTTTAAAATACCTTTCATTCCATTTCAGGGATGGTAACGTAATGATTGCGCGTTACAATTAAAATCCACTTATTTAAAAGTACACTATGAAACATTTGTCCCCCTAGCAGTAAAAAAGAAAGAAAGAAAGAAACAGAAAAAAGAACTTTGTTTTTGTTGTGCTCTAATATATAACCTATTGAAGCCCGTTCCCGCCACTGAGGAAAAAAAAAAAAAAAGATCTTTTTTTTTTTTTCCATAATAACCAGATTAACCAGTTTAGATGGAAAGGAGCTGTACTTTACTCATTAATAGATGGTACTTCCTTATGCACTCGACAATGAAATGAGCCTTCACAACTGCTTTACACTGAACTCTGTTAGAGAGCCACATGTTCAATAAAAACACTTTTACAACATTTCAAATCCCTCAGTTCTCGCCATCTCCAAAAAGCCAAGCCAATGTTGATTCTTGTTTTATTACAAGCTCTGTCGCATTCTCTTTTCCTCCGTTCGACGTCTGTTTAATTCTCTCGTATTGTTCGGTCATTTTAGACCAAACAAAAGACATTTTTTTGAATTTTTAAAAATCGCTAACTTCATCGTAATGGTACGAAACTCTGTGACTTTTGTGTCAGTTGCTATGTGACCACAAATAATAATGTGGACTTGATTTGAAAAAGCCATTAGGTCGTAATAAAATAGTCTAAGACACTAATCTGTCTTCAAAAATGGGATTTTTAAAGGCCTTCTCACTATTTTAACATGAAATAAATGAAAAAAAAATATTTTTATTTTCAATGGGATAAAATCGGTCATAATTATTGCATAAATATTCTTTAGTAAGATAAAATTCTCTCAAAACACAAAATAAAAAAAGCAAAAATATTATTAAATACAAATATATTAAATTGATTTTACGTAAAATAAAAAAAAGTTACATTTTAGGTATTATTTGACTTCAGACAACTCAAGTGTGACTCACAAATGAACAGTAATTCCCACGAAAACCCATCAGGTCTAAAATATGAACACTTATAATTACCATAGTGAATCAGGGTAAGGAGTGAAGAAGTATCGATTCATTTTAATTTGGTTTATTTTAAACAAAAAAAGTCACAAGGTGTACCTTTAAGAAACATTTTTCTATTATTTTTTTTGCATATACTTGTTATATAATTTTGTTCAGTCTCAGCAGCCCATCCAGTCCAGACAGGTCTAATGATTTAAAAGCAACATGAAATTAAATTTGATCCCTTAATACACTTTCCTGGTCGTATTTTGAATGATTCATCCGGGCACATTATTCCAAAGGATAAAGGCCTTTCTTTGTAATCTTTGCACAAAATGTAATAACCTGCTCTTCTGAAACAACTTTCATTTCCAGCCGATGGATGTGCCGAAATAAAACGGGCTGCAAATGATGACTTTTTTGAGCATATTTGAATAAAATGAGCCAGTCTCATATATTCTTTGTGGTATTCGGTTTTATAAATGAAGGTATATCTTAAACGGTAGGCAGCATTAAATTCCTTTTTCATTGAGAAAATATGAAAGTTAATACATCATCAATCTCATATTTCAATAACTCATATAAATCAGACATATGTTAATGGACTTATTCTTCAAGTGTGACATCATTGCTGATGAATATTTATTCTCATTAAGCAGGAAACTCCCCTTGTACCTGCAGCGCCGCTTATTACAGGAATATTTACATATTTAAAAATGTGGGAATTATTGTAACACTGGTGATGTCATTGTCTGGGCTTTCCTGCGTAACATCAGTGCTCCTCACTTCTATGGTTTCTGAAAGGAGGCCTCCATGCCTCCCTCTGCAGGCCAAAGTTGGAAGTTCTGAATCCAGATGAGTACACGTTGGGCATGTTCCTCAACAGTCCCGATTTAACATCATCGTTTCTCTTTTTCATAAGTGCCAGAGCTGGAGTCAGAGGCAGATTATCACAGTTCTGAAAGACAATAGCAGGTTAGGATTGGTTAGATCGCCCGTCAATCAAACTCCAAGCCAATTAACTTCTCAAAAGCAAACATTATTTCAACTTTACTTCTGGAAAACGAAGATCAAACAATATGTATAAGGCGTGTTTGCCTTTTTATGTTTTTAATGAATTAATGTTATATTTTGTGCATTTCTTAGGGCTTTATCACATGATTAGTGCACCGGCTATATATATATATATATATATATATATATATATATATATATATAAATGTAAATGCGCTTCACAGTAGAAAAATAAAGAAGGGTCAGAGGGTTACAAGAATCTGGTGCGTTCAAGTCCTTTTACGAGTTGGGAAGTCGTGAGGTGCGTTCACATTCAAGTTACTGTTGCTATGTCCGACAAGCTCTCTCATGCCACTCATCATGTTCTCACGAAGTGAAAAATACATCCAGGAGCAAAGAGGACACTGACAACGAATGAAACAGTTTTATATTTAATATATAAAGAAGTTTAATCAATAAACTTTAATGTGTGGTGACAGATCGCTGTAGCTCCTCGATCATCTCTTCATACTAGTTCATTTATAGCATCAAATAAACATGAATGAACATCAAATCTACCAACTCCCCTGACTGACAAAATGCCAGAATCGAGGTTAGGATTGGTTAGATCGCCCGTCAATCAAACTCCAAGCCAATTAACTTCTCAAAAGCAAACATTTTTTTAAAATTTACTTCTGGAAAACGAAGATCAAAGAATATGTATAAGGCGTGTTTGACTTTTTATGTTTTTAATGAATTAATGTTATATTTTGTGCTGTCAGCCAAGCCTTTTTTGCTGTAGGCTAAATAAAAACTGCTGAAGTATTGTTGTTGTGTTCCACCACGTTTCTCGTTGACACGCCCCCAACTTTGTGGTTTAAAGAAAATCCCCAGCGGCCCTCTCTTATTTACGACATTGTGTTGGCGTTCATGTGCGTTCAACTCGTAAATATGAACTTTCCAATACTTGACTTGAACGCATGAACTCTTCAGTAAAATGTGGGTGGGAATATGTTTCTAGGACAGTGAACCTCTGACTATGCATTAACAATAGAAACATATAGGATTGTTTGCACTGACATGCTAACTGTTCAAAAGTGTAGGGTCTGTCATTTTTATTATTATTTTATTTTTTATTTTTTTATATAAGTCTTCTGCTCACCAAAGCTGCATTTATTTGATAAAATTGCGTGAAATATTATTACAATTTGAAATAACTTTTTTCTTGAATATAGGACACTTAATTTATTCCATTGATCAAAGCACATGATCCTTTTAATATGCCGATTTGCTGCTCAAGAAACATTTCTGATTATGTAGAAAACGGTTATATTTTTTTCAGGAATCTTTGGTGGATTGAAGGTTCTAAAGAACCGCATTCATTTGAAATAATTTTTTGTAACAATGTAAAAATTCCTTCACTTCTATCAAAAAAAGTCTTTTGAATGGTAGTGTATTTTTGACTCTACATTTTAAATCTAGAGTACGTTTCTTCTAGGCTTCTGTTGTACACATTTACTGCAAACGTGTTTTTGTACACATTGATTTTGACCCTTCGCAAAGACCCGCCCCCTTTAGTTACTGTTGCTATGTCCGACAAGCCAAGCGCCCTCACGCCACACATCATGTTCTCACGAAGTGAAAAACACATCGTGGAGCAAAGAGGACACTGACAACGAATGAAACAGTTTTATATTTAATATATAAAGAAGTTTAAACAATAAATAGCGTCTAGTGTGTTTTTAATGTGTCGTGACAGATCGCTGTAGCTCCTCGTGAAGCGATCATCTCTTCAGTTCCTTTATAGCATCAAATAAACGTGAATGAACATCAGAAGGAATGTTGTTTCAAGCACGGAAAGACGTGATTCAAGTTCACCAACGTTAATCTACTAACTCCCCTGACTGCTTTGACAGGCAAAATGGCAGATTCGGGGTTTTGATTGGTCAGATCGCCTGTCAATCAAACTGCCAGCGAAGAGTCAATTGACAACATTGAAATTAACTCAAAAGAATTGTGTTCCATTAATGTTGAATAAGGCCTGAAATATCACTGGAAACATGAGCATTATTATTAGTTATGACTATTTAGGGCTAATTGTATGTTTTGTTCTGCCACATAAACTGCATTTAATTATGAAATCATCTCAGTGTGTCTTACGGTGGTTCGAGCAGCTGACGCCGTGTCTGAACGCTGTAGACTGAGCTCCAGTGTGGATTTGCTGACGCCTGGAGCTGTGTTTTCTGTCCTCGTCTGTCCTGAGGAACTGGTACGTGCGTTGACCCGTTTAAGAATGTCACTCAAAGTGCTGAACGTCTTGCTCCGGGAAAGATCTGACGGCTTCTGTGAAAGAACACAACAGAGAAATGAGAACAGAAAGAATGGAAAGAAAGGTCAAAATGAAATAAAGCAAACCACATCCCTTAACTAGCCTACAGAAAACCACTGTAACGACAGCCTCGAGCGGCTTTGCTTTTATAAAATGACAGCAACGGGAATATTTCTCGGTATTATTGAATACCAAGGGGCAATACTTATTGTGTGTTAATAATAGATATTATAAAACTGTCCTTTATGCTGATTGGTCAAATATTTTTATTTTTATTTACCATGACAGATCTGCGTATCACCGCGCACAATCAATATACTGTTCAAACTGCTCCATTTATTTTGTATTCCCGTTTATTAGTTATTTAATGAAGTATAAAGACCACTGATCTATGTAATTTATTTATTTTTTATTTTTTTATTTAATATACATTAGCTTCGAGGCCACACCTCTTCCACTTCGCCAGCAGTTTGATTGACAGGCGATCTGACCAATCATAACCCCGAATCCCATTTTGTCCGACAAAGCAGTCAGGGGAGTTAGTAGATCAACGTTGGTGAACTTGAATCACGTCTTGAAACAACATTCCTTCTGATGTTCATTCATGTTTATTTGATGCTATAAATGAACTAGTATGAAGAGATGATCGAGGAGCTACAGCGACACATTAAACACACACTAGACGCTATTTATTGATTAAACTTCTTTAAAAAATTAAGATATATTAAAAATGAAACTGTTTCATACGTTGTCAGTGTCCTCTTTGCTCCACGATGTATTTTTCACTGTGTGAGAACATGATGTGTGGCGTGAGAGCGCATGTCAGACATAGCAACAGTAACTAAAGGGGGCGGGTCTTTGCGAAGGGTCAGTGTAGGCCCACAGTTTCCGAAGTGATGAGGGAATATTATTCAACAATAGATAGGCTATTTCTGCATGTTCATCTTATGTTTAATGACGCACCATAGGTGAACTCATACTACACCGCGGCGCAAACAGGTCTGGTTTTAACTAAAAGATGGGAAGCTTCATGCTAAGATAAGAAACAAGGCTCTGTTTTTTCTGTTCCAGTCTCAGTTTTATTTGAGCTCCATCAGATGAGACACATGACGTTCACCGTCACCGTCAGGGACTATTTCTTCAGGCGGATGGATGGAGTTTAATGACTTTACTTCAAAAAAGTAACATTAATAGATATGTTTTTGCCTTTAATATTTATACTCTGTGGTAACGGCTTTATAAAAGCAATAAGATGCAAGAAGCCATGCTGTAATGTGAATACAAAACAACGCCCTTCATCCGTGACTATTCACAATAAATCACCCCAGGAGGAAGAAGTACACTTCCAGAAATGTACTTAAAGTGCTCTAATTTCACACAAATTAATTTTGTACTTAGTATACTACTAGATAACCTTCAGAACATCTAAGTGTACTCAACTGTGCTATTTTGAGACACCATGAATATGAACTAAAATGTATTTTTAACACTACGTCTGTACACTATTGTATGAAAGATAGGTTTAAGTGTACTCCAATTTTTAATGGTACACTTAGATGTTCTTGAGTTTATCTTAAGAAGTACTAAAGAAGAATTTTTAGTACATTAGGTGCAAAAATAAAGCACTTTTTTCACCTGGGACGGCCTGTCGTACCTCATTGCTTACAAGTACACTGTTAAAAAATTACTGTAAATTTTACAGTATAACACTGGCAGCAGGGTTGCCAGCCAGTTACTGTAAAATTTACAGTAGTGTTACTGTAATTTAATTTACAGAATTTCCCTGTATTCTCTGATTACAGTAAATAACTGTATTTTTTTTTAATTACGAAGGGTCAATTTACAGCAATATTCAGTAAATTTGAGTCAAACCAACACGTGACCCCAGAATGCACTGCAGTTTACAGAAATATGCTGTATTATTAAAAACAGCCAGCGGCTGTAATTCATTACAGTGCACTGTTAAAAAATTACTGTAAATTTTACAGTACAATACTGGCAGCCAGGTTGCCAGCCAGTTACTGTAAAATTTACAGTAGTGTTACTGTAATTTAATTTACAGAATTTCCCTGTATTCTCTGATTACAGTAAATAACTGTATTTTTTTTTAATTACGAAGGGTCAATTTACAGCAATATTCTGTAAATTTGAGTCAAACCAACACGTGACCCCAGAATGCATTGCAGTTTACAGAAATATGCTGTATTATTAAAAAACAGTCAGCGGCTGTAATTCATTACAGTGCACTGTTAAAAAATTACTGTAAATTTTATGGTATAATACTGGCAGCAGGGTTGCCAGCCAGTTATTGTAAAATTGACAGTAGTGTTACTGTAATTTAATTTACAGAATTTCCCTGTATTCTCTGATTACAGTAAATAACTGTATTTTTTTAATTACGAAGGGTCAATTTACAGCAATATTCAGTAAATTTGAGTCAAACCAACACGTGTCCCCAGAATGCACTGCAGTTTACAGCAATATGCTGTATTATTAAAAAACAGCCAGCGGCTGTAAAATAATGCTGTAATTTTTACAGTAATTCATTACAGTGTAGCATGTACCTTCAGATGGGTTTGTGTGGTTCCTTCTGGGTTTATTGTATCTCCTAAAACTCGGTCCCTCCTCAGGAAAGAATCTCGTCTCAGAGAGGGACCCATCTCTTCCTCTGATGTCATGTCGTTTCTGTGGATGCGGGATTTATACACCGGATACCTCTCCTCATTTTCAGGATTCAGCAGCGGATACGTGATTCTGTCAGGTATTTGCAGATGCCTTTGGATGGAAGAGATGAGCACAACTCTCTAAGAGGTTTGCTAACATCTATTCAAATATGTGCCGACCTCTTTACTACCTGCTTGTAGTATTTACCTGTTCATCAAGTCATTGCTATGCATTTCTCCTTGAGGGTAATGCCGCCTACAGAAAAAGCACATGTGTGTTAAGCGCAAACAAAACAATATGAGCTCACATGAAAAGCCTTTTGAAAAATACTGACCATTGTCTTTGATATTCCGGTTGCCTAAAGTCTGACAGAAACATTGAATTGAACCTGAAAAGCAGATTAGACAGAGTAAGTTAAACAGAAACTGCCTTTTAAGGGCAAATGCCTCATTGTGAAATACAACAGGCAGCAGTTTCAGTACTGCAGCTTGCAGAAGATTATATCGTAATACTGTGTGTTAAATATGTCATGAGTCATACATTTTGGGGTTTCGTCATCGTTTATGAAAACACAAAATACATTCAAAATTATGTCATTCAGTCAGTTACAGCATGCTTCTTTTTTATCTTTCACACACGTCTGCACATTAAAACTGAAAACATGGAAGCGTGAATGACAATTTTATACGTTTTAAATTTTTGTTACACAAAGGAAAAGCTAACACGTATAGTTTTAGATAGTGACGTCTCCTCTTCATTTTGTTTTTTGTGGCAATACGCAAAGCATTGCTTTTAATAACACCACACTTTCAAATTATGGTGGTTTCTTTTTTATTGGTGGTATTTAATGCATATAGATAAAAGTTTTTAAATTGAGATCATCTTTTATACGCGCTACCGTTCACAAGTTTGGGTTCAGAAAGAAGTCTCTCCTGCTCACCAAGGCTGCATTTATTTGATCAAAAATACAGTAAAACTGTATGGTGAAACATTACAACTTACAATAACCGTTTCCAATTTTACTTTTTTTGTTCGAAATTAATACAATTTAAATGATTCGATATATCACCGATCCTTCTTTCAAAACGTGTTTTTGTCTGATTTGCTATGGTAAGTGTTTATGTTTTAGACCTGACAGGATGCTTTTCGTGGGAAAATGCAAACATACATGAGTCTCGTCACATCTGTAAATAGAGGAACGTTGATAGTCAGCTCGAGATCCTTTGCGTCTAAACTGGTTATATCTCTTAAGCTGAGAAGAAGGGAAACCCTATTCATCCTCACAGGACTGATCTGAGGTCAAATAACTTTGTATTTTGCACTTACTTGCCCTCCTCTTGATACCCAGGCACAAGTCTGCTGTTGAAGTCGTTGTAGGCGGGCTCCCATCCTCCTTGATGTCTGTCCAGGTGGTGTCGATGATAGAACTGCGTCTCCGCAGCATCGGGAACAGGACTGAGAGGGCTGTCCGGGAATCTCTGGATGACCCCCATCGCCTCCCAGTCAAGAGGGCTGTCGATCGGAGGAGGCGGAGGATTGGGGATGAACTCAGGGAGTTCAATTTTATTGCTGTTTACGTCCTGGGGTGGTAATTTATTATATATTTTGGGTTCACAAGCCGGTTTTCCAGTTTTCCACGCATCCGGGACCGGGAGAGAAGCAGCATAGAGGATCCGAAACTCACGATCGAAAGATTCCACGACCGGGCCGCTCATGACGGTCACGAGCTGACGGTGCAGGTGAGCGTCGCTCCAGGTAAGACTGACCAAGACAATGAAGAGCAAAAACAAGAGATAAAGGATTCAGAAGATGCAGCAATTATCCATGCAATTATAATAAAATAGTCGATATGACAATACGATACCATTGACCACTTTACATGAAGTATAGAAAGAAAAGACATCTTTATTAAATGAAAATCTCATTCTTGTACATATTCAAACATTAATGCATTTGTCTTGTGAGAGACAGCGATGTATATTTATCGAGTCCGAATATCTCATATCTCTTGATTTTTTTTTCTTAGTCAGAAAGAAAAAAAAACATTTGTTCCCCAAATACAGTGATCAAATGGCTTCAGAGTACTTGGAGGATCAGACATATCTGTTTTTATGGTAGTTTTGTCATTTTTCATTTGGATTTGAAACAACATGATGGCGAGTAATTGATTTTTTTACTGAGTGAACAATTCACTATTTATTTACACACCATTAATTGAACATTTTTATACTTATTACTAAGGATATAATATTCAGCAAAGATGCATTAAATTGATCAAAAGTGACACTCAATACATTTCTACTGTTACAAAACATTTCTGTTTCAATTCATGCATGCTTTCCACAGAAACACTTTGCAGCACAACTCGTTTCAACGTTAATAAAAAGAAATGTTTCTTGAGCAGCAATATTTGAATTGGCTTGTTCAGCCGATCGGCTGCTGACTTGAAGCAATGCGTGCTGGTTAGAAATTTGGTCCGACTTGAGACAGCGCCGACGCCGTGTGACTGTGACCAAAGTACCGCGATTGGTTCGTTCTCTGCAGCTTCTCACGAGCTCAGATGATGCTCCACCATTGGACGGAATCACGTGTGTTTCCTGTTTGTTCTGAAACCTTCAGTTCCACTAATGCTCACAAATCTGAATTTTCATAGCAATAAAAGCTCTTCATGTAGTCGTGATGTTGTCATGTTTATCAAAATAAAACTGATGAAAAACGTAGACTCCACTGCATTGGTATTTATTCTCGTAAAAACAGACGTTTTCATAAAGTATTGAATGAAAATGTCTCTGAAACATCAGCGTATTAGTCAAATATTGCATTTATTTCACTTCAGCTGTACGGTTCGGTGTACGACTTCACGTTTCCCCTTTCAGCTCCTCCAACTTTTGGTTGCATTCAGCTATGGCTATTCTGAAGTAGTGATGCTGAAAATTCAGCTTTGATCACATGGAACAAAAAACATTAACATAGAAAATATTTCACAAAATTTCTGATCAAATAAAAGCAGCCTTGGTGAGCAGAAGAAAAAAACATTTATTTTTAAAAATCTCACCGACCCAAAACTTTTGAAAAGTAGTGTACCTTAACAACAAAAAATTGTTCCCACAGAGAGTTCATTTCACTAATTGTCGGTATAATGTAGGGGCGGTGTGGCTTAGAGTCTTTAAAGGTATGAGCTGGCAAGCTAAAAGTTGGTTCAAATCCCAGAAGGTTCCCACCCTTGTTCCCTTAAGCGAGACTCTCAACTGCAAGTAATGTTTTTCGACTGATTTATGAGCTCAATTATGAAACCATCCGTTACCTGTAGCTCCCCAACATCACCGTCTCCAGATCCACCAACACAAAGTTGTCCTTCAGTTCTCCAACAACCATCTTCGTGTCGTGCGTCAGGAACGTTTTGCCTCCAAGAACGCGCACCATGATATTCTGGAAAATGTCACCAAGGAAGAGATTCCCATGAACTAGGTTTTTTAACCTTTAATCTTCAATGCATAACTCAACTGTTTGTTCAGTTGGTTTCCGGAATATTCTAAACTTTCAGCTTTCAACCAAAGGTCAGTTCCAGTTAAGTTTCAGAGATGTGGAGTGATTATCCAAAGCGTACACATTCCACGACCGCACGCCAATCATCTGCAGCGGATGAATGTGGCTGAACCTGTTGGCCGTGGCTTTGTGAGTTCTTCTCATTCAATCTTACAGAGATTCAACTCAAGAGTAACATTTGTTAACAGATGCAGAGTTATCCGCTAAGGTGTGTCCAAGACTTTTGTTCACAGGAACAGCCTGTTCATGGAGGCTTTGTGGCTTAAAGGTTACACAACGTAAAAAACTTTTTTTTAAAATTTTATAATGAAAAGCAGAACAAAGTTCTGGAGTCACTGATCGCCGCATTCATTTGATCCACTCACCGGATGTTGAAGCTGATGCAGAGAGCAGTTCTCCGCGGATCTTCTGTTGAGGATGATGTACACCGGAACCCCTCGGGATGCAGCGTTTTGGAGGTCACCAATCACCGCCTTGTCCGACAATTTATCTGTTACCATGGCGATCAGCTGCCCAACACAAATGCAAAAAAACGAGTGGAGTTCCTGCAGATTCATGCTTTGTTTCGTTTTTTGCATTCAACCAACTAGGTTATCTTGAAATGGGGAATCATTTATAAAGATTTGATTTGATTCGATTCTCTGGCGTGTTCACTGGCATGAGGGCGGGGCAACCTGTCACTCACATGAGATCCACCAATAGCAAACCACAACCATCAAATCAGTTCTCCATGGACAAAATCAAGCCCCGCCCTGCATTTGTTCTTGTTCAAAAAGTTTCATTCAGATATATGTCACAATAGGGAGGAAAAGACTTTCTCAACTTCCGAATTTTTTTAATTGAACGCCTTCAAATATCTCTTTATGGATCAGAAGTACGGAACTCTTCATCAATGGGCAAGGAAATCCAAGGAAATGCCTAGGAACGTCATCCTGATTGGTCCTGATGACTATTGCTCACTTGCTTGTTTGTTTGAATCAAATATTGCTTGCATCTGAGGAAGTTTGTCATATTTGACCCATTTGCCTGTTTTTTGACGCTTAATTTGGATTTCCCTTTCAATTTTGTTTGCCTGGGTTGTATATATTGTAAATACTCATTATTTGGGAAAGTATGGAGTCTGATGCCATTTTTGTTTATTGTAAACTCTTTGATATTTGTTTTTGGTCAGGGAGTTAGATTTGTATTTTTATATTTTCTTTTCTTTTGGGTTCGGGTTTGGGAAAGAGGTTTAAAACAAGGAAGTTTTGTTTGATATTTTGGCCCAAATTTGGATAAAAGGATACATTTATCTTAAAACAGTACAGTAAATAATAATCATGCATAATGTGTTTTTACAAACACGCATGAAATAATTGAATTACTGCTATACGAGGCCAAAAAGTTTCAGTTGGGGTATGCATGAGAACATTTTCACGTCAGTTTCTGCCTTTATATAGGCTAAATGCTGATTCGTGCCTCACTTTTGATGTGGGATAAAATCCATGGTGTTTAGAATCAAATCCGACTGTATAATTGCGTTTTACCTCCGGATTTACACAATTTAATTAATAGTAAGATTCCATCAAACTGTATTGAATCATCCTTACGCAACTGATTCAATTCAATTTGATGGAATTTTACTATTAATTAAAAAAAGGCTTTTTTGAGTGAACTATCTCCTTTAGAGCCGCTTTATAGCCTGTTTCATAATCGAACACTGTTATTGATCTGAACTGAGCACTGACTCAAGCTGAATAACGAAACTATTGTCTTCTGCTTGTAGCTGAATTGAACCCATTTCATAATCGCCAAACTTTAGGCAGTTATTGAACGGAGCCGAATCAACACTGAACTGAATAATGGCACGCTTGTCTTTTTAGAACTGCTTTACAACAGAATTTCTTGATTAAGTTTGCATCTGTTATATGTATTTAACAATCTGTATTTTATAAAGTGCTGTATAAATAAAGCTGACTTACCCTAACGGCCCCTTGTAAGAGTCTCCTGAGAACTACCCGAATGGAGGGCTCCTGTTCTGTAGGAGGATTGGTGTACACTTGAACCTGACCCATGTCCATCCAGGTGTACCTTTCCGGCCATCCTAGTTCCAAGCATGGTGCCGGAGTGTCAGACTCTGTGGGAAAATAATGTCCGGAGAAGTCGTCCCCCTCAGAACCGATCTCCACCTCACCGTTTCCATCCTCCGGGACCGCATCGCTTTGATGGTAGTCCTCGACCCAGCTGGAGATCTGGTTGACCTCGCCGGTGGACAAAAACGATCCGATTTGTTCCTGGTGGAGTTTGGTGTAGAAAGCCTCAGGACCGGAGCTCACCAGGCTTTCCACACAATAGCGTTCTTCCTCGCAGTGCAAGAAGTCCGGACTGGACTCCGTCAATGAAGCGAAGACGACGTTCTCATTGAGGCTCTGCTCTTGAGAGTTCGACATGATTGGAACCCAACGGTGGTTGAAGAGATCCTTCTTCTACCAAAAAATTACAGCGGAAAATGTCATGTTGGTGTGTAAACAATAACTGGCAGCTGCTCTAAATTACTTGGAGGAGGATGTCGGTGAATTATTCAAATAGTTGAGGTTCTTCCTCATGCCTTGAAGATATTTAACTCTTTTTGGTCACCAAAAGTCAAGAGAAAAGCAGGAGACTCCATGGAGGAACTGTCGCCATAGTTCCTGGAAGATTTGGAGAACTTGAAGACTGTCCCGAAATAAAGTCTTGAGGGGAAAATAGCAACATTAGAGTTTATAAAACATTCCCAGCCTTTTTAAGAGCTCTTCAATTTGATTTGGTGACCACAAGTATGGAAAAGAAGTGCACTTAATTGTACTGAACGTGCACTTGTAGTGTTCTTCCAATTTTAAATGTATATTTAAAATAAATAAAAGGCCAGTTAAGAGTACTTAAAGATCGATCTATCTATCTACTTAACTTAAACTATTTCAAACTGAAAACTTTCAAGCTTTTAAAACTACTCCACACTTTCTGGCTAGGCTTTTTCAAGCCAATTTAAAGTTTGTCTCGACGAGCTTTCTTTATCTAGTTTTTACAGTGGTGATATTCGATATCGAAAACGTAATTGCAGCATCATCACTACAAAAGTGTCATTAAATACATGATATACACACTTAAATAGAAATGTCATGCATTAGAGTAAATTTCTGTTTTCCATAAATCCTTCACATTACATTCACATAAAGAGGTACTTAAGAGGATCAGCTAATAGATTTTAATATAAATTACAACAGTGGATGTGCAATTTAGTGTCAGAAAACGTTACATTCAATTCACAACCTCTTTCTTTCTTTTTCACCAGGGCGTGTTAAAAACTATCCATTTTTATTCATCTATTTTATGTTAATACTTAACAAGAACAGATTATGCATTAAAAGTCGAGACTTACCCGTCGGTGCCTGCCTCACTCACACACCCTCAGTCCATCGCCTCTTTCTGTCAAGTTCTGACATATCTCTGCTATCTCCTCCCATTCTAAATGGCCTCTCTCTGCCTGGTGTTAAATTACTCCCCGTCACCAGCCAATGCGAGCAACAAGTCATCGCTGCGATCTGCCCATTTTTAGCTTTCGTGCAAATCTTGAGTTGAGTCAGCAAACCATCAACCATCCCCAAAACATGTTCTGAAACACTGCTCTCCCTTCAGCCCTTGTCCTTTCTCATAAGGTTAGATTTCTGTCTTTCTTGTGTCTTTAGTAAACACATAGAGTGCCTCTCTGTTGCCGTCTCGCTATTGTGACTGGTTCTACCAGCCGAGCCAGTCTTCTCTAGGGAGCAGAGATTGAGACCTTCCTTCCCTCCCAGCTACAGTCAAAAGGAGGCGAGGCTGGAATTCAACACCTGCCTAGTGGTCTCTTTTCACGTCACCTTGATGCTTAGACATGTCCGGAGAAGTTACATGTGATTAGGAGTGTTTTAATCGTATGGTGAGCTCAGCTTTGCTCACCTTTTGGTTCTGCATGAACAAGTAACTGGAACTCATTAATGCACACATTCCTCTTCTATCTGTAGGTGTCATGTCTAATGCCAACGTTTATTTTGTCCCAGGACAGAATCAACAGCGCTTTTAAAAGCAGAGAATGTGTGGTACGACGGTGTGTTGTCGTGAATCATGTACAGTCGTGGCCAAAAGTTTTGAGAATTCCATAAATATTAGTTTTCACAAAGTTTGCTGCTAAACTGCTTTTAGATCTTTGTTTCAGTTGTTTCTGAGATGTACTGAAATATAATTACAAGCACTTCATCCGTTTCAAAGGCTTTTATCGACAATTACATGACATTTATGCAAAGAGTCAGTATTTGCGGTGTTGGCCGTTCTTTTTCAGGACCTCTGCAATTCGACTGGGCATGCTCTCAATCAACTTCTAGACCAAATCCTGACTGATAGCAACCCATTCTGTCATAATCACTTCTTGGAGTTTGTCAGAATTAGTGGGTTTTTGTTTGTCCACCCGCCTCTTGAGGATTGACCACAAGTTCTCAATGTGACTAAGATCTGGGGAGTTTCCAGGCCATGGACCCAAAATTTCAACGTTCTGGTCCCCGAGCCACTTAGTTATCACTTTTGCCCTATGGCACGGTGCTCCATCGTGCTGGAAAATGTATTGTTCTTCATCAAACTGTTGTTGGATTGTTGGAAGAAGTTGCTGTTGGAGGGTGTTTTGGTACCATTCTTTATTCATGGCTGTGTTTTTGGGCAGAATTGTGAGTGAGCCCACTCCCTTGGATGAGAAGCAACCCCACACATGAATGGTCTCAGGATGCTTTACTGTTGGCGTGACACAGGACTGATGGTAGCGCTCACCTTTTCTTCTCCTGACAAGCCTTTTTCCAGATGCCCCAAACCATCGGAAAGGGGCTTCATCGGAGAATATGACTTTGCCCCAGTCCTCAGCAGTCCATTCACGATACTTTCTGCAGAAGATCAGTCTATCCCTGATGGTTTTTTTTGGAGAGAAGTGGCTTCTTTGCTGCCCTTCTTGACACCAGGCCATCTTCCAAAAAGTCTTGGCCTCACTGTGCGTGCAGATGCGCTCACACCTGCTGCTGCCATTCCTGAGCAAGCTCTGCACTGGTGGCACTCCGATCCCGCAGCTGAATCCTCTTTAGGAGACCATCCTGGCACTTGCTGGACTTTCTTGAACTCCCTGAAGCCTTCTTTACAAGAAATGAACCTCTTTCCTTGAAGTTGCTGATGATCCTATAAATTGTTGATTTAGGTGCAATCTTAGTAGCCACAATATCCTTGCCTGTGAACGCAATGATGGCTGCACACGTTTCTTTGTAGGTCACCATGGTTAACAATGGTCACCTTCAAGCATCACCCTCCTTTTAACATGTCAAGTCTGCCATTCTAACCCAATCAGCCTGACATAATGATCTCCAGCCTTGTGCTCGTCAACATTCTCACCTGAGTTAACAAGACGATTACTGAAATGATCTCAGCAGGTCCTTTAATGACAGCAATGTAATGGAGTGGAAAGGTTTTTTTTTTTGGGATTAAGTTCATTTTCATGGTAAAGAAGGACTATGCAATTCATCTGAACACTCTTCATAACATTCTGGAGTATATGCAAATTGCTATTATAAAAACTTAAGCAGCAACTTTTCCAATTTCCAATATTTATGTCATTCTCAAAACTTTTGGCCACGACTGTACACAACAAGCAAACGCAATGATATACATTTATTAGAGCAGTTCAAATTGAATATTTGAGTATTTAAATGATTACTCGTTTAAACAGAGCCAGAGTTGCTGTTGATCCTACTTGAACTCCAGCATTTTTTGTGGCACTATTCTGCTTTTTTGTTTATTCATAGTTGCGCATAGAAACACTTCAACCTGAAACATAACAACTACTGTTTTTTTTAAATGTTTTATTTATAGAGTTTGCATACATAAAAACATCCAAAGACACATTTTCAATATTGGGGGAAAAATGACGGGTTTGAGGTTTCCAGTTCGAATTGATCTAGAAACCTTTTCTGGTTTTTTACATTCCAGTTTTCTAAGTATTTAGTACGTAAATCCCGCTATCAGCATCAAACTTAAAGCAGCAGTTTCCCCACTATGGGAAAACAGAGCGAAATTTGATGCAACTTCCCAAAAGCTGCAAAGCTTTGATCCTACAAACTAGTAGGATAATAATAAATTACAAATAATAATAAGCTGTATATCATAAACTGGTTCACCTAAGAACAGCTATAAGCATATATAAACTAAACTACTACAGTATATGCCTGGTGTTAAGCAGAAAATCAGGCCCGTTTGCGCAGATGCACATAAAGTGCGCCACTAATAAGTAAAAGGGGCACACAGACCCAGGCTAGAATATAACAGTAGCCGAAACGTCCCATTTCCAGTTCCCGAATATCTTGAAGAATCTCGCTCCTTTGAAAGGTGTAGATAAGAACAGCTGCAAATGCTGCAAAACCTGCGAGTGTGGAGGGGGTGAATGGAGTGAGAAGAGAAAGTGGCCACAAGGGGGCAGCACATTTAGTACTATATAGGTAATGATATAGATATGAAAGGATTCACCTACCATCTTACCTAAATAAATTTAAAAATGTAGTTTATATAATTAGTTCATGAACACACTTACCTGCAAAAAACTGACACAGGCCTGTGAAATAGAAAAGTCCTCCTTTGGACATGGTGAAGAGCTGTCCGAGGAACACCATGAAGGAGATGGAAGAGAGCACCACGGATAATATCATGAGGGCCTGGACTGACTGCAGCCATTCTGAGAGAGACAAAATAGACACCAATTGACATTTATTATTAGTCTGTGAAATATGTGAACATCTGCCAGTTCTCCAGGGCTGTTGGACATGTTATTTAACTGTCGGTCGCAGCCAAAGAAACGTACTTCTAAATGTTTTTCCTGATGTGAGACTTTTATTTTGAAACACATACGTTGACTCTTCTGTCGTGCCTGAGAAAAACGCGCTGTCCCGATTCAGCATCTGACCGGGGTGAGATGTTGTCAGGTTATATGTCAGTGTTACTTTTAAAATGCATTTCACTACAGATTACAAAATACGTGCTTTAAAAAGTCATTTATAACGGATTTTGTTATATTACTCAAGTTTTGTAACTTAATCTAAATACTTTTTTTACTTTGGAATACTAATAAATATGTGACTCACACAAAAAAGGTAATTGCGAGTTTTTATCTCACAATTCTGACTTTTTTCTTAGAATTGCATGATGTAAAGTTGCAATTGTTATAAAGTTATAAAGTCAAAATTATGAGATATAAACTCACAATATTGAGAAAAGTCAGAATTATGAGATATAAACTCACAACATTGAGAAAAGTCAGAATTATGAGATATAAATTCTTTCTTCCTTATTTGTACTACTGTACAGAAGTGTGGGGCAATACCTATAAAACCACCCTTAAGACGATATGCACTATGCAGAAAAAGGCAATTAGAATTGTCTGCAATGTTGGCTATCATGCACATACAAATGATTTATTTTTAAAATTGCAAACATTAAAATTTAAAGATATAGTGGATCTTAAGACCACACAAATTATGTACAAAGTTAAAAACAAAGTACTCCCTAGTAATATTCAAAAATGGTTTAAGGAAAGAGATAGTAGATACAATTTAAGAAGGAGAGGAAATCTCTCTCAATCAATGGCACGCACTACACTCAAAAGCATGTGCATATCTGTCAACGGGGTGAGGCTGTGGAATAATTTACCTGTAACAATTAAGGAAAGTAAACATATTGTGCAATTCAAAAGAAGGTTTAAAATGTCTATATTAGAAAAGTATATAAATTAAGGTGGACATGGGACAAATGTCTCATTTCCTCTTCAAGAGGTCGAGTTGAATTACCATACAGCCTGTTTCTTGCCATTTTTGTATATATTTAAATTGTTATTATTATTGTTATATTTTTTTTTTCTATTTTTCTTTTTCTATTTTTTATATACTGTATTGTGTGATTTATTTTCTGATAAATGTACTTCAAATGATGAAGTTTTTTCTCAATAAGGATAAATTATGATATTTTGTAAAGAGTAAACAGTAGCAGTTTCAAAGCTAGATGTGTAAAAGGGGAAGGCAAATATAAGTTAGCTTCTTCCTTCTCCCTTTTTGTTTCTTTTTGTTTCTTTTCTTTTGAACATGCTGTGACTTTTGTTTTTATTATTTTTTGTTAAAATATGTTTTGTTACTAATGATCATGTTCTGAAGAGGAAAAAGAAAAGAAAGAAAATAAATTTATTCATTCATTCATTTATTCATAAACTCACAATATTGAGAAAAGTCAGAATTATGAGATATAAACTGACAATATTGAGAAAAGTCAGAATTATGAGATATAAACTCACAATATTGAGAAAAGTCAGAATTATGAGATATAAACTGACAATATTGAGAAAAGTCCGTATTGCAAGTTATCACATAATTCTGACTTTATAACTTGCAATTATGAGTTTATATCTCCCAATTCTGATTGTATAAAATGCAATTGTGAGTTTAAATCTTGGATTTTTGAGAAAAAAAATGCGACTTTTTATGTCACAATTTTACTTTTTTCCTGGCAAAGCATGAAAACAGTTGATTATCATCCAGTAATGTTGACATTAATGTTTAAACGGCATTAAAATTCAAATTTGGGAATCTAAAATACTTTTCAGATGTAACTGTAATCTGATTACCACCCATTTAAAATGTAACTGTAATGAAATACACTTACTCAAATTTTGTATTTTAAATGCGTAACTAAGTTACCTGTATTTCGTTACTCGTTACTGGTCATTATTCTAACATAATTTTCATAGCTTGTTATGAAATAAAAAGTGTCACACCTTAAAAAGAAAAAAAAAAGAAAAAAGAGCTTTCCCATCCTGCCAGACGTGCTCGCGTCGCGCAAATGTCGAGGCTCGCGCTGTATATCACTTCACTATATATGACAAGCGAATTAACATGCAACATCGTAGTTACATTGCCAATTATTAAGTCATGAAATTACCAATAATTTATGTAACTGGTACGTTATGTTAGCTGGGAAGTATTTGCATGCATGTACGTTTATTCTATTAATCAGTAACAGTGTCCATTTTTATTAACAGTTCATGTTAAGGCTGATTTTTATTTCTGCTTTATTTTCACTTTGTGCTATTTTATGTTTTGATGACTGTGGTGGCTCATATTCACTTAGTTTATTGTACTGATAAAAACTAGTTTGGGACTGCTGTTTAAAGGAATAGTTAACCTAAAAATGAAACTTTTCCCATAATTTACTCAACCTCAAGCCAAGATGGATGGATGCACTTTTTGGAGCTTCAAAAACTCGGTCACTATTCAATGGCATTACAAAGCTTGGAAGAGCCAGGATATTATTTAAAATAACTCGGATTGTGTTCGGCTGGAAGGAGAAAGTCATAATCAAGTTTAAAATCTGTTTATGAATGTTAGTTACCCACCGTTCTCGCTGACAGACGCACATAACCAGGTTTCTGAGGCATTGTCAAAGGTGCACTTATACCAGAGATCCGTGTTCTCAATGTCTCCCCAAGACCACCAGGACTAGACAAAGATGAAATAAATGAATAACAATAATCATAAATAAAATGTACAGCTTTTAAAGATAAAACAAAAAGATCAGTATAAAAACAATGCAAAAGATACAACACACATGACAATAACAAAAGTGTATTAGAAAGAGCATGGAAAAATCACAAACAAACATATGCTTATTTAGATGTAATGATGCTTTTAAAATATATGAATTTCTCTAATTTCAGTTGGTAAAATACTTCACAATGAGCTTCACTTGATTCCAGTGATTTGCATTACAATATTTACCAGCAAAAGACTTCAGACTACCATTTTGATCACATTTTGATAGACAAACGCACGACTTCTGAACTCTGTATTCGCTCAGACAGT
Organism: Opsariichthys bidens; assembly: GCA_037194245.1. Taxonomy (NCBI): domain Eukaryota; kingdom Metazoa; phylum Chordata; class Actinopteri; order Cypriniformes; family Xenocyprididae; genus Opsariichthys; species Opsariichthys bidens. The sequence goes on from CM074299.1 coordinate 15,727,375, forward strand.
AGGGTAGATGTGTTTTTTTTAATCGCAGTATATGTTTGTGCCAGTGAATTCTGACTGACCTTCTCCATGGTGGCGATGAAAAGCATGGCCAGGGTGACCAAATGCAGAACGGTCACAAACATCAACAGGAAAGCCATTTTGGTAGATTCTGTCGGAAGAATAAAATAAAGAAAGTTCTGTCTGAGAACTTCCATCTTAGTCTCATTTATTTACAAAGGAAAATGAGGAACCATCTGGGATTTTAATGGTGTGTCTAAAAAGCCTCTGATGTGGCCGACATTAGGAGCGCAGTGTAAACAAACACTCTGTTGATCTCCAGCTCTGATGTGAATATTATGGAATCTAATATTATATTGCGAGATGTAAAGTTGGAATTGCAATATAAACTCAGAATTCCATGATATAAAGTCGGAGTTTCATGATATAAAGTCAGAATTTTGAGATGTAAAGTTAGAATTTCATGATATAAAGTCAGAATTTCATGATATAAAGTCAGAATTGCGTGACAAAGTCAGAATTGCAAGGTATAAAGTGAAAATTTTGTGATGTAAACACAGAATTTCATGATATAAAGAGAGAATTTCATGATATAAAGTCAGAATTGCGTGACAAAGTCAGAATTGCAAGGTATAAAGTGAAAATTTTGTGATGTAAACACAGAATTTCATGATATAAAGAGAGAATTTCATGATATAAAGTCAGAATTGCGTGACAAAGTCAGAATTGCAAGGTATAAAGTGAAAATTTTGTGATGTAAACACAGAATTTCATGATATAAAGTCAGAATTTTGAGATGTAAAGTCAGAATTTCATGAAATAAAGTCAGAATTCTGAGATGTAAAGTCAGAATTTCATGATATAAAGTCAGATTTTCATTATATAAAGTCAGAATTTTGAGATGTAAAGTCAGAATTGTGTGACGAAGTCAGAATTTTGACATATACAGTAAGAATTGCGAGCTATAAAGTCAAAATTTTGTGTTGTAAAGACAGAATTTCATGATATAAAGTCAGAATTGTGAGAAATAAAGTCAAAATTACATATTATAAAGTCAGAATTGCGAGATATGAAGTCAAAATTTTGTGATGTAAAGAAAGAATTTCATGAAATAAAGTCAGAATTGTGAGAAATAAAGTCAAAATTACATATTATAAAGTCATATTTGCATGTTATAAAGTCAGAATTGCTAGATATGTCATGAAATTCTGACTTTTCCACTCGCAAATGTGAGTTTATATCTCGCAATTCTGAGAAATAAAGTCAAAACAAGCTTCCATAGAATATGCATGCCATACAGTAAAAAAGTTTATTGCTTTAGAAAGAAGTCTCTTGCTCATCAAGGCTGCATCTACTTGATAAAAAAATACAGTAAAAACAGTAACTGTTTCATATTATTACAATTTAAAAGAACAGTTTTCTATTTGAACATACAGTAAACTGTCATTTATTCCAGTGGTCAAAGCTGAATTTTCAGCATCGTTACTCCAGTCTCCAGTGTCACATGATCCTTCAGAAATCATTCTGATATGCTGCTCAAGAAACATTGAATGTTGAACACAGTTACATTTTCGTGGAAACTATGATGCATCTGCTTTTCAGGATTCTTTGATGAATAGAAATTTTAAAAGCAAGTGTCACTTTTGATTCATTTGATGCATCCCTGCTGAATAAAAATATTAATTTAAAAAACAAATGACATGTATGACGGCAAAGGGAAGCTCTCTGGAAATGTTCTTGGCTCATGGAGAAGCAGCATGAGGAGGTTTATTTGATCCAAATCATCCCATTTGCTGACAGCATCTTTCCATGGAAAAAAAATGTAGGACTTGCGTGCGAACTTTAATTCAAGCGCTGTAATAATACTTCACTGGCATCATCCTTACAAATGAATTTTCACCTCACTGCTAGACGCTTTTGCATCATCATGTTTCAAAGAAGCAAAACATGGCTCTACCACAAACGTTCCGTGACTTTTCCGTCCATAAGATGAATGGAGGCTTCAACAAAACGTCCATTCATAACTTAGGAGTATGTGACAGATCGGGACGGGAAAGGAAGATTGGGACCGACGCTCACAGATCCCAAGATTCCACACCCTCTATGTCACTACAGTGCGGTGAAAATAACTCACACTGCTTTAATGATCTCTTTCCAAAACAGAGAGCAAGAGGCCCTTTGTGGTGGCCGTAAGATTACGTATTTAGTCAACATTCTCTAACTCATGGTTTTCATTAAATCGGCCCCAACCTCTCCATGTTTACATGCTGGAGCTGCTCATTATGCGTTCCTGGAACAGACTCGGATAGTTCTTTCTCTTTAGATGCTCTTAAAACTACAGAGGAGCTGTAATCCCCATTCATAAATCATAAACACAAGACAAATTTTGGAGGGATTGATTGCATAATCTTCTAGTCTGTTTGGTTGCATCTTATTTCTACTCCTAAGATTTTGATGGACATAAGAATTCTCAGTATTATTATTATTCAGCGGTTCTTCAGTTCAGATCCTTTTGCAAATGAACTATAGGGTTCTTTTGAAATGAAATATTCTTGATGTGACTTTCAGGTCTTAAGATGAGATGATCGTCTAGATCTTGTCTGGAAGTTTAAGAGTGGAAATACTCTTGTTGAAGAAATAAAAATGCAGCTTACCTTGAGTCCTCGTACCAGCAAATCTTCTCTAAAACTTTGGTCAGTCAGAAGTCAGTCCCGAGTTGTTTCTCGGCTGGTCTCCTCCCCTCTTCTCTCCTCTCCTCCACTCGCTCACTCACTCTCTCCAGTCTCCCACGTTTGGGAAAAACGGTCCAGGAAGGAATGCGGGCTCGGTTAGAGGAGGAGTTTCCTTCACAACTCCAGAAAAACTCTTGGGTTAGTTTCTGCAAACTAAAAATGGGCTTGAGTTTGTGTCCGCCCAAACCCAGAGAGAGTCTGTTACATAATTACGCAACAATCACTGCAGTGATGTTCTGATATGGAAGATTTAGCCATTTAAAAAAAGTGTTTTTTAATTAAATGCCTAGATTTTTTCATAGAACTGTTTACAAAGCAATTAAAAACTCAATCTGGACGATTATTTCCTGCTGGAAGAATCACAGACCACCCAGAGAAACATCAGTTCACATCCCCTGTGAAGTGTTTCAAACCCAGTTCTGTCCGTTCGAGAGCTCGTATTTAGTTAGTTTAAATGCATTAAACATGAATCTTTTGTAATTTAATCCAATATTTTATTATGTGCTCATAATATCTGTGTCATGCCATGAAAAAGTTGCATTCATGAATAATGATTTTTTTTTTTTTTTTTTAAATTATGGTCTTTAGTCAATTGCATTATTAGGATTTGAAAATAAAAGCGTGTGATGTACTTTAAATAATCTTTTCAAAGTGCAAACATGAGAACGATCCTTACTTGTTTGGGAACCGCGTTTCTTATGACGGAGTTTGTGGGGTTCTGTTGCAGGACGTCCCACACAAAGACACTCACGCTCTGCTGTCGCGGATGAACGAACATTCCGAGTAAATTGTGAAAAATACTGAAGTGATACAGTAACATCGGTTTCTAGGCGACCGTCTGAACGTTCTATTAGAACGCATGAAAGAAACCGTGTATCTCTCTTTTAAGACAATAACAACTTTTAACAATAGCTAAACAGTAACTTCAATGGTTTTGAATAACGGGAGGAGATGTGCGCCGCACAGGTAAGCTCTGTTTTTATAAACCTTTCCGAATCGCTCATTTGACTGATTTCTTTAAAGGGCAACACATCACGATTTGGCTTTGTGGAAAATATCAGTCTGTTATAGGTTACGTAAATATACCTCGTGCTTTCGTTTCATTGGTTTCGCAGAAAAACAAATGTAACTAAAAGTAGGAAAGTTTTCATGCTTGAAAACCGCAAAGTCGTTTAAAAGGGGAGGGGGGGGAGTGCGCATGCGCGCCACCTCCTCCGATCTGCCACAACAGCTGTCAAAGGACGTTTAAACAGCATGAGCAGATCACGTGGTTGATGTAAACATTCTAAACACATCAAACACTGATCTCGGATCAGTTAATGGTTAGATAGAGAGATGTCGCATGCATTTGTTGGCCAGAGGAGAACTGGCCCCCTGACTAAGCCAGTTTTTTTTTCTTCTCCATTTTGTTAGAGTGTACTTGCCTTTGGCTTGCTAAAGTTGGGGACACTTGCTTGATATTCAGCAGTGTTTTTGGTATGCCTGCATTGGCACCGTTGTGTGCAAACTGAGCTGAGCCGGACGATTACACAGGGTTGGGGAGTAACGAAATAAAATTTGAGTAACTGTATTTCATTACAGTTACATTTTAAATGGGTGGTAATCGGATTACAGTTCCATCTGAAGAGTGTTTTAGATTACCAAAGTGATTACTTTGAGTTTTAATGTCATTTAAACAGCGATTGGTGATTCTCTGACTCTGACCGTCTGAAAAAGAGGAGTTCAGTTTCATCTACATTTTAATACTTTTAAGAGGGATCATAAAAATGTTGGTATTTTTATTTAGTTCTGTCCTGAACAAGACAAAATGACTGAATTTGTAAAAAATTGCCCAACTGTCAACTTCACTGTCCTGTCATGACCTGATGATCCACGACTGTTTTCATGTTTTGGGAGTCATTTTATAATTCACTCGTCACTGCAACTTTTTCTCACAATTTGTTTTTTCTCCTCACAATCGTGAGTTTGCATTTCACAATTCTGACTTCTTTCCCCTCACAATTGCGAGATTTAAACTCACAATTGCAAGTTATAAAGTCAGAATTGAGAGATATAAACTTGCAATACTAATTTTTTTTTCTAGCAATTGTGAATTTAGTATGTGAGTTTATATCTCATAATTCTGACTTTTCTCAATATTGTCAGTTTATATCTCATAATTCTGACTTTTCTCAATATTGTGAGTTTATATCTCATAATTCTGACTTTTCTCAATATTGTGAGTTTATATCTCATAATTCTGACTTTTCTCAATATTGTGAGTTTATATCTCATAATTCTGACTTTTCTCAATATTGTGAGTTTATATCTCATAATTCTGACTTTTCTCAATATTGTGAGTTTATATCTCATAATTCTGACTTTTCTCAATATTGCGAGTTTATATCTCATAATTCTGACTTTTCTCAATATTGTCAGTTTATATCTCATAATTCTGACTTTTCTCAATATTGTGAGTTTATATCTCATAATTCTGACTTTTCTCAATATTGTGAGTTTATATCTCATAATTCTGACTTTTCTCAATATTGCGAGTTTATATCTCATAATTCTGACTTTTCTCAATATTGTCAGTTTATATCTCATAATTCTGACTTTTCTCAATATTGTGAGTTTATATCTCATAATTCTGACTTTTCTCAATATTGTGAGTTTATATCTCATAATTCTGACTTTTCTCAATATTGTGAGTTTATATCTCATAATTCTGACTTTTCTCAATATTGCGAGTTTATATCTCATAATTCTGACTTTTCTCAATATTGTCAGTTTATATCTCATAATTCTGACTTTTCTCAATATTGTCAGTTTATATCTCATAATTCTGACTTTTCTCAATATTGTGAGTTTATATCTCATAATTCTGACTTTTCTCAATATTGTGAGTTTATATCTCATAATTCTGACTTTTCTCAATATTGCGAGTTTATATCTCATAATTCTGACTTTTCTCAATATTGTCAGTTTATATCTCATAATTCTGACTTTTCTCAATATTGCGAGTTTATATCTCATAATTCTGACTTTTCTCAATATTGCGAGTTTATATCTCATAATTCTGACTTTTCTCAATATTGTCAGTTTATATCTCATAATTCTGACTTTTCTCAATATTGCGAGTTTATATCTCATAATTCTGACTTTTCTCAATATTGTGAGTTTATATCTCATAATTCTGACTTTTCTCAATATTGTGAGTTTATATCTCATAATTCTGACTTTTCTCAATATTGTGAGTTTATATCTCATAATTCTGACTTTTCTCAATATTGTGAGTTTATATCTCATAATTCTGACTTTTCTCAATATTGTGAGTTTATATCTCATAATTCTGACTTTTCTCAATATTGCGAGTTTATATCTCATAATTCTGACTTTTCTCAATATTGTCAGTTTATATCTCATAATTCTGACTTTTCTCAATATTGTGAGTTTATATCTCATAATTCTGACTTTTCTCAATATTGTGAGTTTATATCTCATAATTCTGACTTTTCTCAATATTGTGAGTTTATATCTCATAATTCTGACTTTTCTCAATATTGTGAGTTTATATCTCATAATTCTGACTTTTCTCAATATTGTGAGTTTATATCTCATAATTCTGACTTTTCTCAATATTGTGAGTTTATCTCATAATTCTGACTTTTCTCAATATTGTGAGTTTATATCTCATAATTCTGACTTTTCTCAATATTATGAGTTTATATCTCAGAATTCTGACTTTTCTCAATATTGTGAGTTTATATCTCATAATTCTGACTTTTCTCAATATTGTGAGTTTATATCTCATAATTCTGACTTTTCTCAATATTGTGAGTTTATATCTCATAATTCTGACTTTTCTCAATATTGTGAGTTTATATCTCATAATTCTGACTTTTCTCAATATTGTGAGTTTATATCTCAGAATTCTGACTTTTCTCAATATTGTGAGTTTATATCTCATAATTCTGACTTTTCTCAATATTGTGAGTTTATATCTCAGAATTCTGACTTTTCTCAGTCAGGGAGAGGGAAAAAGTCAGAATTGTGAGATAAAAACTTGCAATGACCTTTGTTGTGTTTGTTCCACACTTATTAGTATTCCAAAGTATTCTAAAGTATTTAGATTAAGTTACTAAACTTGAGTAATGCAACAAAATACGTTACAAATGACTTTTTAAAGCATGTATTTTGTAATCTGTAGTGAAATACATTTTAAAAGTAACCCACCCAGCCTTGCGATTACGTCACTGTTTAACTAGACTAATAACCATTGATCTTCGCAACGGAATGAATCAATAATATATGGATTAAGATGGACAATGACACCATTTTCTTTGGGAGCAGCCAAAAATGATTTGCCAATTATTACTATAAAGCTGCTTTGCCACCATTTGCATTGTAAAAAGCGCTATATAAGTAAAGCTGACTTGACTTGGCTTGATCTCTATGTCTGTTTAGGATGGAAAGACGTTGCAGGACATGGAGCAGCGGCTGCGGGAGGAAGGTTTGGGGCCCTCGGCCTCCGTTAATGAGCGCTTGTCTCTGCTGTGGCGGCTTTACAGGAGCAGTGAAAGTACCGTGAAGTCCCTCAACCAACAGATACAAGATCTTCAGAAGGAGCGTGTCGCTGAGATTGAAAAGGTGAGTTAAATCACCCTTTGATCCATACGAGTTTCCATTTGTCAGTGGAACACAAAACGAGATTGTGAATGAGAAGAGAACGCGTGTGTTCTCAGGTTCAGCAATACATCAATCACATCAAGAGTCTCACGAAGACCCGAGACTCCGTGGCTTTGCGTCTCGAACGAGAAAACATAACGCTCCGTGCCTCTCTGGAGGACATCCACCTGCAGCAAGGTGCGTTTCTGTCCGTTCTCTCCTCCATCAGGCTCGCTCGCCGTCACTCACGTGACCTTTGAATCTATACAGAGGCGCAGAGGAGCGAGATCTCCGAGATGTTGCTTCAGGAAGGTCTGGCTGATATTATTCCCATCAGCCTGAGCGAACAGGTGGCCTACCTCCTCGCAGACAGAGCCTCCCTGCTGGAGAAAATACAAAGCCGGGAGGATGTGGATGTGAAGGCCGCATGCCATCCTGATGTCCAAACATCGCCGGGTCGTGAAGACAGTGTGGTCAAGGTAAGAGAGGTTTTCCTGCATGTAAAGTCCAGTTTAATTATACACAAGTAGCTTTAGAGAAATTCATGATGCTAGTGTTTATAATACCTTATAGTTGCATTCAGCCGGATGATTAATATAGTTTACATTTTGCAATGATACAAATATTTGCGAGTATACTTATGTAGTTTAATATAGTTGACATTTTTCTACAACATTGTTCCTGACCTAATTCTTGTTTTTGATGAAAGTGCAAAAGATGCTTAAATAAAAAACCTCCTCGTCTTTCCACAAGGTGTCACCCCTACACGTTCAGAGTCCGTGGAAGCGGCTCCTGGGCCTCAGAAAGGCAGCTCAGAGTAAACAGAAATCAACGCCTGTATGTTTATAACAATTAACCTGATGCATGTCATTGAAACGCACAGCATAAAGCAAGAGGAGAGACTTCAGAGGCGTTAGTATCGCTTCTTGTTGTCTTATTTCAGGTGGATTCCAACCGACATTACAGTATACCGTGTTTAATTTACACAAAGTCCACTTTTACTAACTTTACACTTACTTCTTTACACTTTTACCATCTTTACATTAAACTTTGACTAAGTTTTGGTTTCTTTTACCATCTTTAGAATTTACTGACTTTACACTCTTTTTTTTACACTTTTAGCTTTATGAACCTTTGATTTATTTTGCTGTCTTTTCAATTTAATACACTTTTTACCCACCTTTATGGTATTCTGTGAATTTAAATTTACACAAGGATCACTTTTACTAACTTTACTCCAACTTTCTTTACACTTTTAGTAACATTTGATTTCTTTACACTTTTACTATCTTTACAAGTTAATTTTACTTTAAACTTTGACTAAGTTTTGTTTTCTTTTACCATCTTTACAATTTACTGACTTTACACTCTTTTTTTTGCACTTTTAGCTTTATGAACCTTTGATTTCTTTTACTTTTAACATCTTTACAATTTACTACACTTTGACTTTACACTTTTTACCCACCTTTATAGTATTGTGTGTATTTAAATTTACACAAGGATCACTTTTACTAATTTTACGCTTACTTTCTTTACACTTTTACAATTTAATTTTACTTTAAACTTTGACTAAGTTTTGGTTTCTTTTACCATCTTTACAATTTACTGACTTTACACTCTTTTTTTTGCACTTTTAGCTTTATGAACCTTTGATTTCTTTTACTTTTAACATCTTTACAATTTACTACACTTTGACTTTACACTTTTTACCCACCTTTATAGTATTGTGTGTATTTAAATTTACACAAGGATCACTTTTACTAATTTTACGCTTACTTTCTTTACACTTTTACAATTTAATTTTACTTTAAACTTTGACTAACTTTTGATTTCTTTTACTTTTACCATCTTTACAATTTACTACACTTTTACTTTACACTTTTACCCACCTTTATGGTATTCTGTGAATTTAAATTTACACAAGGATCACTTTTACTAACTTTACTCCAACTTTCTTTACACTTTTAGTAACATTTGATTTCTTTACACTTTTACTATCTTTACAAGTTAATTTTACTTTAAACTTTGACTAAGTTTTGGTTTCTTTTACCATCTTTACAATTTACTGACTTTACACTCTTTTTTTTGCACTTTTAGCTTTATGAACCTTTGATTTCTTTTACTTTTAACATCTTTACAATTTACTACACTTTGACTTTACACTTTTTACCCACCTTTATAGTATTGTGTGTATTTAAATTTACACAAGGATCACTTTTACTAATTTTATACTTACTTTCTTTACACTTTTAGTAACATTTGATTTCTTTACACTTTTACCATCTTTACAATTTACTGACTGTAAACTTTTTTTTTTACACTTTTAGCTTCATGAACCTTTGATTTCTTTTACTTTTACCATCTTTACTATTTACTACACTTTTACTTTACACTTTACACTAACCTTTATAGTATTCTGTGTTTACTCTGGGGAGTAACGAAATACATTTAAAACAGAAAATGTATTTCATTACAGTTATATCTAAAATTACTTTGAATTTTAATGTCATTTAAACATTAATGTAAACTGTGACGGGCAATAATTTAATCAGCAATTGATTCTCTGACTCAAAAGCATCCTTTCATACACTTGCAGAATATTTTCACAATTGCTAGTTATAAAGTAAGAATTGCGTGATTAAAAACATGCAATTCTGACTTTTTTCTCAAATTAAGAGTTTATATCTCAGGATTATGACTTCTTTTCTCTATATTGCAAATTTATAACTCACAATTCTGGAAAAAAAAAAGTCAGAAAATTTCCTTTTTTTGTTTGTTACATATTTATTAGTATTCCAAAGTTACATTAAGTTACAAAACTTGGGTAATCTAACGAAATACGTTACAAATGGGCTTTTTAAAGCATGTATTTTGTAATCTATAGTGAAATACATTTTAAAACAGCCCCGATAATAAAATATATTGTGGAACTATCATGAAGTCAACAACATTAGCGAATTTTGAATTGAAACACAAGATTGAATGCAAAATAAAATGAATATTTATCATAAAAATCCTTATTAACACTAAAAAAAATACTTACGCTCGGGCAGTCATATTGCCCTATGTGGGGAAATGAATTATACCCCCTTCACGTGAACGCATGAAGGGAAAGAGGTAGAATTGGGATTGGCCACTTTTACTCACATTTACAGTACGCTATGTTTTTGATTTACACGAGGACCACTTTTACTAACCTCTGATTCCTTTTCTTGTGAATGTTTTTTGTGAAGGATTTCTTGAAGCAGAGGTTTAGTTCCGGTCGTGCTCAGTGCCTACAAAGCATGCGGTGCTTATTGACATACACAAATGGTCTTATATGAGTGTTTGTGTTCGTAGCAGGCGGTCGACCTGCAGTGCAGTGGGGACGACAAGCCGAAGGGACGGACGTTGCAAGAACTGGAGCGAGATGTCGAAGAGGCCTCCGCTCGGCTCGCCATGGCCCACAAGGAGATCCGCAGACTCACGGATGAGCTGGAGTCTGCTCACCTGGCGCAGAAAGCTTACGGTAAATCACACTAGGGATAAGAAGGTGGGAGACACTCATGAACGTACTGACATCACAAAATAATGCTTGTGTTTTAGAACCGGAGCTGCAAGAAGCTCAAATGGAAGTTGAGCACCTCCGACACGAAGTGGAGAAACTTAAACGCTGTGGTATAATTTATTCCTCTTTCTTGCACATCAACTAAACTCACCGATAATCTGACTTTCTTTTAGTCAGAACGTTTTTTTTTTTTTTTTGTCTTTTTAGAAGTTGCTGAACTGCGAAAAACAAAAGAGATAAGCGAGAAACAGGAAGAAGAGTTGTGTCAACTTAGGGTGACTGTGAAGAGACTACAGGAAGAACGCGTGAATTTGCTTGAAATGGTAAGATAATCATCTGTTTAAAGATACAGAAGTTATTTTTCCAGAAAAACACACACACACATATATTGAAAAACTTTTATTTTGATTAAAAACGGATCAAAAGTGACATTAAAACATTTATAATGTCACAAAAGACTTCAAATAAACACTGTTCTTTTGAACTTTGTATTAATCAGAAAAATCCCCCCCCAAATATTGTATCATAGTTTCCATAAAATTTTTTACAAATTTTTTAAAATTTTTATAATTTTAACAAAATAAGATTGCATGTTTTTTTTTTCATTTATCCTGGATATCAATGACTAAATTTATCAAAATGGCCCCATTCAACATTTTACATATGAATTTTATTTTTTGTAATTGTTTTTTTTTTTTTTTACACTTTTAGCTTTATGAACCTTTGATTTCTTTTACTTTTACCATCTTTACAATTTACTACACTTTTACTTTACACTTTTTACCCACCTTTATGGTATTCTGTAAATTTAAATTTACACAAGGACCACTTTTACTAACTTTAAATAAACACTGTTCTTTTGAACTTTCTATTAATCAGAAAAATCCCCCCCAAAAATTGTATCATAGTTTCCATTTTTTTACTTTTAATAATTTTAACAAAATAAGATTGCATGTTTTTTTTTAAATTTATCCTGGATATCAATGACTAAATTTATCAAAATGACCCCATTCAACATTTTACATATGAATTTTATTTTTTGTAACTGTTTTTTTTTTTTTTTTACACTTTTAGCTTTATGAACCTTTGATTTCTTTTACTTTTACCATCTTTACAATTTACTACACTTTTACTTTACACTTTTTACCCACCTTTATGGTATTCTGTGAATTTAAATTTACACAAGGACCACTTTTACTAACTTTAAATAAACACTGTTCTTTTGAACTTTCTATTAATCAGAAAAATCCCCCCCAAAAATTGTATCATAGTTTCCATAAATTTTTTTACTTTTAATAATTTTAACAAAATAAGATTGCATGTTTTTTTTTTAATTTATCCTGGATATCAATGACTAAATTTATCAAAATGACCCCATTCAACATTTTACATATGAATTTTATTTCTTGTAACTGTTTTTTTTTTTTTTTTTTTACACTTTTAGCTTTATGAACCTTTGATTTCTTTTACTTTTACCATCTTTACAATTTACTACACTTTTACTTTACACTTTTACCCACCTTTATGGTATTCTGTAAATTTAAATTTACACAAGGACCACTTTTACTAACTTTAAATAAACACTGTTCTTTTGAACTTTCTATTAATCAAAAAAATCCCCCCCAAAAATTGTATCATAGTTTCCATAAATTTTTTTACTTTTAATAATTTTAACAAAATAAGATTGCATGTTTTTTTTTTAATTTATCCTGGATATCAATGACTAAATTTATCAAAATGACCCCATTCAACATTTTACATATGAATTTTATTTCTTGTAACTGTTTTTTTTTTTTTTTTTTTTTTACACTTTTAGCTTTATGAACCTTTGATTTCTTTTACTTTTACCATCTTTACAATTTACTACACTTTTACTTTACACTTTTACCCACCTTTGTGGTATTCTGTAAATTTAAATTTACACAAGGACCACTTTTACTAACTTTAAATAAACACTGTTCTTTTGAACTTTCTATTAATCAGAAAAATCCCCCCCAAAAATTGTATCATAGTTTCCATAAAATTTTTTACTTTTAATAATTTTAACAAAATAAGATTGCATGTTTTTTTTTTCATTTATCCTGGATATCAATGACTAAATTTATCAAAATGACCCCATTCAACATTTTACATATGAATTTTATTTTTTGTAACTGTTTTTTTTTTTTTTTTTTTTTACACTTTTAGCTTTATGAACCTTTGATTTCTTTTACTTTTACCATCTTTACAATTTACTACACTTTTACTTTACACTTTTTACCCACCTTTATGGTATTCTGTGAATTTAAATTTACACAAGGACCACTTTTACTAACTTTAAATAAACACTGTTCTTTTGAACTTTCTATTAATCAGAAAAATCCCCCCAAAAATTGTATCATAGTTTCCATAAAATTTTTTACTTTTAATAATTTTAACAAAATAAGATTGCATGTTTTTTTTTAAATTTATCCTGGATATCAATGACTAAATTTATCAAAATGACCCCATTCAACATTTTACATATGAATTTTATTTTTTGTAACTGTTTTTTTTTATTTTTTTTACACTTTTAGCTTTATGAACCTTTGATTTCTTTTACTTTTACCATCTTTACAATTTACTACACTTTTACTTTACACTTTTTACCCACCTTTATGGTATTCTGTGAATTTAAATTTACACAAGGACCACTTTTACTAACTTTAAATAAACACTGTTCTTTTGAACTTTCTATTAATCAGAAAAATCCCCCCCAAAAATTGTATCATAGTTTCCATAAATTTTTTTACTTTTAATAATTTTAACAAAATAAGATTGCATGTTTTTTTTTTAATTTATCCTGGATATCAATGACTAAATTTATCAAAATGACCCCATTCAACATTTTACATATGAATTTTATTTCTTGTAACTGTTTTTTTTTTTTTTTTTTTACACTTTTAGCTTTATGAACCTTTGATTTCTTTTACTTTTACCATCTTTACAATTTACTACACTTTTACTTTACACTTTTACCCACCTTTATGGTATTCTGTAAATTTAAATTTACACAAGGACCACTTTTACTAACTTTAAATAAACACTGTTCTTTTGAACTTTCTATTAATCAAAAAAATCCCCCCAAAAATTGTATCATAGTTTCCATAAATTTTTTTACTTTTAATAATTTTAACAAAATAAGATTGCATGTTTTTTTTTTAATTTATCCTGGATATCAATGACTAAATTTATCAAAATGACCCCATTCAACATTTTACATATGAATTTTATTTCTTGTAACTGTTTTTTTTTTTTTTTTTTTTGCACTTTTAGCTTTATGAACCTTTGATTTCTTTTACTTTTACCATCTTTACAATTTACTACACTTTTACTTTACACTTTTACCCACCTTTGTGGTATTCTGTAAATTTAAATTTACACAAGGACCACTTTTACTAACTTTAAATAAACACTGTTCTTTTGAACTTTCTATTAATCAGAAAAATCCCCCCCAAAAATTGTATCATAGTTTCCATAAAATTTTTTACTTTTAATAATTTTAACAAAATAAGATTGCATGTTTTTTTTTTTCATTTATCCTGGATATCAATGACTAAATTTATCAAAATGACCCCATTCAACATTTTACATATGAATTTTATTTTTTGTAACTGTTTTTTTTTTTTTTTTTTTTACACTTTTAGCTTTATGAACCTTTGATTTCTTTTACTTTTACCATCTTTACAATTTACTACACTTTTACTTTACACTTTTTACCCACCTTTATGGTATTCTGTGAATTTAAATTTACACAAGGACCACTTTTACTAACTTTAAATAAACACTGTTCTTTTGAACTTTCTATTAATCAGAAAAATCCCCCCCAAAAATTGTATCATAGTTTCCATAAAATTTTTTACTTTTAATAATTTTAACAAAATAAGATTGCATGTTTTTTTTTAAATTTATCCTGGATATCAATGACTAAATTTATCAAAATGACCCCATTCAACAATTTACATATGAATTTTATTTTTTGTAACTGTTTTTTTTTTTTTTTTTTTACACTTTTAGCTTTATGAACCTTTGATTTCTTTTACTTTTACCATCTTTACAATTTACTACACTTTTACTTTACACTTTTACCCACCTTTATGGTATTCTGTGAATTTAAATTTACACAAGGACCACTTTTACTAACTTTAAATAAACACTGTTCTTTTGAACTTTCTATTAATCAGAAAAATCCCCCCAAAAATTGTATCATAGTTTCCATTTTTTTACTTTTAATAATTTTAACAAAATAAGATTGCATGTTTTTTTTAAAATTTATCCTGGATATCAATGACTAAATTTATCAAAATGGCCCCATTCAACATTTTACATATGAATTTTATTTTTTGTAATTGAAAACAATTTTTTTAAAAAGGTGGTAATTGCGACTTTTTATCTCACATTTCTGAATCTCACATTGTTTCTGCATAATTGCGAGTTTGCATCTCACAATTGCATTTTATAAAGTCAGAATTTGGAGATAGAAACTCAAGTAGATAGAAAACGTGCAATTCTGACAAAACTGACGATGTTCGGAAAAATGTCTCTCAAAAGGATCATGTGACACGAAAAACTGGAGTAATGATGCTGAAAATTCAGCTTTAAATCACAGGAATAAATGACATTTTACAGTGTAATGACATACGAAAAAGTCATTTTTAATTGTGATCATATTTCACTGTATTTTTGATCAAATAAATGCAGCCTTGGTAAGAAAAAGATACTTTTCTTGAATAAATGACGCTATAAAAACGACCACCATTCATGTCGTTTTACTCCAACAGGCCGAAGCTCCTGACAGCACTTTCGCTCCATCCAAAGGCAAAAAGCCGCAGGAAGTGGATATTCATAAACGGTTTGGCCTCAGTTCGACTGTATATAATCGAAACAAACATACTCATGCTAATGAACCTTATCATTCTGCTGAGAAAACATCCACAAACCTCTCAAAGCGTTTTTACAGGTGTCTTGACGAGACGCAGGAGAGGTTGATCATGCTGCAAGATCTGACGCAGGTCACGCTGAAGCTGCGGATGGAGTTTGAGATGGAGGCGGACCTGCGGAGGAGGGCAGTGGACGAATGTGAGGAGCAGAAGAGGAAGAGGACGGACGCGGAGCAGTTAGTGCGAGACTTCCGGAACCTCTGCGAGAAGCAGGCGGACGATTACAGGAGCACCGTCGGCAGCCTTCAGGTGGAGGTGAGTACTGAGAAGGCAAACAAATACACAAACAAATGCATTCATGCACGTATCTTGCGCATTCACAGATCAGCGATTTAGCAGCCAAGGTTCGAGAGCTAGAGGTGCAGGATGTGGAAAGACAGTGTGACAAACACCTGAAGCTGGTAACCAGAGCGATTCCACTTGGATTTGAAAGTTGATTTGGTCACTAGTAATGCTAAGGAACTAAATCACTGAATTTTTTTAGCTGTCACGTCTGGGCGATGAAGTTCGGCGGCTGGAGTTTGACCTCCAGGAGGAGCAACAGAAGACCAGGCAGCTGACAAAGACCGCAGAGATGGAAATTGATCAGGCCAGAGCTTTGGTCCAGGTAAAGGAACATCTATAGAGTTCCGGAAGTATTTTTTCCCATAGGGACTTCAAAAAAGTCTTTATTCATTGAACCATGAACCAAGCCAACCAGCTATGAGGTGAATCATAACATTTTGTATTTGAAAGTATTTGAAAATCAGTGCAAACGTACGAGACTGTGTACTTAACGGCTTTAGTGATGGAAAGAGAACCATGAATATGCTGCTAAATTATTGAAATATTAACTTCAACTCTCAGGAGGTTTACTTCATGTAAATATTTTGGATGGTGACCTCATAAACACATTGAACACACGCTTCAACATCAGTCACAGGAGGTCCAGCTTCAGCAGGATGCAGAGGAGCAGAAGAGTCTGTTTAAGGAGCTCCAGGCCGTCCAGAACATTCTCAGCACCACCAAACAAGAGCTGCTGTCCCAGAGGAGAGACAACACACAACTTCAGAACAGCGTCGGAGACGCGCAGCAGGAAAACCTCAGGGTACCTGATGCAGATCTGACACCGATTGCTTTAGCTTTATATACCAATTTTAACTCGCATTCAGGGCTGGGTGGGTTACTTTTAAAATGTATTTCACTACAGGTTACAAAATACATGCTTTAAAAAGTCATTTGTGACGTATTTCGTTACATTAATCAAGTTTAGTAACTTAATCTAAATACTTTAGAATACTTTGGAAAACTAATAAGTGTGGAACAAACACAAAAAAGGGCATTGCAAGTTTTTATGTCACAATTCTGACGTTTTCTCTCAGAATTGAGTGATATAAAGTTGCAATTGTGAGTTATAAAGTCAGAATTATGAGATATAAACTCACAATATTGAGAAAAGTCAGAATTATGAGATATAAACTCACAATATTGAGAAAAGTCAGAATTATGAGATATAAACTCGCAATATTGAGAAAAGTCAGAATTATGAGATATAAACTCACAATATTGAGAAAAGTCAGAATTATGAGATATAAACTCACAATATTGAGAAAAGTCAGAATTATGAGATATAAACTCACAATATTGAGAAAAGTCAGAATTATGAGATATAAACTCGCAATATTGAGAAAAGTCAGAATTATGAGATATAAACTCACAATATTGAGAAAAGTCAGAATTATGAGATATAAACTCGCAATATTGAGAAAAGTCAGAATTATGAGATATAAACTCGCAATATTGAGAAAAGTCAGAATTATGAGATATAAACTCACAATATTGAGAAAAGTCAGAATTATGAGATATAAACTCACAATATTGAGAAAAGTCAGAATTATGAGATATAAACTCACAATATTGAGAAAAGTCAGAATTATGAGATATAAACTCACAATATTGAGAAAAGTCAGAATTATGAGATATAAACTCGCAATATTGAGAAAAGTCAGAATTATGAGATATAAACTCACAATATTGAGAAAAGTCAGAATTATGAGATATAAACTCACAATATTGAGAAAAGTCAGAATTATGAGATATAAACTCACAATATTGAGAAAAGTCAGAATTATGAGATATAAACTCGCAATATTGAGAAAAGTCAGAATTATGAGATATAAACTCACAATATTGAGAAAAGTCAGAATTATGAGATATAAACTCACAATATTGAGAAAAGTCAGAATTATGAGATATAAACTCGCAATATTGAGAAAAGTCAGAATTATGAGATATAAACTCGCAATATTGAGAAAAGTCAGAATTATGAGATATAAACTCACAATATTGAGAAAAGTCAGAATTATGAGATATAAACTCACAATATTGAGAAAAGTCAGAATTATGAGATATAAACTCACAATATTGAGAAAAGTCAGAATTATGAGATATAAACTCACAATATTGAGAAAAGTCAGAATTATGAGATATAAACTCACAATATTGAGAAAAGTCAGAATTATGAGAAAAGTCAGAATTATGAGATATAAACTCACAATATTGAGAAAAGTCAGAATTATGAGATATAAACTCGCAATATTGAGAAAAGTCAGAATTATGAGATATAAACTCGCAATATTGAGAAAAGTCAGAATTATGAGATATAAACTCGCAATATTGAGAAAAGTCAGAATTATGAGATATAAACTTGCATACTAAATTCAAATTGCAAGAAAAAAAGTTAGTTTATATCTCCAAATTCTGACTTTATAACTTGCAATTGTGAGTTTAAATCTCGCAATTCTGAGAAAAAGAAGTCAGAATTGTGAAATGCAAACTCACGATTGTGAGGAGAAAAAAACAAATTGTGAGAAAAAGTTGCAGTGACGAGTGAATTATAAAATGACTCACAAAACATGAAAACAGTCGTGGATCATCAGGTCATGACAGGACAGTTCAGTTCACAGTTGGGCATTTTTTTTGTCTTGTTCAGGACAGAACTAAATAAAAATAACAACATTTTTATGATCCTCTTAAAAGGATTAACATATTGATGAAACTGAACTCGTCTTTTTCAGACGGTCAGAGTCAGAGAATCGCCAATCACTGTTTAAATGACATTAAAACTCAAAGTAATCACTTTGGGAATCTAAAACACTTTTCAGATGTAACTGTAATCTGATTACCACCCATTTAAAATGTAACTGTAATGAAATACAGTTACTCAAATTTTGTATTTTAAATATGTAACTAAGTTACTTGTATTTCGTTACTCCCCAACCCTGCTCGCATACTAACTAAATCATTTATGTTTGCTGTACGAGCAGCTCCAACAAGACATCAACGACTTGAGGACCAGACTAACCAGCAGTGAACAGAAGACGGACTGTCTGAGGACCGAACTTCAGCTGGCTTTAGTTAGCGTGGACTCTGAGAGGAGGTACAGGGGTTATTATAATTGCAGGGAATTGATTGGATGGTGAAGATTTGCTATTGGTGGATCTCATGTGAGTGACAGGTTGCCCCGCCCCTTGTCATCTCATCAGAGAAGAAATGTATAGATTGTATAGATGAAATAGATTATGAGGGCACATGAATTAGAAAAAAAAAATAATGTGCTCCGATAAATATATATATATATATATATAAAAAAAAAATCATGGTGACTAAGCAAAATGAAAAACTTTTACTTGAAATAAAATAAACGTTAACTAAAAAATAAAATAAACATTAAACTTACTTTATTTTAGCTGGTTGCCAATGAAACATTTCTCATTTTCATTTAGTTTAAATTTGATGTACTAAAGTAACTAAAAATTAAAAAAAACATATTTAAAAAATTATAATAAAAATGATTGCTAAAAGAAACTAATATATTAATAAAAACGATATTTTTAATTAGCATCTCAATGATACTAAATCAACACTGCAGAGAGCCTCAAACGGCACAGATCACTTTAAAGTAAATCAAGATTCTTCATTTTTTGCTTTATATTTCCAGTAAATACAACGACAAGCGAATCCATTACAAAAACAAGCTGAGCCGGGCCAGAGGGGTTTACCTGAGAGAGACGGGGTGGCGTGACGAAAAAATAAAAGAGCTGGAGAAAGAGATTTTTATTCTGAGGAAGCAGGAGGAGAAGGTAACATGGCAGGCTAATTAAATATTCAAAATTTGTGTGTGACCTGTAAATGACATCTGCTCCTCATCAGACGTCACGCATGATGACGACGGTCTCGTCTGAAAATGAGAGTCTGCTTCAGAACAACAGAGATCTTCTCCTACAGCTGCACGACTCTGAAGAGGCACAGAAAAACGCTTCGGATACAGTTTCCTCTATGCAAATTAGGTACTTTTAGTTCAATAAGTGCAGTGCTGTTCAAAGGATTGGGATTTTTTTTTTTTTTTTTTAGAGAGAGAGAGAGAGATTAAAGTGACAGTAAAGATATAAAATGTTGCCGTTCTGAAAAAAAACATCACGGTATTTACAAAAGAATATTTAGAATGATTTCTGAAGGATCATGTGACACTGAAATTCCGCTGGAATAAATTAGTTTAAAACAGAGAAAACCGTTATTTAAAATAGTTTACTGTATTTTTGACAGCCTTGGTGAGCAGAAGAGACTTCAAAAAAATCTTACCACCCCCCAAACTTTTTATCTTTTGATGTTTTTGTTTTTTTCAATCCATCCATCAAAACTACATTTCTTGTTTAACTTCCTCAGGATAAATTTCCTTGAAGCGGAAAACGGTCATCTACAACAGACGACAGCGCGGATGTCCGAGCACATCGAACGCCTGACGATACTGGCCGAGACGAACTGTGATGTAAGGAATCTAATTGACAGGTTTATTAATCAACAGTCGACGGTTCAGGTTGTGTGTGATCCGTGTTCATATTTCACTGCAGGAAGTCACTGCCGAGAGTCGAGTCATAGAGGGCGAGGACCAAACCGCTCTTCCCACATAACATTCTTCTTTTCAGTGTAAATTATTTTTGTAAACAGAAATATTTCTAAAATAAAGATCCCAACTTTTATTTCTCCATTATTTGACAAAACCTTCCTTTTTTCCTCATGTGTGAACAGCGACACAATGTGGCCTGAATCCAGTTTTTTTTTTCTTCAAATCACACGGAATCTGTGACTTCTGTCGCTGTGACCCCAACAAAAAAAGACGAAATGGTTATAAAAGAGTCACAATGAAGTGACCACAATCTACAAATCAGCTACGATACACAAAAACGGGTTTATAAACTAACATGTATAAATTAGGTTTTAGCAAATGTGTGAAATGAAATCAATAATTCAGCCACAATGCACTAAAAAAAACAGACAGCAAAGGTTTTCATTTTGGGTGACCAGTGGCCCGGCCTGCTGGGTCAGTAAGCCGGGTTTAAGTGTGGGACCCCCCGACCCGGAGGCCTGGTTCTCCTCTAAAACATTAAGAGCACGACATGGACACATCCACTTAAATACACACACAATATCAATAACAATATCGCATAATTGACCCTTCACAAACAGTTTGATTGACAGGCGATCTGACCAATCATAACCCCGAATCTGCCATTTTGTCCGACAAAGCAGTCAAGGGAGTTAGTAGATTAATTTTGGGGAACTTGATAAATTGTGTGTCCTCACGTCTTGAAACAACATTCCTTCTGATGTTCATTCACGTTTATTTGATGCTATAAATGAACTAGTATGAAGAGATGATCGAGGAGCTACAGCGATCTGTCACCACACATTAAACACACGCTAGACGCTATTTATTGATTAAACTTCTCAAAAAAATGACGATATATTAAATATGAAACAGTTTCATTCGTTGTCAGTGTCCTCTTTGCTCACTGCGTGAGAACATGATGTGTGGCGTGAGAGCGCATGGCTTGTCGGGCATAGCAACAGTAACTAAAGGTCTTCGCGGAGGGTCAAATGAGCCAGAAGACTCAAATAACAGGTTGAAATCGGATCAGACCCAGATCGAGATTGAGCTCTGATGAAGAATTCCTTTTCAATCTGTTACATTTTTATTGGATTTTGATGCTATACGTAACAAAATATCTTTGTGTTCAGGTTTGACTGTTGTAAAATGGGAAAAATTGACACTTCAAATCACACATTTCAAACAAATAAATATCTAAACCTTGACCAAAGTAGTCTTTGAGAATGTCTAAATGAATATTCAAATCCCCAACCTAAATAAAAATACATTTTTATGTCTAAGAACATCTTGAATTTGAGTTTATATAGTGGTTACAGCACGGCAGTACAGATGTTTTTTCTTTTTACCCTCACATCAGACGACATAATTGAAACATTATTAAATATAATGAATATAAAAAGTATATAAATATATATTTTCGATTAGAAAATCATTGATCAGAATTATTACATAAATATTAAGTAACAAAATATTTTCTCAAAACACAAAATAAAAAAATACATGAAATGGATTTTACTGGAAATAGTTACGTTTCATGTGTTCAGTCACGTTTGACCGCGAACAAAACAAACGTGACTCTTCAAAGCAGAAGGAATTCTGATCGGGTGTCAATATTTTTCACGTTCATCAGCTGAAAAAAAAAAAGATCTGAAAGCGATTCCAATGATATCGTTCCTCTGAGCCGTTATCGACGATCTTTTAAATTTAGAACTCTGTCTTTATCTTTATAGTTATCGAGTCCCTTACAAAAAAGAACTGCAGTAAAACTGCAGTACCAAGTAGTTTAACTGCAGTTTGATGAAGCACAACAATAGATTTGCAGTATAATGAAGTAAAGTCACAGTACAACTGCAGTAAAACTGTAGTAGAAGTACAGCTGCAGTCAAATGAAGTACAACTGAAAGTTGCATGAAGTATAAAAACAGTATAACTGCAGTTGTATTTTACTAGTACTTTAGATGTATTGCAGTATAGTTGTACTCCAGTAAAACTACAAGCATTTTAGGTTTTTTCGTGTCCAAAAAACTGCATTTTTCTATATGTAACAAAAACTGTAGTATTACTTCTAAAAAACTGCAGTAATCTTTTGTAAGGGAAACATGACAAGTGTGAACGCACCCTTAAGTTGCATTAAGTTCACTGACACCAAAACACAAATGTGTAACTCTGGATATTAACATACTAGAAATCACTAAGCATGATTAATTCTATTATTAGTCACTTTTAAACAAAAGAGAGGGTCAGTTGTTGGCTTACCTGAAGAGGACGTGCGGACCGCTCTAATTGGACAAAAGCTTATTTGCTTCATCCAAAGTGACACGAAGATCAGTTTTCAACATTTAAGTTTCACCGACATCAATGCATTCACTTCATAATCAGAGGTAAGAGTATTTGTGATCACCTATAGCATGCACAAACACATACAACGCTACAGAATTTTCTCATATATTTATTCGCTTACTTTTACAAAGTCCGTTCCCTCGCCGCCGCGTCTTGACTTTGCGTGTAGCAGCCAAGGCAAATCTTATAGAGTACCACATTTCAAGACAATTAAAAAGGTATATTTTATAATAACTAGACATGTAGTCATTTTATATAAACTGGTTAACACTTAAGTACTGTATAGTTTATTTACAGCATGTTCATGCTAGGAAATAAAATTACATAAAATGGAGTACACAAGTAAACACCAATATGGTATAAAATATATAAAATGTGATGGTAAACAACTAGTGATAAAATGGTTAAGGCTTAAAATGTGTAAAATTAACATGTTAGTTGTTAATATTTAAACATGATAATAAGTATAAACATGTATAATAAGCCAAGGAGGTATTCTAGACATCGATGCAGCTACACAAATCTCATGGGCAACTCCACATTGTAATCCAGCTCTTTTTCCCCAACAATATTGTTCTGTCTTTTGTGAAATTTACGGATGAATCTCAAGAACATGTCCACGTTACATTTCACCCCCGAAAATCTATTTCGAATAAATGAAAATGAAGCTTGTTTGTAGGACCATGTTATGACAATCAAGAGCATTTTCCCCCCAAAACCAGAAGAAAAAATAATAAGTGAAAATAAAATCTCATTTCTGTAATACAGTAATATTTAATATCATAATAAATGCAAAAAGTAAGTTTAGTATAAGTATAACACTTTACAATAAGGTTTCATTTTCATTCATAACAATATTTTATTAATTTCCCAGAGCGGGGAAAAAAAAAAAAAAAGAGCATGTTCTTCCTATATATAATAAAATGTAATTTAGTGGCAAAAAACATGGAAATAATTGGTCACATATATGCTCCGTATCGTTGTGTTATTTTGCCGCTGTTGGCTGTGTAGAAATACTGAAATCGTTTGGCGAAGTGATATGGACATAAAATGAAAATAATATATACCTGTGGTATAACAAAGATGAATGCATGTTGTGAGAAATAAATTGCTCACTGCTCTTTAAACATTATTGTAAAGTGTTCCCAACAAACGCTACCACAATTACGAATGTACTCCACATCTTAAATTAGGGGGAGGAGGAAAATAACGCTTTTAATGCAAAAACCTTCATTTTCTTTATGCAAAATAGAAGATTGTGGACACTTCTTGACAGTTTTCACCCTTCTAGAATGTCAAATGCATGCTGACATCCGTAACATAACGCAGGGGGTTTGGGTCGTCGCAGGTTTACACTTTTACAAAGTGTATGATGCATGAAATTTTCTGCCTTTTTCATGTTCCATTTTTGGCACCGGACCACAAAACAAATTTTGTAAAGCACTAAGATTTGTCTATGAAGATTTGTAACAGTCCTCTTGAGAAGTTTACTTTAATGCTAAAGCTATATTTTAGTACAATTTCCCTACAAGCAAGGAAATGAACACATTTTTTACGATTGACATTATCAAAAACACAAGACCATTGGTCTCTAAACCAACTTTGAGTTGCCCAAAAGAAGGGGATTTTTCCCAGACAGCATAGAAAAATATGAGAGGAGGTACTGGACTTGGTCCAAGCTTAAAACATACAACGTATGTCTTCTGATTTTATAATGCATAATACCTACAGTCCCAAACGTTTAGCTGCCAAGAGCAATGCCTTTATTGTCGTAACAGACCAGAAACGTTTAAAGCCAAACCTGTGTGGCCTGAAAGTGCTGTGAAACCATCTTTGGATTTCCCGATTATTCCCTCTCAACTCAACAATGAGTTCAAGTAGAGGAACGCGTGTAACAGAACCTTCCCAAATCGCTGCTGTGTTTTGAGCCTCTATTCACACAGTCTAATACCTTTTGGAATGTTCTCAAAAAGTAAAACAAACTAACAAACACACACACACACACACACAACACACACACACACAAAAAAAAAGAAAAGTCAACCACCAGGCGAACAGGCGATTTCGCTTGCTTTTCCCGAGGTTGGGAAAGACTGACCGCAGGACCGGGGAGCTCAGATGAGGGAAATGCGAACGGGAACGTTGGGGGAGTCGGTCCTTTGCGGCGAGTGTTGACTCACTAGATGTTCTACCACCGTGTGCTTAGACATGTGCTTCATTAGGTAGGTCTCCTGGGAAGGGAGATTATATGACAAAATTAAAGATATTCACAAAAACAGTAGGTTGCGCTTTAATTTACAGTATGTGTGCTTACGTAAGAAAGCACTGGGTAATATAAGGTAACTACATTGGTTAGGGGTAGATTTACCCAGTTATTGCAATTACTATAATAAGTGCACAGTATGTACATGGGGAACAGGAGTGTAAAATAAAGTGCTACCAAAAATTATTGAATAATAGACTGCACCAAAGTAGTACATTTCGTTTGGCTCTAGTACTTACAGAGGTGTAGGCTCGACCACACATGCTGCAGCAATACGCCTTGGCGTTTTTGATTGCGTGAGCCGACATGTGGATTTGGAGGGAGGCGGAGTCCGAGTAAGCGCGGTAACAGTTGGAGCACTTGTAAGGCTTGTCTTTATTATGTGACCTCTGGTGAGACTGCAGAAACACACAGCTCTCGTTATACATCAACACGCTCACAGACAGATGACTGCTTTACAATGACTCTAATATAAAAGTACAGTTGAAAAACAAGGGGGCCTGATGAAGCCTGGCTATGTCAGAAATACTCAAACGATACCCGGGTGGATTGAGATCAGGGTTATTATAGTTCTGTCATGACAACTCACGGAGTGTTTGGCATGGAAATGTTTATGACAATGTGGATATATTTGGTCTTGGTGGAATAGATCTGCTATGCTTCTGCTGCTGCTGCTACTGTTATTACTACTAATGCTGTTATTGCTGCTACTGCTGTTACTACTGTTATTGCTGCTGCTACTGTTATTGCTGCTGCTGCTACTGTTATTACTACTAATGCTGTTATTGCTGCTACTGCTGTTACTACTGTTATTACTGCTGCTGTGGTTGTTATTGCTGCTGCTACTGTTATTGCTGCTGCTGCTACTGTTATTGCTGCTGCTGCTACTGCTGTTACTACTGTTATTGCAGCTGCTGTTACTGTTATCACTGCTGCTGTGGTTGTTATTACTGCTGCTACTGTTATTGCTGCTTCTGCTACTGTTATTGCTGCTGCTGTGGTTGTTATTGCTGCTGCTACTGTTATTGCTGCTGCTACTGTTATTGCTGCTGCTGCTACTGTTATTGCTGCTTCTGCTACTGTTATTGCTGCTGCTGTGGTTGTTATTGCTGCTGTTACTGTTATTACTGCTGCTGCTACTGTTATTGCTGCTTCTGCTGTTATTACTGCTGCTGTGGTTGTTATTGCTGCTGCTACTACTGTTATTGCTGCTGCTGCTGTTATTACTGCTGCTGTGGTTGTTATTGCTGCTGCTGCTACTGCTGTTTTTACTGTTATTGCTGCTGCTGTTACTGTTATTACTGCTGCTGTGGTTGTTATTGCTGCAGTTACTGTTATTGCTGCTGCTGTTACTGTTATTACTGCTGCTGTGGTTGTTATTGCTGCAGTTACTGTTATTGCTGCTACTGTTACTACTGTTATTGCTGCTGCTGTGGTTGTTATTGCTGCTTCTGCTGCTGCTACTGTTATTGCTGCTGCTGCTACTGTTATTCCTGCTGCTGCTACTGCTGTTATTGCTGCTGCTGTGGTTGTTATTGCTGCTTCTGCTGCTGCTACTGTTATTGCTGCTGCTGCTACTGTTATTGCTGCTGCTGCTACTGCTGTTATTGCTGCTGCTGTTACAACTGTTATTGCTGCTGCTACTGTTACTACTGTTATTGCTGCTGCTACTGTTACTACTGTTATTGCTGCTACTTTTACTACTGTTATTACTGCAGCTGTTATGACTGTTATGGCTGCTGCTGTTCCTACTGTTATGGCTGCTGCTGCTACTGTTATTGCTGCTGCTGCTACTGTTATTGCTGCTGCTGCTACTGTTATTGCTGCTGCTGTGGTTGTTCTTGCTGCTGCTACTACTGTTACTAGTGTTATTGCTGCTGCTGCTACTGTTATTGCTGCTGCTGCTACTGCTGTTATTGCTGCTGCTGTTACAGCTGTTATTGCTGCTGCTACTGTTACTACTGTTATTGCTGCTGCTACTGTTACTACTGTTATTACTGAAGCTGTTATGACTGTTATGGCTGCTGCTGTTCCTACTGTTATGGCTGCTGCTGTTACTACTGTTATTGCTGCTGCTGTGGTTGTTCTTGCTGCTGCAACTACTGTTACTAGTGTTATTGCTGCTGCTTCTACTGTTATTGCTGCTGCTACTACTGTTATTGTTGCTGCTACTACTGTTATTGCTGCTGCTGCTGCTACTACTATTATTGTTGCTACTACTACTGTTATTGCTGCTGCTGCGGTTGTTATTGCTGCTGCAGAGTAAGTACGGGACAGGCTACTGCCAACACATACACGATACACTGCGGTGAGCAAGTGAGACATGCTGCAGCTGTACAATATAGCAAACATGAATTGCCCATAGCAGATCTATACAGGTGGAGCTGGGGAAGGAGAAGGGTTTCATAAAGCGAAACTTTTTGCTCTACTAAGGCAAATGATAACCAAGCATTTGAAGGTTGAGCAGTGAGCTCACTGGCTACTGATACAGCAAAAACCAGTCAGATGTGATACAGGGATATTCCCTATAGAGAATGATGTGATTGCAAGCAATACAAAGTTCTGTCATGAAACTCTAGATGGCACAGGTTGATATTAGGTATTTAACTCAACCTGCACCATCTAGAGTTTTGTGACAGAACTTTGTATTTAACTATAACTAAAGCAATTACATAAACTAAAAAATAAAAAAAACCTTTATGTAAAATATAAATAATTGCCAAGGCAACATTTTACATTTTCATTTAGATCAACTTGCTGTAGTAAAATAAACTAAAACTGAGATAAAAATTCATAAAAAGACATAAAAAAACCTAATACAATTACTAAAATGTTAACTAAAATTAAAATAGAACAGAAAATACAAAAACTGTGACAATATATCAATGATACTAAAATAACGCTGATTTACATTTGTTGTTCTGTCACAGGTGACTTAATCAAGTATGAACGATTACAAAAGAGGAGATATTTGCGTCTTACTTGCAGATTGGAGAGCTGCGTGAAGGCCTTTTCACAGCCTGGATGGAGACATTTATACGGCCGATCACCTGTGTGGATTCTGTAGATGGAATGAACAAGCACATGGTGATGGAAAAAGTCTAAACAAGACTAAGCGTCTCAAAATATTCTAGTTCATTCTGGTTATACCGTTTGTAATTGTACACGGCTCATTTGTCAACACAAGCTTAAAATCAAATATAACTGAGGCTGAAGAAGTACCTGGTGTGCTGCTGTAAGTGGGAGAGCTGGCGGAAGGATTTCTCGCAGTAGGAGCAGTGATACGGCTTCACTCCCAGGTGAATGCGCAAGTGCTGCGACAGGTAGGACGCGTTGGCGAAGGACTTGGTGCAGTGAGGGCACTTGTGTGGCTTTGCTTCTGTATGAGACTTGGAGTGTATCTGCATGTCCGACTTGGAGAAGAATGTCATCGGACACACTTTACATCTGCAAAATATAAATGGGTGTCATTTTTTTTTTTTTGAAAATGGGGTTCGGGACTCGGGAGTATGGTTTATTAAGTGATTAGTACTGTTTGTATATGGTATAAAAGAAATTTGCGGAAATGAACCTCTAAAGATGACATATACTGCATTTTGAGCCAAATATAACAGTTAAAAGACACTTGCAGGGGAAGGGGATTCAATTTGGATTTGGACCAAGAGATCAAACCAAGATGAGGCACAAGAAAACCAATGACGTTTATACGATTATAACGAAATCACAACATGGCTGATTATCAAATCAGATAAATATTCAATAAATATATGTCCTGTAAATGCTGCTCTACACAAGCTCAAGCATTTATCAGCAACATGCACCAATCATCTCTCCAAACTTGTAATGAGAAGCACTTATAAACCGGCTGTTGTCAACAAAACAGAAGCTTTACGGTCGTTCTGCCAAAATAAAAGCTTGATTGTTTAACTTTTGAAAATCAAGAAATTAGTATTATAATTTTAAAGTTGTATTGCAGAATAGAATTATTTTTTCTTAAATAGACGGTTTTTTATTTTCTTATTTTGTTAAAATTAGTAATAAAAAGAATCATTATTATTATTAATAATAAATAACCACAGATTGTGCAAAAAAATTGAAATTTCTATTTCATCAGAAAAATAGCAATAACATTTATGCATTTAGCAGATGCTTTTATCTTTTATCTTATTCGAAGTATACAATTTATCAGTTCATGCATTTCCAGGGAATCGAACCCATGACTTTGCACAGCAAGCACCATGCTCTACTGTCACCGTAACTGTATGCAAATGACAAATGTCCTCAAATATGAGAGCAATACTAGAGGAAAATATTTAAATTTGGAGGCAAAGTGTTCCTTTCAACATAAATCATTATGAAATCCAATATTTTGAACTTCTACCTGTATGTTTTGCCCTCTTTGGCAGTGATGCTGACAGGTGATTGGTCGGCTCCAGAGGCCAGGATTGGGTAGGGAACGACTAAGAGCGGCCCAGAGGGGTTTTCAGCTTTGATCTTTTTGCGACCTCGTCCTATGCTCTTGGGAGGTGGACCCAGCAGTCCTGCCAGTCCTCCGCTGTTTTTGAAAGCCTCCATCCCCGGCCCGCAGGCCAGTCCTGAGATGAGGTTCGGGGAAGGAGCGCTGCCCTGACGCGTCTGACTGCTGGTGGTTGGAGTGGTCGGGGTGGTTGGCGTCACGCTCTCTGACGTGTTGTGGTTGGCAGTTCGAGAAGAAGTCAGTGACAGTCCTGAAAACACACCTCAATTAAAGAGGCCATTTGGTTTTTGGATTCTACTAGAACAGGTTTTCATGCTTGAATGTTCATTATTTTCCCCATATTCGACACTGTTGCAGCTCCTCTCTTCCTACTAGCCTAGTTCCCATTTTTCCTTCTGAAAAGCTCAATGTACTCTGATTGGTCAGGTGCTTTTAATGTGTTTGGGAAATGTCCCGCCCCTTACCATTACCAGTAGTTTTAACACACTACTAACTCAACCAGGCCCCGCCCCTTTAATTTGCAGGAAATATTGTGACGTGTTCGTTCCCGGAAGAAACGGACAACGGAGTTCAGAAACCGTGGATCCTTTAGAGCGACTGCATTCTGTAACTTTGCAGACCTCAAACGGCAACTAAAGGAAGTTGAACGTAAAAGAAAAAATATATATATATAAAATTTATGAAATAATTTATATATCATATAATGTGTCATATAATAGCAAAAACAATAATAATTTAGCGGAACCTAGCGGATCGAACTTTCTGTGTTAGCTTAGGCGACTCCGTATCTTCCTCTGCTCCTCTTTTGTGTGGGGTTCCACAGGGCTCAGTCCTCGGCCCTCTACTTTTTTCTCTATATTTGCTTCCACTTGGGTCCATACTTAGAAAGTGCGGCATTTCATTCCACTGTTATGCTGATGACAGTCAGATTTATGTACCTCTGAGGAGAAAAGATAACTCAGTTGGACGTAAAGGCCTGGATGGCGCTAAACTGTTTAAATTTTAATGATAAAAAAACTTTTCGGAGACACCACTGGGACCCTGCATATAGATCTGGGCTCCTTGGCACCCTATATTAAACCTAGTATTACAAACCTAGGTGTAAAAGTAAATTTGACAGTCAGATCAAAGCTGTTGTCAAATCAAGCTTCTTTCATTTGAGGCAGCTGGCCAAAATAAAGCCAATCGTGTCAAGACAACACTTCGAAACCGTAATCCATGCCTTTGTAACTACACGGCTGGACTACTGTAATTCTCTATATGTGGGGATTAGCGGGTCCTCCATCACTCGTCTTCAGATGACACAAAATGCGACAGCACGTCTTTTAACGGGCACACGTAAACATGAGCACATTTCCCGTATTTTAGCTTCATTACACTGGCTGCCTATCCAATTTAGGATCCATTTTAACATTCTGTTAATTGCTTTTAAATCACAAATTGGTCTTTCCCCGACATACCCCTCTGAGCTTCTACACTCTTATAAACCCGTCCGCTGTGCCTAAAACGAAGCGTTAGCTCAGAGGGGACCGTGCCCCGAAACTGTGGAATGATCTACCTTTGTATGTTAAGCTGTGTCTGTTTTTAAAACCCATCTTTACTCTTTGGCCTTTGAACCCTAGTGAGATGTCGACTTTAATTACTTGTTTTAATCTGTTACGTTTCAATGTTATTTTTAATTTTGTGGTTATTAATTGTATATATGTTTATTATTATTTGTTAATTTTCTGTACAGCACTTTTTTTTTTTCATTTTTCATCATTTAGCAGACGCTTTTATCCAAAGCGACTTGCAAGGGGAGCAATTAGGGGTCAGGTGTCTTACTCAAGGGCACTTTAGTCGTGGTATCGAAGGTGGAGAGAGAGCTGTTCATTCACAATCCCCACCTTCAATTCCTGCCGGGATGGGAATCGAACCAGCAACCTTCAGATTACAAGCCCGACTCCCTCACCACTAGGCCACGACTGTTGTAAAGTGCTAAACAAATAAAGTTGGTATGGTAGGGTGCATGCACGTACCTGACAGATGATTCACTCTGGATGGCTGGTCTATGATTTGCCGCAAATGCCAGTCTTCCCACAATCCCCTGGCTTTAATGGCAGTCTTATCGTCCAGATTCAAGTTCACGTCACCCAGAATACGACCTGCCCACGTTATTGCACAATTAGCATTATTCAAGTGTATTAGCGAGCAGATTTGTTGCATGTGATGGAGGGTTTACCTGCGACGGTGCTGGAGGCGGGTCGTGCGTGTAGGGCGATGTCGGGTTGGGAGGTGCCGTGCACATGGAGCCCTGGCATCTGCTGCAGCTTGGGCGTTGATATATTGTGCTGGCCGCCTTCTGTGGATGTGGGTGGAACCAGCAAGGGCTGCTGGGAAGGGACAGAAGTGGGCGGCAGGTGTGGAGGTCTGATTTTCTCCGCCATGAGCTGCTCTTTGATCTTGTTGATCAGCACGAGGTTATCCAACTGGGAAAAAGTGAGATCAACCAGATGGTTCCGACATGATGAGCAGAACTCGTGTTTAAGCCTAGAAAGCCTGCTGGTTGATACGCATTAATTTAAGGATTAAAACTACATCTGATTGATAATTTACACTTTTTTTTTTTTTTTTTAGCAAGTAAAACACCTGTTAGTATAATTCTAAAAACTTTTCTGGGAAATCTTTACCGATTCTTTTAAAGTAAACATTAGTAATATTTCAAAATGAACTCTAGCTGGATTGAGTTTACTTCATTTTCCATGCATCATTCTTTAGAAAATTCATGTTGAAATGTGAATATCAAATATGTTTTGAGGAATGCTTATTTGCAGTTCTCAATCATTATTGTATTGCCTTGTATTACATGTTTCCACCTCCAATAAAAACTAAGCATTCAAATATCACCGTACTAAGACAACATTGGGAGATATAGAGTGACAATTGATACAAGCAATCGGTTATGAAGACTATCAAGCTATCAGAATTTCATCGCTCTTTATTTTTGGGTATACAAATATCAGCATTTTTGGTCAGTTTTGGCTTTTGAATAAAATTGAGGTGTTTTTTTATGAGCTTCATATTATATACACTATATCATACTATATGATATATATACACTATATATACTATATGATATATATATATATATATATATATATACATACCACATTACAAAAACACTTGTGTCAAATATGATACTCAACAACAACAAAAAAATATATTTACGTTTAAGAATTTGTCTAAAGGTTCAATAAACTGTTCCATTTCAAAACAATTAGGTTTTTTCTGTTTGTGACTGTTTGAAAGATTTATTTTAAAATGTAATCTTTTGAGTGTTTGCAGCCTCATTTGTTACTTAAAGTGACAAAAAATGAAAATTCTGTCATTAATTTCTCACTCTCATGTCGTTCTACACCCGTAAGACCTTCGTTCATCTTCAGAACGCAAATTAAAATATTTTTGATCAAATCCGATGGCTCAGTGAGGCCTCCATTGCCAGCAAGACAATGTCCAGAAAGATACTAAAAACATATTTAAAAAAGGTCATGTGAGTACGGTGGTTTAACCTTAATATTATAAAGTGGCGAGAATACAAAAAAAAACCCCAAAATAATGACTTTTCAACAATATCTAGTGATGGCCGATTTCAAAACACTGCTTCATGAAGCTTTACGAATCACGTGATTTCAGTAAACAAAGCTTTGTTACATCATAAGTGATTCACAATTTCAATAGTTCACGTGACTCTGGTGCTCTGAATCACTGATTCGAAACAAAAGATTCGTAAAGCTTCATGAATCAGTGTTTTGAAATCGGCCATCACTAGATATTGTTGAAAAGTTGTTATTTTGGTTTTTTTGGTGCACAAAAAGTATTCTCATGACTTTATAACATTAAGGTTGATCCACTGTAGTCACATGACCTGATTTAAATGTGTTTTAGTAGCTTTCTGGACATTGAAATTGTCTTGCTGTCAATAGAGACTCACTGAGAAAAATATCTTCATTTGTGTTCTGAAGATGAACGAAGGTCTTACGGGTGTAGAACGACATGAGGGCGAGGAATTAATGACAGAATTTTCATTTCTGGGTCAACGAACCCTTTAAACAGTAATTATTCTGAACGCTGGTTAAAGTAAATTATTGATTATGTTACTATGAAGATTCTTTTTAGATAAAAGGGGAGAATTAATTAGGTCTGTCCATTGATGAATGTTCCTGTTCCTTACCTGACCAGGAATAGTAGGTGGAGGAGGCCAGAAGTATGGATTATTAAATCTAGGTTCTGCCATTCTGAAACACACACAGTCATGCTTGATTAACGATGCTTGATTTGCAGGTCATTCGCTGTTAAGTGAAAACACACAAGTTCCCCCTGAAGGCTCTCGGATCATATGTAAAAAAAATCAATGAAAGTGAGGTGACTGAAAAAAACAGGAATATATATAGCATAGATATCCAAGTTCTGACCACCTTGGATTATTTATTGATTAGAAAAGCAGATCTAATCCAAGGAGATAAATTAAATTAAACGGCAGCTCAGTGCAGTAACTGTTGAGAAACGACATTCACAACCAATTTAACTTCCATAAAGTGCCATATTTGTTGAGACTTAAAAGGATAGTTCAGCCAAAAATGAAAATTATCCCATGATTTATTCACCCTAGGTGACTATGACTATCTTCTTTCAGACGAACACAATCGGAGATATATTTCAAAATATCCTGGCTCTTCCAAGCTTTATAAATGGTAGTGAATGGAGAGGGTGAGATTTTGAAGACCCCCAAAAAATGTATCCATCCATCATAAAAATAATCCATACAGCTCCAGGGAGTCAACAAATGTCTTCTGAAGCGAAGCGATGGGTTTTGTAAGAAATATATCCA
The DNA here is from genome assembly GCA_037194245.1 of Opsariichthys bidens. NCBI lineage: Eukaryota > Metazoa > Chordata > Actinopteri > Cypriniformes > Xenocyprididae > Opsariichthys > Opsariichthys bidens. The sequence continues at coordinate 15,762,130 of CM074299.1, forward strand.
TATTTATAAACTTTATTAACTATAATAACTAGCAGATGCATCGATTTACAGTGGAAGAATAACCCCTGACTCGACACAATGATGATAAAACTTTATAAAGTTTTAAATATGGATATTTTTTACCCATTGTTTCACTTGAAAAGGCCTTTATTGGAGCTGTGTGGATTATTTTTATGATGGACGGATGCATTTTTGGGGCTTCGAATATATCTCCGATTGTGTTCGTCTGAAAGAAGATAGTCATATACACCTAGGATGGTTTGAGGGTGAGAAAATCATGGGACAATTATTAAAAGATTAAGAACAGTTTTCTTTTTTTTAAAAAACACACATGCACAACAAGACAAGTTAGAAATAATTTTCACTTTAAAAAGGTATAATTCTGATTTAATCAAACACATGTACAGTAAAGATTCGTTACAGTAACATGGAATCTGCCATTGTTTAGAAGATTTTGTTGCAGGCTTTAGACTTGCACTAATATTTATTAATTACAGAGTGTGCCTTTAAATGCACAGGCGCATTACGGCCTATTATTCGTCACACAGTGATATGAATATGATACAACATAAAACAAGTATTTCAAGCAAACACACCTACAGCAGGTTATTAAATAATGCCTCGACATGACATCCGCTGGGAAAACCAAACGAACAACTTCTTACTGCTTTACTTGCATTGTTATGGCAAAATTCAAATACATTAAAAAAAAGATTTGAGTGCAAACTGCAGCAAATTATAAAAACGCTAAAAAATAATACCACTTTTTTTCAACTTAATAGTTCTGTTGCTGCATAAATTAAGTAATCGAGTCATTTCAACTTAAATTACATTAAACTACCCCCCAAAAAATGGCTTATTTTAATGAGTGAAAGCTCGTAAACGGAAAACATTTCATTTATAACAAGGTTGACCGCACAAAGAGAAAAGGAAATGACAATATTTGAGGATGTAAATGTTCGAGCCTAAAAATATCAACTGCATACGTAAAATGGCCAGACTCGTGCGAAAAAGCGAAAACTCAACCCACGGTTTCAGCAGGAAGTGAAACAGACACCCTTTCAGCATCATTAAGGAAATATTCAGCAGGGTCTGGGCTCATATATTTGGACATATCGCTTTTATTATTTTTGGCTCCGGTAAATGAACTTCTCTGCAAGGCCCCTTCGTCAAACACTCAAGACCCACGAGCACTGCCAAAACATTCACAGCGCAGTGTCATAGACATAATGCATGAAAATGATACGCCTAAAGTAATCACACCGTATGGAAACGTTCCTAAAGGTCCAGAGCTCCCAATGGGCAAAACTGAGCAGGTAAAGATTAGAAAGGTTCAATACAACCACTTCAAGGAATCATTTCCCATAAATAATAAATAAATAAATAAATAAATAAAAGTACAGTGCTGGACTGTTCAGAATAGACACTGAAATTCTGAAACTGCAGGGTATCCCAAATTATTCTGAAGATGTGATGTGGCATTTCTAAGAACATTATAGTAAATGTCCTTCAAGAAACAAACAAACACAAATGTGGAACATTGATAGTAATTTGACTAGAGGTGCATCACAAATATATTGTCTAAATATCTAAAAAAAAAAAAAAAAAAAAAAAAAAAAAAGACTTCTTCCTAGTTTTCTTCTCATTTGAATGTTTTAAAACTATTTAATACGCAAATAAATTCGCCCAGCAACATTTGAGGAATTTTGGCGAGGAATGACACGTCTCTGAGTCTTCATATAAACTGAGATAAAACTTACACAACTTTTTTTTTCTCCTTTTATTCTATCGGCATCCTTGAAATCATTCCCAATTAAAGCACGATCAAACGTCAAATTAAAAAGAGTCGCGATATAATGCGCATTTCGCGGCTTCGGAAAGCGCAGGTCCCCGGTGTCTGCCTCTCCCACATTCTCAGACAGTTTTATTAAAAAATTTCAGACAAAAGGAAAACAAAAATGGCAGCCTGTCTTATTTTTATAAGGACAGGGCGCCATATTCTGCAGATCCCAAATTTTTGAGCGACAAAAATAAAGCGCGTGAATTCCAGTCGAAGGAGCGACGCGTAAAACGCCGCATTATTTGCATTAAGTGAGCGAATGATTGTTTACTTAGATCTGCAGGTTTGAATAGCCCGGCTGGAGGAGGAAAAAAAAAAAAAAAAAAAAAAAAACGAGAGGAGAAAAAAAAAACCGAGAGACTTCCTACAACAATCATGAGATGCGAACAAACCCCGCAGATGGAAACACACGCGCATCTCTCCCGCGACAATGTAACATTTCTATTATGACGCA
>CM074299.1:15769423-15809423 GCA_037194245.1 Opsariichthys bidens
AGGGCTGCTGTGCTTCACAGAACAATAGTGACATATGAGCAGTGGCATTTAGAGTTAACATAAAAAAATCAAAATGTGCAATAAAGTATTTATGCGTACAGAAGTGCTTGGAGGCGCTGGCTATTTGTCATGAGCACATTCATCAAACTCTGAAGTTCTCCACAACTTGATGGAGAGTTTGAATCAGTACAGTGGAATGAAGAGGCACATTCATGACCGAACAAGTAAAAATAAGAACAAACACAAAGGTTCAAGGGGAAAACGAACCTCTTTGTGGCTCTTGAAATATACGTTTCAACAGCAGAGGTCTCCCTGCGCTGTCTCTAGGAAATCTGCATTTGAAACCAAAGAAGCTTTTGTTAATTGGCCCGTCTTGCTTTTCTCTTTGGAAAAGAACCACAGGGCAAACGCTAAAACTGACGGCACATGTGGCAAACTGAAGAACTCGTCCTGCTGAAGAACTCAGACTTGCACAGACGAATCTCTGTAAACACAAGAGAGCAAACAACTCTGATCAAAGCTTGCATATTAAGTAAAGGCAGGGCTGTAAAACTTGGTGGCAATAAATGCATTAGAAACTGTTATTATTAGTATTATGGTATTTATTAATATTTTGAATCCGCTTTTATTTTATTGTATTTTTAGATTTAATTTTAAGTTTTTTGTGCTTTTTGTTTTTATTCCTATTTAGTTCATTTATTTTAATCTTTTTTTTTTTGTAATTTTAGTATTTCCAACAAGTTTACTTAAACATTGACTGAAATATATATATATATATAAAATTAAAAATAAATGTATTTTTTTATTTCACCTAGTTGCCAACATTTTTATTTTAATATTCATTTCAAATAATAAAAATGCCATTTTTTTAATATCTAAAGTTTAAATATATACGTTACCTGAAAAATTAGATATATTTTTATATATATATATATATGGTATATGATATATATCAATATATTAAAGATCTATATATAAAGATATAAAAGTATATTTGTGTGTATACACATTCATACACACACACATATATATACACACATATATACATGCATATATACATACGTATACATATATACACACACATACACATTATATATATATATTACACATACACACACACATTATATATACACACATGTATATATAACATTTCTTAGTTTTATTTAGTTTAACAGTACTAAAATGGTATACTAAACCTGAAAAATAAAATTAATAACTAAAAAGTTATAAAAATGACAAATTACTAACTTTTTAAAATGAAAGTGGGAAATGTTTGAAGGGCAAGAAAAAAAGAGCAAGACCAAATTAGTTAATCAGATACACAAGAGATTACATCTCGAAACATATCGAGTTGCCCATCTATAGACAACTTGAGGATTAAAGTTGTTTTTAAATGCTTTAACTGGCCGATGATGCTCAAGATGCTACAGTGGGGATCGAAAGTTTGGGCACCCCAAGTAAAAATTTGTATTAATGTGCATAAAGAAGCCAAGAAAAGATGGAAAAATCTCCAAAAGGCATCAAATTACAGATTAGACATTCTTATAATATGTCAAAAAAAAGTTAGATTTTATTTCCGTCATTTACACTTTCAAAATTACAGAAAAGAAAAAAATGGCTTCTGCAAAAGTTTGGGCACCCTGTAGAGTTAATACCTTGTACTGCCTCCTTTGGCAAGTATCACAGCTTGTAAACGCTTTTTGTAGCCAGCCAAGAGTCTTTCAATTCGTGTTTGAGGTATCTTCGCCCATTCTTCCTTACAAAAGTCTTCCAGTTCTTTGAGATTTCTGGGATGTCTGTCACGCACTGCTCTTTTAAGGTCTATCCATAGACTTTCAATTATGTTGAGGTCGGGAGATTGTGAAGGCCATGGCAAAACCTTCAGTTTACGCCTCTTGATGTAATCCACTGTGGATTTTGAGGTGTGTTTAGGATCATTGTCCATTTGTAGAAGCCATCCTCTCTTTAACTTCAGCTTTTTGACAGTTGGCATCAAGTTAGCGTCCAAAATTTTATTGAATCCATTTTTCCTTCTACTCGTGAAATGTTCCCTGTGCTGCAATACAACCCCAAAGCATGATTGATCCACCCCCATGCTTAACAGTTGGACAGAGGTTCTTTTCATTAAATTCTGTGCCCTTTCTTCTCCAAACGTACCTTTGCTCATTCCGGCCAAAAAGTTCTATTTTAACCTCATCGGTCCACAGAACTTGTTTCCAAAATGCATCAGGCTTGTCTATATGTTCATTTGCAAACTTCAAACGCTGATTTTTGTGGTGAGGACGTAGAAGAGGTTTTCTTCTGATGACTCTTCCATGAAGACCATATTTGTACAAGTATCTCTTTATAGTGGAATAGTGTACCACAACTCCAGCGTCCGCCAGATCTTTCTGGAGGGATCGTGCAGTCAAACGTGGATTTTGACTTGCTTTTCTCACAATCCTGCGAGCTGTTCTGTCTGATATTTTTCTCGACCTTCCAGATCTTGCTTTAACTTCCACTGTTCCTGACGACTGCCATTTCTTAATTACATTCCGAACAGAGGATATTGGCATCTGAAAACGCTTTGCTATCTTCTTATAGCCTTCTCCTGCTTTGTGAGCGTCGACTATTTTCAGTTTCAGTTTTCTAGACAACTGCTTAGAAGAACCCATGGTGCTGATTGTTGGGGCGAGCTCAGATGAGCCTTTGAGATTGACATCACCTGGTCTTTCCAGACGATGATTGAGAACAATGCATGACACTGTCAGGTCTCAGCTTTTCCAAAGGGGGCGATGCATGCTATAAACTTTGCAGGGTGCCCAAACTTTTGCAGATGCCATTTTTTTTGTTTTTGGTTATTTCGAAAGTGTAAATGATGGAAATAAAATCTAACTTTTTTTGACATATTATAAGAATGTCTAATCTGTAATTTGATGCCTTTTGGAGATTTTTCCATCTTTTCTGGGCTTCTTTATGCACATTAATACAAATTTTTACTTGGGGTGCCCAAACTTTCGATCCCCACTGTATCTAGGTTTTAAAGTGGAATGACTTCCTTGAAGCAGAAGCATTGCAGTGACATCCTCTCGCATATCAAGTGCGTGAGAAAGTGAGCATTTCGTTATAATGATGGCGAGGTGTCTTTAAGACAGTGTGACAGCATTCTTTCAGACTTTTGTCTCATTTTAAAGCTCGTTTTCCAAAGTGAAACCTCACACCGCCCACACCTAGTTATATTGGTATGACAGCATCTATTCTTGTAGCGATGCATTGAAAAAAAAGTCTATAGGTTTGACAGGACACTTGTCCTGAGGGATACTTACACAATTACACTCTTCGCTTGGAATCCGGCAACGACGCAGGCGACTGTAATCGCAGCTATCGCGTAATAACATAAAAAGCTTGTGGAATGCAAGATCCATAAACAATGTCCCAACTCTCCAGAGTTTCACTGCGTCTTGTTGGACACAGGTTGATGCAATGATTTCATTAAAAATGCAAGGAAAATCAATTCTTCTCGTCGCACACAAGCCATTTTTCTACAGTCTGGAAGACTAAGTGCCAAATCACAATACATTCTTTTCACATGGCACGAGTGAATTGTTGGGATGCTTGCTTTGATTTGTGATGCATCATCAGCAGCTGTTTGGAAAGAGCGTGTAGGAACAGGAAGTTGGGAATCGCTAAAGAGCATTTCCTAGTAATACATTACAGAGAATACGCAACAGTCACAATGCAGATAATTTCAAATACTGGTATATTGGATCAACTTTCTTGCCGATGGTAAATGACATTCGATACTTTAAAGTTTTCACCCCCTGTGGTGAAAATCAAGTTTTTAAATGTTGTTTATACATCTATGTAGTGTTTTTAACATGCTTTAAGACAAACCATGTGGAAATTCATGAGTCAGCACCATTGCTGAGTGTTTTCTCTTTAAAACTGCAGTGATCGCTGGTGTTTCTTACGTCACAAACTACCTTGTAATCAATCGCATCAATGCGCCGACTTTAGCATATCGTTAATTATGATCGCTCTGAAGTAATAGAGTCGTCAAGCAAAAGGCTAATCATATTAATTACCGTTGTGTGTCAAAAAAGTGATAGGATTGTGGAGCGTTGATCTCAGTAAGTTGACTGAGTGGATCTCTGAGCTCGAGCGAGTGGAGGCGGGGCTAATTAGCATATTCATACAGCCATGTATACTAAATGAAGCAATGGTGTCGAGTTACATTCAAGCTAATTTAAGGTATAGAGATTTTTTTTCTCACCTAAAAACATTTATATGTCATTTTGGTGCCAATTATTGACCACAGGGGGACTTTAAAAAATTGTTATTTTGCATGATTTGTAAGTAGCTGTTGTTTTGTATATTCACAGGTCATTGGATCACTTCATTATCATGCATCTATTTTATTTAATCTTTACTTTAGTTGACAGAACATTTTTTAAATGTTTTTTAGTTATTAATAAATAATTAAACCTTAAAAAAAACATTTTTCTACATAAAAAAAATCATTAAATAAAAAAAAAAAATATACAGTACTGTGCAAAAGTTTTTTTAGCAGTGTGAAAAAATGCTGTAAAATTTGAATGCTTTCAAAAATAGACATGTTAATAGTTTATATTTATCAATTAACAAAATGCAAAGTGAGTGAACAGAAGAAAAATCTACATCAAATCAATATTTGGTGTGACCACCCTTTGCCTTCAAAACAGCATCAATTCTTCTAGGTACACTTGCACACAGTTTTTGAAGGAACTCGGCAGGTAGGTTGGCCCAAACATCTTGGAGAACTAACCACAGTTCCTCTGTGGATTTAGGCAGCCTCAGTTGCTTCTCTCTCTTCATGTAATCCCAGACAGACTCGATGATGTTGAGATCAGGGCTCTGTGGGGGCCATACCATCACTTCCAGGACTCCTTGTTCTTCTTTACACTGAAGATAGTTCTTAATGACTTTCGCTGTATGTTTGGGGTCGTTGTCATGCTGCAGAATAAATTTGGGGCCAATCAGATGCCTCCCTGATGGTATTGCATGATGGATAAGTATCTGCCTGTACTTCTCAGCATTGAGGATACCATTAATTCTGACCAAATCCCCAACTCCATTTGCAGAAATGCAGCCCCAAACTTGCAAGGAACCTCCACCATGCTTCACTGTTGCCTGCAGACACTCATTCGTGTACCGCTCTCCAGCCCTTCGGCGAACAAACTGCCTTCTGCTACAGCCAAATATTTCAAATTTTGACTCATCAGTCCAGAGCACCTGCTGCCATTTTTCTGCACCCCAGTTCCTGTGTTTTCGTGCATAGTTGAGTCGATTGGCCTTGTTTCCACGTCGGAGGTATGGCTTTTTGGCCGCAAGTCTTCCATGAAGGCCACTTCTGACCAGACTTCTCCGGACAGTAGATGGGTGTACCAGGGTCCCACTGTTTTCTGCCAATTGTGAGCTAATGGCACTGCTCGACATCTTCCGATTGCGAAGGGAAGTAAGCATGATGTGTCTTTCATCTGCTGCAGTAAGTTTCCTTGGCCGACCACTGCGTCTACGGTCCTCAACGTTGCCTGTTTCTTTGTGCTTCTTCAAAAGAGCTTGGACAGCACATCTGGAAACCCCTGTCTGCCTTGAAATTTCTGCCTGGGAGAGACCTTGCTGATGCAGTATAACTACCTTGTGTCTTGTTGCTGTGCTCAGTCTTGCCATGGTGTATGACTTTTGACAGTAAACTGTCTTCAGCAACCTCACCTTGTTAGCTGAGTTTGGCTGTTCCTCACCCAGTTTTATTCCTCCTACACAGCTGTTTCTGTTTCAGTTAATGATTGTGTTTCAACCTACATATTGAATTGATGATCATTAGCACCTGTTTGGTATAATTTTTTAATCATACACCTAACTATATGCCTACAAAATCCCTGACTTTGTGCAAGTGTACCTTGAAGAATTGATGCTGTTTTGAAGGTAAAGGGTGGTCACACCAAATATGGATTTGATTTAGATTTTTCTTCTGTTCACTCACTTTGCATTTTGTTAATTGATAAATATAATCTATTACCAAGTTTATTTTTGAAAGCATTCTTACTTTACAGCATTTTTTCACACCTGCCTAAAACTTTTGCACAGTACTGTATATATATATATATATATATATATATATATATATAATATACACACACACACACACACACACACATACATACACAAAAAGCAGTCATAATGCTAATAATTTAAGGACCAAGATGCAAAATCAGGTTCATGTCAGCGGTAAATGCCATTCGACACACTAGCCAGTATTTCTGTGAAACGTTATTCGAATCAACAATTTTGCTCCACATCAGTGCTGTTTAGTTATTTAAACATTTATTTAACAACTGAAGCTGAAATTAAAAAACAAAAATAAGATGAAAAACTTCATCAAATATCGGCTTGGCAACTAACTGAAATAAAATAAGTTGAAGTACTAAAATGACTGAAAGTGAAACTGATAATGAATTAATAAATTAAAGCTAAATAGAAACATAAAAATGGCAAGCACTTACAATGATTGAAAAAAGCCAATTTAAAATAATAACAATAATTAATATAGCAGTATATAAATAATACTAAAATAACACCGCTCACATATGTATGTTTGTGTGGTTTAACGGACAAAATTTGCTTCCTACTAAAAACCCCTGGAGGAAGTAATTCTTGAATAACACTCACTGATGTTTTCTTTAGTAGATAATGTAGATCTCTGCCTAGTAACTTTGTTGTGCCACTCGTAGAGTTAGTTTTGGACCCCGTGTTGCACTAGTCATTGAAACATAATGAAGAGTCAGAAATGCTTTTGGATTCACCGTTTTTTTTTTAATTGAACATTAAAACATTTTTCCATGAAGCTCCAGCTTCAAGAGCTCAGCAGAATGCATTTAGACAATGATGGGTGTAAAGCAGCTTTCATCCAAACACACGAATCATCATCAACACCAACAACAACAACAATCCTCGGCAATATATAACTATATATCTTAAAAGAACCCATCACCATCACCTAACAACAATAATAATCATCGGACTGCCTCATCACACGAGCAACAACCTTGCGTAACACTGAGGTCTCGGTCATAAATGTCCAACGCCTTTATCCTTAAACACCAAAAATGACAGCACAAACGGGTAACATCATAAACAAACTGGAGTGAAGTACAGAAAAAGACATGGAATGGATTCCCGAACCTGTCCGTCATTTCAGGTGAGATCAGTGGAATTTATTTCAACCAGGTGTATTTCTCCATGGACAAGAATTGATGGAGAAAAAAAGCTATAATTACTGAGTACACTCAAGGATCAAGATATAAAACCGAGTCTCGGAGAACATCAATGCACCAAATTGTAACAGTGGTCACATCTGAACAATCACGGAAATATAACGAGTGCATTCTGAGAGTGTGTAGTGTTTCCATTTAAAACTATATGTACTGTAAAAATATCATTATATATATATATATATATATATATATTTATTTTAAAGCCATTGAAATTGGATCAGGTCCTTATTTACACAGGAAATTAATTTAGACTCATAAGGAAAAAGTACAGCTATTTCAACACTTTTCTAAAGAGCAACGGATGCAGTTTCTCGGAAATGAAAATGTCTTTCACCGTCTCGCACGATTATCACCTGATTCGATGCGATAAAGCTGACAGATGACCCAGCGTCCTCTTTAACACTTCGACCATCCTAATGAGATGTCCCGGGACCCCAAACACTGGAATGTTCTAGAAAGTAAGCACAGGATGAATAAATAAAAGCGACACCAAGCTAAAGGGAAAAGGAAGGCGCAGGGGACGCACTTTTCACTGATAAAGCAAAGCAAAAGCGGTCCTGCGATATGTACAAATGCGCAAAGTCCCTTTTTTGTGATAGCAGCAGACGCGTTAGCGGCATTCGAGTCCCCTCTGCCCTGAATCTCGACTAAAAGGGAATAAGAATACATACACAATCACTCACACGCATCACCGTCGCGAATAAGCATGACCTGAGGAACACGATATTCCACTCACCGTTCATGCAGTTATTGAAAAATAAAATAAAGTAAGATGTTCGTACAGCACTACCTCAAGTAGCGGCCAGACACACTCCACAAACACGCCAAAGCCAATTGCACGAAACGAAACAGGCAACACATTTCTTATTTCTGTCTGCACAACAGATAAGCTCTTTTTTTCCAGACTAGAGCCATGAAAGGAGCGTTTGGACCCTGCAGGGGCTGAGGGAACATAAGTCGGGGTATTGTGTACACGCAGCTGGGAAATCTTGGGCAAGCAGGCCGGCCACGGCAAGATTACAAATGACCAGCAACAGTAAAATGTACAGAACGCCCATAGGCACCTCTCAGAAAAGTGCAAGGCTCTCCATTTTATTTACCAACTCCAGGCACTCTCAGAGCCTTACGTCACAATCCATCAGTCAGATCGCTTCATTCAGTACCACGTCGGCTACCCACAGAGCGCCCTAAGGTAAGCTGAAAAAAAAAAACTTTTTTTATACACCCTAGTTTTTCAGTTTCTTCTTTTTTTCTTTTTTTTTATCCCCGAAACTTCTCTGCTGACTCAGTATCTATAAACGCACTGTGTTAATTCGCAAGGGCTGCACATTTTTTCCGTTGGCGTGACTTTGACCGGGGCTGAAGTATGGAAAAAGTTTGGCTAGAAACTTCTCTCGGTAGGTGTAGAGCCAGGACATGTCGTCGGCGTTGTAGAAAACCAGCAAACCTTTGGGGTAGTCCAAGTAGACGCCCACTTTCTCGAGCTTGCTCTTTACGTTGAGGCGCGTCCAGGGCTCGGTGCAAGCGCTGTATTGGTTACCGTCATGCATGACGATGCAGTAGAAGCCTCGGCTGGGTTGGATCTGAATGCTGCCCTTGCGGTTCACCGTCTCATTGGCCACGCCGATCATCCACTGGGTTTTCTCGGACACCATCACTTCCCAATAGTGGACGCCCCCAGAGAAGCCCTCAGCGCCCAGCACTGACACCTCGACGTCGAATCGGCGCGGCGAATCCTGGAGGGGCTGTGGGTGCAGGTTCCCGTATGCAACGATGGTGCAGTCGTCTGACAATATGAGCCGCTGGTGAGCAGTGATGGGGTCCATGGTTAAAGCAGCAGGCACTGTGAACATGAGGATAGAGGAAGTGGAAAATCAGTGCATCCAATAAGCCTGTTATATTACAGTAGGTAAACGTACATGAAAATAAGCAAATACATAAATAAATGAATTAATGAAAATATATAAAAAATAAAAATGAATCATAATCATTTAATCATAATAAATCAATCAAAATGTATAAATGAGTACATTTAAAAAAATATGAGAAAATAAATAAATAAAGAGAAATAAATGCATACAGCCAAAAGTTTCTGATTTAATTATTTTAAAAGAAGTCTTAAGTTCATCAAATCTGCATTTGATTAAAAATACAGAAAAAAACAGTAATAATGTGAAATATTATTATAATTTAAAATAATGGTTTGCCATTTTAAAATACTTTAAAACATAATTTATTTCTGTGAATTTTCAGTATCATTACTTCAGTCTTCTGTCTCACATGATCCTTCAGAAATCATTCTGATATGATGATTTATTATCAAAGTTGGAAGCAGTTAATATTTTTTCTGTGATATTTGTTTACTTTTTGATCATCCTGAAAAAAGTAACAGCACTTTTGAACTTTTGAAACAATATACACAACTGTTCAAAAGTTTGAGGTTTTGAAGAAATTAATACTTGTGTTCAGCAAGGATGTGTTAAATTGATAAAAAGTGATAGTAAAGACTTGACGAGCATAAGAGACTTCCTTAAAAATAGTAATGCGTCCAAACTTTTGACCGGTACTGTATGTATAAATCATAAATGCACACAATAAAGACTTTATATTAAATGTCATTATTATAATTTTATATGCCTTTAATACGAACGAAAAGCATGCACTCCACAATCATGTCTGGATCACTAGCTTTAAGTTTTCAATAATTCAGTCATCATCAAGTCACCAATTGTTCCTTAACATATCAAATCCCTCTTCTGCTATTGGTCTTTTATGTATTGATCTGATCGTTTCCCTAGGAAGTGCAAAAAGATGTGCAAGACTCTGGGCATCCGTAAAAGACACAAAGGCGTGGTCTAGCAGTTAGCGCATCCCGATCCACCTCCACCTCATTTCCTTTTCTCTCGCTTCCATACTTATCAAAGGGAAAATGTTCAAAATGGCTAAATGAGCAGCTGGAAATGGGTGGTCTGAGGGGTCATTCTTGTCAATCAAAAGCGCTGACACAATCACTACCTGAGCCGGTGGAATAATACTCCCCTGAAACACAAACACACTCGCTCCGATTCATTATCGTCAGGTCATTTCAAGCGTACGCTCCTTTGTGTGCAAACACTTTCAGAGCAGGAACAAAACTGAATATGTGTTTTAGCGCTTTTGCCAGACATTGAGTACTTTGTTAAAGAAGGATAAATAAAGCGCCATCCATCAACCGCTGCCTGGCTAGAGATCCCTGCAGCAGACAGTCTGCAGTGCCCATCATGGTGCCAGCTTGCTGTGGGTTCAATGGTGGGCAAGTGTGCCAAAGGAGTGGACTGAGAGAAGAGCAAACCCTGGAAAAAGAACAAGCTTCTTGCATACACACAAAAACAATGGACTCATGCCACCAAGCGAAAAGAGTCCAAACTAGCTTGGAACTGAACAAGAAACCCGAGCCAAGCAGTTGCAACACATTACGATATGCAGGACGCCAAGATATCGTTCTAGAAAGTTGAACTATGATGAACTACAGATCAAGATTATGAAACGTAATGAGGAAATATGGGGAGAAAATGAATCTTGGGTAAAGAATGCTTATCTGAAGCAATCACTTATCAGGCATGTTGGGCATTCCTTTACTTTTTAATGTGCATTTTTAGGGTTCGTGAGAAATATTCTCAGTGAAACAATGCTGGCTTGTTTTCCTGAAGTCCACAGATAGGCATGCCTGCCAGAGACCAAGAGTGAAATTTGCTAAATATTTCCATCTTGGCTATTTAAAACCTTCGCCACAAACGGCAGAGCCAGAAGCCAGTCCAGAGGATAGGATGTCGACATTTCCACTCTTTGACATTGGCAGTTTGCGCTTCAGGTAACCTATAAATAATTTAACCTCTGTCGCCTTGCTTTCGATCCGTCTCTGCCTCTCCTCTCTCTCTCTCCCCGAGTCACACAAACAAAACAAGCACCAGTAACAGGCTTTGGATTCAGAAATATTGCTGTTCAAGTTGGGAGGAAAAACAAATAAGGATATTGGGAGGAAAAAAAAAAAAAAAAACGCCATGCCAGTACAGAATAAAAAGCGGCGAGTGCAGCAGTGTGGAAGGAAGGATCTGAACTGGATTTGATTCATGTGACAGGTTGAGCGTCGCCCCTTGCCTATTTCTGATGCTGTAAAAGACACTGGTAAACTGGAGAATTGATCGAGAGAGCGAGATATTCCCTGCGGTGTTATTTTAAATAATGCACTGCCTCAGGTGGGTACTGAGGGGGAATACAGATGGAGGAGGCCTTCGGCACTTCTTGTCACAGCTATTAAAATGGGTCACTCGTACAGAGCTCAATCAGATGCATATTATCTCATTCACAGGGCTGTAAACATGCAGGTTGTGTTTGTGTTTATTAGATCATCTCTAATTGGATGCACTAACAGATACGCAATAAGTATTAAATCACTGGACATGATTACTATATTAATGTACTACAGATGCACAAATAACAACAGGCTATTCAATGAGATTAATAATTGGATGCAATTTCTCTCTAAAAACGTTAGCGTTGCTTTAATCTCGCAATGCTAGATCGATGCTATTTGGTTGCTACGGTGTCCAAAGTGGTTGCTATGGTGTTCTAGGCTCTTAGGTGTTATATATATATATATATATACACACACACATATACACACTCATATATATATATATATATATATATATATATATATATATATATATATATATATATATATATATAATATAATATATACACACACAACACACACACACACACACACACATTTTATACATATACATAAATGCACACACACAGTATAAAGAGTTAAATTAAATATAAATATTTCATGAAACAACAAGCTAATTAAAAATGAGAAATGTTGCCTTGGCAAATAAATGAATTAAGTTCAAATTGAATTACTACTAACTGGAAACAAAAAATAATATAAAATAGAAACTTTTCATATTATAAAATATTAAAAAACGGCAAAATTGAAAATATAACTGCTAATTAAAAATATAATAAATTGTATATAAATAATACTAGTATAACATTGGTCGGATCTCACAGAAAAGTAATAATATACCTCTCCTCGATAAGCTGCACAATTTGAGGTATTATTCATGTCTGTAGCACAAACAGTGCTGGGTTTGTTCAAATTTGTCAGGCCAAGTGCACACAAGACAAGAAACTAATTGCCCTGTGCAAATTTAAAAGTTACTTGTATGAAATCAAGCAACCATAATCTTGACCCACCAAGTCTACAATTAGTGATGTAAAATGAGCTCCAACATGACAGCAAATAAGATTGAAATTAGTGTCTGCACTCAATAGAGGGCAACACTTAAGTCCTGTAGTGTGCGCTTGGCTGAACCTCAAATACGTGTAACAGTAATGTCGCGCTTGCCCTGGCAAATGCCGCGAAATGGATTTTTCACTGGTCTGAATGCTTATTCCTGGAATATAAGCACAGGATAATGTTAGCATTCATCTTGAGATTCTGGGAAGAAATAAATTTGTGCTAAACACCCTAGATTAAGGTTTACCAAACAGGATTCACAAGGGAATCTCATAAACCCCTCGATGTCCTTCGTAAACCCTGTTTGGGAAACCTTTTTTTTGTGCAGATTGAGTGCTCACATGATCATGTGATCGGTTCAATTCCAGGCATAAGCATTTATTATTTTTGTGTGTGTGTGTGTGTGTAAATTCCTTCAGGAGGGATGCTTGTTCCTGTATTTACAGTCATTTTCTCAATAATGACACCTAGTATGTACAATACCACTATTTAAAACTTTAGTTAAGGAGTATTACCTGGCGATATATCCAGAAAAAGAGACTTCCATATTGTATATTGTAGGGGCCCCATGTATTTGGACGTCGGAAAGTCTTCATAGGTGAGGTTAGTTTCATGGATCTTTCCCTTTATTCTGTGGAGACACAGGACAACAACTGCATTATTCAAATTCAACACTGGCAACCCACCAAAACCCAAGCAACCGATTCTTCCTCAAAGGCTAGATCCTGTTTCCAAATACTCATTTTCGAATCGTACTGGGTTTTCTACATAGCTGTGCCGGCCCTGCAAAGTCAAACAGCTCAAATTCGCCGTTGGGAATGAGGTCAATCTGGGCAACGCTGCAGATCACTTTCATTAGTTCAACCCTAACATTAATCATGCTATTCCTTTCCCATATGCCTAACTCATTCCCTCTCGTCATTACCAAAAACAACGACGGATACACACCCATTCAGAAATGCGGTTCTCTCAGAATGGCTTAAAGGATTAGCTCACTTCAGAATTCAAATTTCCTGATAATTTACTCACCCCCATGTCATCCAAGATGGTTATGTCTTTCTTTCTTCAGTCAAAAAGAGAGTAAAAAACATTCCAGGATTTGTCTTCATGTAGTGGATTTCAACGGTTACACGTGACCCTTCCCACGTAAATACACGATGCATGGTGCATTGCAGAGCTAGTGCAAGATGAGCATTCGTGGTTTCAAAAGTATATACATTTTATTTTATTTAGAACATGACTGATTGTTTTTTCTCGTCTGGGATCATGTAGAAGCTGCATTGAAATTGCAATTTGGACTTTCAACCAACTGCACTTTATGGGAGAAAAATCCTGGAAGGTTTTACTCAAAAAAACCTTTATTTCTGTTTTAAAGACAGACATCTTGGATGACATGGGGGTGAGTAAATGAACAGGAATTTTGAATTCTGAAGTGAACTAATCCTTTAAAACTTAAATATTTAGTGCTGATTAAGCAACAATGATCCCTCTAGCCCCTAACTAGCCTTCACCTAGTCTTTCTCTCTTCTGCCTGGGTGCCTGTGACATACAGCAAAGGGCAATGGTCACATACATAAGTCAAATAACCTGACTTGCCTTGGTAGCTTCCACCAGCAATACCCTCCACGAATCACTTGCTCCCTGACCAGCAGTTACAAGAAAAAAGACAAAACGTTTTAGACGAGAGAATCTCAAACTACCAAACAAAACACCCTCATCATACGCTCATCCACTCATCTCCGAGCCACATCGCATCCTTAGTACCTGTCCGACGTCAGGGCTATTCCTTCCAAGAATTCGTGACGGCTGGTCTCACTGAGCCGCTCCTGAAGGATCTGGATCCCTTCCTTGACGTCGCGGAGCTGCTGGCTGTAGCGCTGGATCTTGTGTTCGATATCAGAGAGCGTGCGCGCCGTATCCGCCTCCAGCTCCTCCAGCATGCTCTTCTGCCGCTCGCGCAGGAAGCGGTGCAGTCGCTCGAATGCGTCGCCGATTGTGGCACGAAGGCTCTTCGCGGATGACTATAAAGTAGAGAAGACTTTTGGTCAGTTCAAATAATACAAGCCATCTCTACACACTATGCATACACTAATTGAGATGTCAAATCAAGCAAGTCTTTACTCCAGGGCAAATGGCCGAAAGTTTCTCTCATAAATTTACCTGAAGATAAATACACTACAGTTCAAAAGTTTAGGCTTTATTTAAAGAAATGAATCATTTTATTTAGCAAGAATATATGAAATTGATCAAAAGTGACAGAAGAGACATGTGACATATTGAAAAGTTACAAAAACATCCATTCCAAATTTCTTGAATTCTTTTGAATTTTCTGTTCAAAGAATTCCCATAAAAACATTGATGCACTGATACTCATCAACAAATTTATTAGTTTTTAACTAACAGCCTTGGTGAATAAAAGTATTCATTTCTATACTTAAAAAAAGTCTTACTGACCACAAACTTTTGAATGGCAATATACATTTGTTGTTTTTTGGACAAGCCCAAAATTACCATTTCATTTCCGAAGTCCTGATTACAAAAACTTGTCATGAAAAGATTTATTTACATGATTGGAACAAGCTGGCAGTACATTCGCCTACAGTAGAGTACATTCCGTGTCAACAGCTTTTATTAAAAATTACTTACATTTTTTAAGTAACTTCATGCAAGCATTAAAGGCTAAAATAACTTATTTAGTGACGTGTCTAAATGAAGCAAACTTCATGCATCAAGTTAAATTTGAAATTGTGATTATGCCTCAATGTCATGTAAAGATAATTGTATGTGCAATCTGAGAAGTTTGAAAATGATGGTGTCAATGAGAATGGAGAAGATGGTGAAAAATAAATAAAGGCACTGTTATAACCAGGCATGACATGACAATTTTCAAGCATCCAGTAATTTTTGTGTCAGAAATTCTTGAAGTGACAAAACCACAGACAAACAGAAAATATTTGATATTTAAACTGGAGTGTGAACTGAAACTACAGGGATACCCATGACAAAAAAAAAGAGAATTTAGAGAAAAAAAATGTCTTATTGTGCATTCAAACAGTTAAGACAAAAACACAGAAGAGATGTGAGAGACTTATCTGGTTAGGACACAGCAAAAGCATGTTTCAATAATCACATATACATTTTTTATATATATATATATATATATATATATATATATATATATATATACATACACACACATATATATATATATAAATTATATATATAAATTATATATATATATATATATATATATATATATATATATATATATATATATATATATATATATATATATATATATATATATATAGAGAGAGAGAGAATATATAATTATTATTTCTGCAGAGCCTCAGTGAGTCATAAAGGACTATCAAACGAGTGGAAACTGCCTCATAAGAACGCATCACTAGAGAAGGGGACACGGTCTAATAGTCACTGGAAATGGCAGTCTGTTCCTCCCTCAATCTTCGGGGTTGGTGTAGGACAGCCAACATGATTACACATGCAGACGAGTAGACGAGCGATGAGATAAAAGGGAAGAGGGGTCGATGCAGAATGTAAAAGAATTGTGAAACTAGCAAACAAACCGCAAAGATGCAAAAAAAAAAAAAAAAAGATAAAACAAGACATTTCTGAGGAAACTGGTCATATCCATTAAAGCATAAAGAACATCAGTTACAGTCGACAGATCAAAGATCCGAAACCTCAAGGTCGAATCAATGCAGGACAGAAGTCGTTCCACTGCTGGCCGTCCATACAAACAAGGCAAGCTCAGAAACATACTACATTTCCTTTTCTTTCTTCGCCCACAATACGAATGGGAAAAAACAGACTTCACTGATTACAAGATTACTCCTACTAACAAATAAAATAAAAGACTTGTTCCGCTTCGGTCTTTCCAAAGGGAAATGTGATTTCCTTGCCACTGGGAAGATGAAATCCTATTAAGATCACGTCTCGCTCTGGCGTCATTTGCATCGGCTGAGTCAGCCCACCTGGTGTCGCCTGATGGATGAATGGGACTTAGTGATGCTGAAGTGGTGTTGGTCTCTTGAAACCGTTCTCCCCATGGGCCGCGCCGTCTCTATTTAAAGCCAGTCAACACGTCCCATGAGCCTAGTGTGGCCAAGCAGCCTGCTTGCAACGACATCTGCTAATCAGACACATCTTTCCTTGGGGTCTTCCATTCAGATTCAACATCAGCACTTCAGACGAGAGGGTCTGTCAGCAAGCCTGTCGCTGAGCTAAATCTAGAACATGCTAGCGGGAGGTGGCAACAAGTTAAAAAATTAACAAGGCAAACATGAGGTATCACTGACATGACTTGCATGCTGAAGTTTAATTCTTACGGTTAAAGATTTGACCGGTCACAAAAAGTTTAGGGTCAGTGAGATTTTTTTTTTTTTCAAAGAAATACTTTTAATAATTAATAATAATTAATTCATATTTTTATCCTGCAAGGATGCATTAAACTAGGACTTAATTCGAATTTAATGTTTTGCCATGATTTTATTATTTATAAATCGAGAAAATCGCAAAAGACGTGATGCAATAACAGAAATAGCCGAATAGATAGCTACTATTTTTTTGACATTTTTGAAAGAAAATAAATCGCACTGGCAATCCAGCCACTGTGAGTGCCTCCTTTCCCATGTAGCAAAAAAAACCGTTGCCATGCCAACTTGCTACTGTAAACAAAAGCTGCCTTGCCCCGCCTCTGGGGTAATCTGATTGGTCCACTGTTATGGAACCGACAGTGATGAGAGGCGCTGCATGTAAAAATTGAAATTCTTTTAATTTGATACGCCGTTTTAAAAACACTGAGCTCGTGTGAGGTGAGCTGAATTATAATTTTTTTTTAACTTGAGCTCCACATTTATAGAATGCCGTTTATTGTGTGAGAAGCTGCAAAAGACGTGAGAGTGCAACAGCCAAACATAAAAAGAGTGCAATGGAATGCAAAAACTGTACAGAGCTACAACCGTATGTTTGATATTTCATGTTTGCATGATGGTGACGGGCCGAAAGGTGCTGTTATTATTATTATTTTTTTTTTTTACAAAGCATTTGCTGTTAATAATAGCCTATTACTACTGATATTTATTACTTTCTTCCTAATAAATATTTAGCATTTTTTTCATTTTATATTATTTATTATTATTTATTAACATATATATATATATATATATATATATATATATATATATATATATATATATATATATATATATATATATATTTTTTTTTTTTTTTTTTTTTTTACTTTTTAAGTTTAAGTTTCATATTTCATGCATATTTTCTGAAAAAATATTCATAATAAGTCATTTGTTTTACATTTACAACACATTGATCACTTCAGGTGTGCTGCACTTGGAATAATAATTTATTTTTAACCACATTGTTAATGTTACTTGAATCTTATTGTAGTTATGTTTTTTTTAAGTTGACTGGTTAAAAAAAACAAAAAAATGCCGTTTTGGTTTCCCCAAAATATTAAGCAGCACAACTGTTTTCGACATTGATCATTTCTAAAGGGCCATGTGTCACTGAAGACTGGAGTAATGATGCTGAAAATTCAACTTATCACAGGCATTAATTACATTTTAAAATATTCACATAGAAAACTAAACAATTTAACTTGTAATAATATTTCACAAAATTGCTGTTTCTACTGTATTATTGATCAAATTAACAATGCCTTGGTGAGTGGAAGAAACTTTTCAAAAGCATTAAAAAAAATCCTCGACCCAACAACAGTAAGTGTATGAGCAATAATGATAATAATGCTTGTCTTAGTACCACTAATGATTTGACAAAGTTACTTCATAAGATCCAAGGTCAAACTGCATTGAATTAGCCAGGTGTTTAAGAGTTAAAAGTAAGCCCACTTTATTATCATTTAGAAGCCATGAGTCCGTTTTATTACTGTATTCAGTTTACTCCATAAATCTACTTCTCTAAAGGTTGTGCTGTGACAGCTCTCTTGAGACAGCGAATGTAAAATAACCTGCTGTCCTCTTATCGCTACAGGAGAGTCTGGGCTGCAGGAGGCATTTTTGCATTGATGGTCCTGAATGTCAATGTCAAGCGTCTGGCTCTTCGTAAGCATCTTAAGTCACTGCATCAATAAATCCAGACGGGACACGTTTGGCTGGTCAAAGTGAACATCTACATTTTCCTGGGAAAGAACTGAAAGATACTTTCAAGATAAATACGCAATCTGTAAGATCAATGGAACAAAAACATAGTCTGCTTCCAGAAAATGCAATCACTGGGATACAAGTCGAGTTTAAATCAACTTAAGGGACCACAAGGAATTTGATCTTCAAAAATTCAACATGTAACAGGGTCTGCAATTCATTTTACCTTCGTAATATAAAATAAGATATTCAATAGAAAAAAAAATACTTGATTTTAGTCCATTACAAATAGATTAGACTATGAAGAGTAGGTCTATACGACTGAAAATATAAAATCAAATCAAATTAAGAGGGCTTGGTGATACCAGGACTTTCACCTGAGGAGCAAGTTTTCATATTTTGATGAAAGAAACTTTTTTCCCCTCTCTGGAATAGTGTACTGACGAATCGCTCGCAATATAACCAGGAACTTGTATTAAGAGAGTAAATAGGCTTAACTTTCATTTCTTGTTGACCTCAAGTGTGACAAAAAAAAGCTAAAAAGGTCATTAAAAAGGAGGCCGAAATGGTGACCATTAAAAAAAAAAAAAAAAAAATTTAAATGCTTTAAAAATTCTTTTTAATAATAATTTCTATTTTTAAAGTGTGTAACACTCTAAATATATACTCTTTTCCCTTACAGACAAAATATATATATTTTAAATAAAACATTATTTCAATCATGTATATATATATATATATATATATTTTTTTTTTTTTTTTTTTTTAAATAAAATATTATTTCAATCATATATATATATATATATATATATATATCCATGTTATCTGTCAACTAATGTGACCGCACACACACCAACTCCCGAAAATATGAGCTGTGGAAAATTATGAGAGATGTAGGAGCTTTATACAACTTTTTAAAGCAAAAGAAAATACAATACGTCTATCCCTCACAGCCTCGCTTTCATACCCGTCACTGCGCTGTCTACAGACGCCAGTCCCAAACACAAGGATAATTAAAACAAGGGGGGGGGTGAAGAAAGCAGGGAGACAAACAAAGTTGCAGTATTGACCGTGGAGTCTCTCTCCGCTGATTAAAACAAGGTGTTGAGATTAAAGACCTGCTCAATAAACCAATTGCTTGTTGGGAATTCAATGTCAACAGAATGCAGAGAGAGAGAGAGAGAGAGAGAGAGAAAGAAATGAGCAATGGACAGATTGAGAGAGCTGCCATGAATCAGTAATGGACACAGTGGGCAGTATGAGCGGTTTGTCAGCAACATTTCTATTTCCAATGAGGCCTGATTCCAGATGTGGTTTAATAGAGTCCCATCAGTGATGAAACGTAGATGTGGTTTCAATATCAAGCCACAGCGATCGAGCTGTCAAATGTGTGGAAGTCTGCCTGATAAATCGCTGTAGGTCCTTCAATCTAGAATTGATCCTCCAACTTAGAACATTTAGCAATAACCACTTCCATAACTATTACATATTATGAAGTGAATCTGATTACAAGGGAGCGGAGGAGCGTTCAAAATGACAGCAGCAAACAGCATTCTCTTTAATCGTTATATGGCGTGGGTTGCCCCTTTAATGGACGTCCAAGGGACAACAATGTTCTATGGAGCACCAGGCTAAATCGCCATTCTGTTTTCTCTTCAGAATAACATGCACTGATAAATGGCACGTGCAGAAGTTTACCTTGGTTTCGGTGAGCTGCCTCTGCAGTAGCTGCAAAGCCTCTGTATGACCCTTCTCACTGTCCTGTAGAGTCGCCAGCTGCTCCTTCATCTCCCTCTGGAAGAAAACCACAGTGCAACAAGTCACGTCATTTATTGCCCATTAATCTGGCAACCTCTAACCCGAAGTAATTAGTCTGAACGACTTCCAAAGCCTTCCTAAGAGAGATACTACAACTCTGACAGCAATGAATGTGATGCTACTGACATTACACACAACCTTTCAATGCATGATCACCCAAAATAAAAATCATTGGACAACATTAGCTTGAAAGTGCACTTTACTTTCCCACTAGGGTCCTTATCTTCAGTATATACAGGACATAACTGATGTGTCAGAATGGAAATGAGCTCCATTAAGACCTGAACAATGTGAAGGATTTCAATTTGCTTCAACATTAACTTGATGTCTTCAACTTCTACGTAGCAAGTGCTGATATCTGATAAAACCCTTTAATAGGCTATTTTACTATAATTCTATCCCGTCATGCATGGCTTTGATCTAGACTGGAAGTTTCGAATTGTAGGAAGGTACAGAGAAAGGTGGCTTTTATAGTTACAGGCAAAAAAGAAAAAGCAGAAATTAATAAATAAACAGTGAGACTCCAGAGAGGTCTGTGTCAGGAAAAGTGGGTCTCTGCTGCAGTGGACGTGGCAGAATTGGGACGACGGGGCCATGTTTGCTCGCCTGGAGGCAGAATATGAACAGACAAAAAGCCTTTACAATACACCAGAGCCAGAGCTCATCTGTATAATATACATAAATATATATATATAGGGTTGCACATTTTTTTTGGGGGGGGGGGGGGGGACAATTTATTGCAATTTTTTTTTTTCAGGTTTGCTGTGATTGTTTGTAGGGCTGCACAACTTGGCCAAAATTTGATCAATATGGGTATAAAATAATAATAATTACGAATGTACTGAAATTTCCGCTATTTTCGGTTTTGTGACAAAATGGTTTTGGAGGGCCGAAATCAGTGACCGAAACAAACGTTTAATTAGCATTTCTCCGATGGCACGTCTTGGCTGTTCAGCGATATGGTTTCTAAAATCTAAAATCTTTCAGTTTGTGCCATTTTCTGTTAAATGAACAAAACTTCACTAAACATTTGTACCACACCTGCCATTCAATAAATCACAAACGGCTTTTTGCTTTGTTACTTTTAGTATGAAAGAAAAGCGTCAACTTTAAAATTCTATCGATTTTATTTTGAAATTCTGTAGCCGCCTCAGTTCAAACAGCACCAAGCAGCAACCGATCACCTCATTTCCTTTTTACTACTAGTTATAGCACAAAATAAACAGAATTTGAAAGGTACATTACATCTTACTGAAATGAATCCCGTCTCGTGTAATTGCTCAGTGGTTCAAACAGGGAAAAACATTAGGCTATACAATATCACTGGACATTACCTCAAGTATGCCAAGAATGTTCATAAATTCATTAGCTAGCAAGAAAAATAACTCTAGAGAAGAGTAAATTCGCAATTATATGCACTCTATTACATATTTATAATATTTTACTTAACCCATTAGTGATGGCTTCATTTTCTTATGTATTTTTGAATAGAGTTCATTGTTGTTTAAATGTTATATTTCACCAACAAACTCCCACAGAAACAATTCTGTTGATATAAAACACTGATATAAAAACTGCCTTATGTGCAATTTAAATGTTTGTACAACTTTTAGCTATCTTACTTTTGACCCGACCGGGTTCCGTCCCAGAATTTTCATTTCGATGCATACCTAATAATCACAAATAATAATACAATACTAATATTTATGGCTGTTGTGATTTCGGTTTTATTCTGATTAATCGTGCAGAGCTTATATATGCACATCATGAATTAAACTCATTAAGTTGTACACAAGATTTTTTGCCCGTTTAAAATGTCAGACAAGTGAAACTTGTTAAAATAACAGCAAATCTCTCAAGAACAAGCAGCGTGTTGTCAGGTTTCATTCATGATCATAACACAAATGGTGAGAGATGAGTTCAACAAGGGATTTTAACAAACCTCTAATGTAAAAAGTGTGAGAAATACTTGATGCTAGCCTCAGGAAACATCGCTAAGTCATGCTCTTATTGTTCCAGATCGAAATGAACACCACTGATGCCAGGTCACATATTTGATAAAACAAGATTATCCTGAAAAACACATTCATCTGACATTCCAGGATCATGTCTTTTAGATAGAGTTGATTCATTGAAAATGAATAATGACTATGAAATGCTGTTGGAATTCATTTCACACACTATATTTTAACGACCCAGTTCACTAACACTTAAAAAGTGAACCACAATATTTCCAGCGGTATTTTCTGACTGCTATGGGACTCAAATACATTTGAGCATTAAAATGGTTATTAATTGTTTTAAGGATGAGGAACAGAGAAAACAATTACTTTCTTTATAAAGCTCATTACTTCAGGGAAATGCAAGTATCTAAACGCCCTTCCCAGCATCCAAACTGCCTGGTTTCAGTGTGCATACCTGATAGATGAGAGCTGTCTTTCATGCATCAAGTAAAAGCAACATAACCAGCCAGAGCACTTCAGGAGTAAATTGCAAATGGTTATTGGATCATTATAGACCTTTTTTTTTTATATATGCTATTTGCCTCCACCTTTCAAAAGTGTATCCAGAGAACTACAAACTTCTTAAAACAAAAAACTTTGTTGCAGCACAGAGCCGGCAAACTAATCATTTTTGCAGCAAATCACGTTAGCACGCTCAAAATGTCTGAACAAAGGACTGAGTGTGCTGGTTTTAGCCGCATGGAGAGCACAGAGCACTGGAGGTCAGAGGCGGCCCACGTTTATATCAATCTGAGCTGGCGTGAGGAAGTCTGACATGACATTTCCCCAGGATCCCACACAGCAGGAGGAAGAAGGTCATTGAATGCCGATCGGAAGACTACAACTTACTTCACTCTGGCTTGACTCATCTTTTCGTCTGCATCTGTGCAACACATTCAAAATAAAATTGTGTGTGTGATTATATGTGATTTAATTATATAATTACAATTTTTCATTTTCTTCACAGTTATTTCAGAAAGACACCAATCCAACAACTCATTAATTATAAACCAAAAATATTTGAAAATCAGAACAAGACTACGTAAACCCCCAAATTATTTACTTGCCCTCATGTCGTTCCAGACTCTTATGGTTTGGAACAGAAAAGAATGTGTTGAAAGTAATGAAAGTGAATGATGAACACTAACAATGGCTGTTTGTTGTCTGTCCCTTTAAAGGGGTCCTTGATTACGATTTCAATTTTTTAATCTTTAGTTAGTGTGTAATGTTGCTGTTAGAGCATAAATCAACAAAGTTACGACGCTCAAAGTTCAATGCAAAGGGAGATATTTTCTTTTACAGAAATCGCTTTTTAAGGATTACAACAAACGGCTGGTAGGGACTACAATGAGCGTCTTCCTGGGTTGGTGACATCACAAATTCCAAAATTTACATAAACCCCGCCCTCAAGAACACGCAACAAAGGGGGCGGGGCCACATTGGGCCGCTTTAGAGAAGAGGAAGAGTTGTTGTAGTCGAGTGTTGTTGATGCCGTCATTTTACACCGGGTGTCAATTCAACGCTGGATTTGCACAAAAGATTACCATGACGGCTCATGCTAGTGATGAGTTGAATAAACTCCACAGCAACTACATAAATTTATCCATTCAGAAACGTCTAAAAGTTGTAACTTCTTCCTGAGTCTCTCCATCAGTGTCGACTCCGGTTTGAACAATGTAAGGCTGAACACCGTTACTGACAATCCTCATTTTGGCTGCGTGAGATTCTCCAGCTTTGAGCAACTAAAGCGTGAACCGGGCTGGAAGCAGCAGCTCATTCGCATTTAAAGGGACACACAAAGACGGCATGTTTTTTGCTCAGACCCAAATGGGGCAAATTTCACAAGCTAAAATAAATGATCTGTGGGGGATTTTGAGCTGAAACTTCACAGACACATTCTGGGGGGGGACACCATCTTGTGAAAAGGGGCATAATAGGTCCCCTTTAAGAGAGAATGAATGAACTATTCTTCCCCCAAATTAGATAATGTTATCTAGCCAGTCTACACTACATTGTAAAAACTCACCACAAACCTAATTGCACGGCTTTTGTTTTCCCACTGTAACCCACAACAGCACCCTCTCTGACTGGTGGTTTTTGCTTTGTGTATTGTGTAGTTCTGGACTGGAAATTTGGCAAACAAACAAATGCACAGTCTTCTAAAGTTTAGCTTGAATTACTAATAAACTTCCGCAAAGGAGATTTTGAATTGTGTTTTTGCTTCAGGAACCCTACCGTTGAGCTCCATTCAGCTACATTGTTCATTCCATAAACTTCCAAAAAAGGTTTATTAAACCACCACCTGCCTCGAAGCTGAAGATACGTTCTAACTGCTGGCGCTGATGAGAGTGAAGGAGATAATCAAGGGTGCATAAATAATGAAATGCACCAAGCATGCTCGAGACACTTCACACATCCCTTCAAACCCTGAGAACAAATGCATTCTAAGTGGAGCAGTTTGACGTCATTATTGATGAATCTCGATTGAAAAATAGGAAACTTGCACAGAATCAGATGGTGAACATCTTTCCATTCCTGAAAAACACCTCCATCACTCAGATTACACAAAATGCAGAACCACTCACTCATACGCGCACAGCAGTTTGTTGCCAAATAATCCAAATACACAGTACTCATCAGCCCGAAGGGTAAACAATCAAGGACACTTTGACATAACCTTGGTGTCATAATTCTGCAAGGCAGCAGGATCCGAAGTAATAAACAGCCTGGGTGCACAAGGCCGGTCCTGCCGTCCCTCTTTATGACTCGTGTGTAAATCACATCTGAAGAAGACAGCAAATGTGTCATCTGCACTCCTTTAACAGGGTCCAATCAAACCAACTCGACCACATATAACAAACATGATTCATAAGGGTAGTGGACACATGTGAGTCATTTGGCCATCTCCATGAATCACTTGCAAACACACAACATGTCTGTTTGCTAGACATCACTACAAGTTGTTTCTGATGTCAAGTGAAGACATCTAAATCTAAAAAAGAAAAAAAAGAAAAGCACCCATCACCATGAAACCTTATACTACTAAAAAGGTTGTTTTTACAAAACAGATGTGGGTGCTAGAGAATCTTTGGATTGCATTGTAACAAACCATCAAATGTAATGCATGCAGTGTGATTTCGGCACGTTTTGGCAGAATGAGAGTCTTTGTCACACAGACAGAGTCACAGACATACTCTTGTTTATCAGAAATGAAGTGTTTCTGAACAAATAATTAACAAATTTCATTCATTTAACTACTAGTTTTCATTTACCGTTGCTCCCTCAACCTTGTGTTAGAGGGTTAGTTCATCCAAAAGTGAAATTTCTGTCATCAATTACTAACCCTCATGTCGTTCCAAACCTGTAAGAGCTTTCTTCGTCTTCAGAACACAAATTAAGATATTCTTGATGAAATCCGAAAGGTTTCTGAACTACACCTAGGGTGCAATATCATTGCATCTTTCAAGGTGCAGAAAGGTAGTAAAGACTAGGGCTGTGCTCGGAATATCGACACAGCGATATATCGTCATGAACTCATGACGATGCGCGTATCGATACAGGATTTTTCCACCGCCGACAAAAGTAAAGTCAAAAATATGGGAGAATTTCGGGTCTTACGCTAAACCAGACATTAGACATGAGTCATGCGATATACAAGAACAGCAAAGCAAAAGTTAAGTAAAACGCGATTATGCGATCGCCTGATATTTACGCGGGGGTCGCATTTTTTCAAATACGCTGCACTTGCCGATTTCAGCAAGCAAAATATGCGGGGCTAGCATGATTTCATAATGCTTGTATTTTCGTTGCAAAAAAGTCACATATATCTTCGCAGAGAGTTGAAAAATGTTGCGTTTACTTCACACGAGTAAAGCACCATTATTTTCCCCTATTGCCATGGGAACCTTATGAAGTGACGTAATTACGCGACGTGAACATCATCTGCAAACCCCGCGGTGAAACCAGGGACGAAGCACGAAAATCATTCTCATTTACCTACAAAAATAAGGCAAAAGAGCACGCGAAGCAGTTTCCCGGTGTGTCACAATGCAGTGGGGGCAAATATTTTGCACTCCGTGCAACTGCGTGGACCGCAGACGGAAGTTGACGCTGGAAAACTACTTGGCCACCGCCAAACATTTAAGGATGGTTAGTCAATGTTTTGTAAGTTTGAGCCGTGTGTTAATTAAGGTCTGAAACAAAACAGAGTGAGAACTTCAATATTCTGTGATTTGGTATGCTTGCTTATCATAGGAAGTAATAAGAAATGACTATAATTGTCATTTCAGTTACTGAGGCAGTGACTTTAAAAGCAAGGAAGAGTCATTATAAGGTTTTTTTGTGACAATTTTTTATATTTCATTTAAAACATTGTTTTTTAATGACAAAAAACAAATTGTTTTTTCAGTTATCACAACTGTTATAACACTGGTTATTCAATAAACACATTATTGTTACTAAACTCTACTCAAAAGAAATTTAAATTCCAAATTGAACCATATCGTGATACGTATCGTATCGTGGACTTAGTATCGTGATGCGTATCGTATCGTGACATTGTTGGCGATACACAGCCCTAGTAAAGACATCGTTAAAATAGTCAATGTGACTGCAGTGGTTCAACCTTAATGTTATGAAATCAATATTTAAAAAAAAAAAAAAAAAAAAAAAAAAACGAATTTCTTCACCTCCCTGTCAGTCTCCTACGCAGCTGACGAAGTAAACACAGTCCAGCGCTTCCAGGTTCTACGACAGAACACCGGCTCAGTATTGGCTGACGCGGTTCACATGAGCAAAAAACGCCTGCTGATGCAGGAACTGGCCAATAAGGAGTCTGAGAATGCATGGGAGAATGACAGGAGAGAGAAGATATTGTTGAATAAAGTCATCATTTTTGTCATCACTTGATAACATTAAGGTTGAACCACTGTAGTCGCATGGACTATTTTAATGGTGTCTTAACAAATTTCAGGACCCAGAAAGGTAGTAATGACATAGTCGTGTATAGGAAGATCAGAAACCTCTCCTCTCCTTGATTTCATCAAAAATATCCTAATATTTGTGTTCCGAAGATGAACAAAGTTATAACGGGTTTGGAACAAAATGAGCGCAAGTAATTAAAAATGACACAATTTTTGGGTGAACTTACCCTTTAAATGTAAAAGGTCATATAATACAAAGTATAGTCTTATAAATATATATATATAAAAAAAAAAAAAAAAGGACCCATAATTATTCTTACTGACTCACAGCTAAGATACTCGAGGAGGCGCTTCATTAAATTATTCTGCTGTTTGTAAAACTGCTGTCTCATACTGTATAATTTTGCAAACTTAGTTTGAGTTCACTCTCCAACTAGCGGGTGATTCACTGCACTTGCCCTCTATGCTGTCCATTACTGCGGTAATGGTGAGATCTCAGGGAAGATCATCCCTGCTGTGCTCGCCTGAGGACTGAAATGGTCCAGCGGATACGAGTACCCTTGTATATTATTCATTAAACACAACCTGAATGAAAAAAAAAAAAAAAAGCAATATGCCTGAGCACAAATCAGGCTGCTGAGTCAAGCCAAAGACACCTCACCTCACCTCACAACTTCTCATCCTCTTTTCTGCATATGAAAATGTGCTCAAACTGCGCCACAAATGCTTATGGATGCTTTTCTCCCGGTATCAGCAGAGACTACAGCCTGTGTGAGGGGAGGGAGGGCCTGCACCCTGCAGTCTAAGCACGTCATCTTTGCCACAGCACACTGACACAGCTTGCAGCAGCATGACAATGCAGCGGAGATGCAGAAAATTTATAGTGGATGCATTGTGGCTTTCATACAGCAACTCGGGTCTGGACAAAAATAAATGCGTCTACGTGATTTGCATACATTCAACTGGTTTCTCGAAACAGTGTTGAATCCACCAATTGCAAGTACAGGTTGTGTGGTTGCACCTGGTGCTGCCATGAAAAGACTCACCCCAAATGCTTTTGTGTTATAACGTCAATGCAAAATCAACAACAAATACAGTGAAGCGCAAAGACCGACTTTGTTTTCAACCAAGCAGCAATTGCACAAACCGTTGACAGTGCGGTTGGTGTCTATCACTGTCACGACTTCCAGCCCGAGAAGGTTTGTGCAACACGTTAGATGCCGATAACAAACAAAGCTACAGCTTACAACTGACAAATCTGACCTTTTTCCTGCTGATCCAGCCTTCCCATTCAGTCCAGTGCATTGAGGAAAATGAATGCCTGCAGGTTTGATGGCTGTCAGCTCTGTGGATCAAAGAAGTGGCCAGTAGGAAAAGCTGCCAGCACAAAGTGGTTTGGATCATTGCTTTGACTCTCATAAACGGTGCAGAAATAATTTGCAATACACAACAATTTGAGTAAATCGGTTGAATTGGGACTAAAACATAATTGTAAAGGAAGTCAGGCAGTGCAGAAGCAATCGGCGTGCTGTCACCGTCACCTCGATGGAGGCTGCCTCACCGGGAGCCGTTTTAGATCTACCTCATAAATTTCCAGCGCGGGTAAACGAGAGACTCCGAGTTGATAAACCGTGGGCTTAAAAAAAAAAAAAAAATCCTGTCATGATAGTTGAGAACGAACAGCGTTGAGGTAACCGGCTCAAAATCTTCAACAAAATATGTTGATATGAAAATATGAAGGTAAATGGAAATGAGGGAAGTGGGTTGTATCGAGCAGAGTTTACTCTAGAGGTTACAATGTAGGACAACTCGAGTAAATGATGAATGCAGCGACCCCTTCTTTTATGAGGACGTGGAGTTTAAACATGGTGCATGCAAACTCTCCCCATCACTCCATCTGGACCATGACAAAATGGATATGCCATAGCATTCCAGTAACAAGAAAGGTGGCTCTTCTTCCCTTGTAGGACTGAGACTTGGATTTAAGACTTCGCTTTGCGGTATGCCGTCATACTGGCAATCAGCAGAACATTATAATCAATCCTGCAAACTGACCGATGGACTTTCAGTAGCTTGCAGAGTAGATAATGGTTTTCTGCTTGATGCTGGATTTTTTTTAAATTGCACTGCTGCGCGATACAAAACTGTGAGGCAATGTATAGTAAATAAACATTTTAAAAACCTATAATAAATAAAAATCAATGATATAAAATGTAATTATTAAAAGAATTAATAATTAAAATGTAGATGCCTCCATTTAAACAAAAAACAGTTTAGAAATAATTAAGATATTTTAAATAAAATTAAATATAAATATCATTAATTAAAAAGTTTAAAAAAATGTAAGTCTAAAGTATTATGCAATATATAAAACATTTTGAGGTTACATTTGCTATTTATACACACACACCATTACCACGTGCATGTAGGGGTGTTGAAATTAATCGTTTCTATGATGAATCGCATCGATGCAGTAATAGACCATGATCGATAATAGCCTACTGACGTTTTTAACATTTTTTAACATTTACAGCGTGTGTGAGAGAGAGAACATGTGCGATTGTGTGTGTGAGTGTTATTGTAGCTTAAGTATACTTGACAGTTTCATGCGCTTTTAGTATTTACTAGTGTTTATCAGTTGCAAATGCACCTGTCGTTTGTTGTGCTCAGACTTTAGTTTTGTTTGACGTTTGCTACATCCAGGAAGTGTACTTTCTTGAAGCAGATTAAATAAAAAGGGAGTTCATATATCTGACTGCTTCTGTTTATTGACAAAAAATGTAGTTATGTGCAGTATTAAAAAAAAAAAAATGGAGGATGCGATGCATCGTGGAATAGAAGACATGATAAATTGCAATCGAATTGAATCTTGAGACCAGTGACGATTCACTCCCCTATACATCAATAATAAAAAAAAGGACTGAATATGGTGGGTATGAGGGGAGTCTTGTCGATTTGCCACATTAGGCAGAACCCTGGGTTTTGGCAGGCAGTGTGTGTATTGCCTGCTGCTTCTGCTGAAAGCTGCCAAAAGGACTTGTTGAAGTCATAAAGGCCTTTAGGAGATCGAAAAAGGCAGAGCTCCAAGCCGTTTGAACTTGCTGTGCAGGGAACAAGGAATAAAACAGAAAATTAGGCAGAACTGACACATCAGTTAGGCTCTTTATTCAAAAGCAATAGGGGTTTAGAACAAACCACATGTCGACATGTACCATCCTAAAGCAACCTTGCATGGTGCACTGACAGCATCAAGCCAGCTACATTAGATACCATCTATATTAGATCATCTAGAGTAGTTTGCTCAAACATGCCCACTCTTCAACAGATGCATCCCAGCACTCCACGGGGAGAGGGAGAGGCTTCCTTCACAGTTCTGCTGGCAGGAAGTGCAAGCATAGAGCGGGGAGGTCACCTCCAGTGAGGCTGTGGATTGGAAAACACTGGCTGAGGAGGATGTAAACTGTCCACAAGACTATTTAGTAGCATTAACTTAGATAAAGAAGACACCTCTGGTTTATTCACTTTGGCTCAGACTGATGGTACTTTAGCCAAGATACATGTTTGTTTTTTACATTCCAATTGTCTCTCCTGTAACTGCGAAAAGAGAATTTGTTTTAAAGCAATACAAGCCGGCGGAAACAAACTAAAAATATCCTTTACTGGGGAGATTATGGCAAAGCCCAATATATAACCATGTCATCTTAAAAAAGCTTCTTAGGATTAAATAAAACCTCTGATACTCCGCTTGTTGCTTATTTATAAAGCGGCAATGCAATGATATTTATATATATATATATATATATATATATATATATATATATATATATAAATTTGAAAATGACATATGGTGCTAGACTTAATGTCTTTAATGAGGCAATGAACGCATTCCAAGTATTGCAAATAATGGAATTATACAGTATTTGTTTTGATTATTAGCATAAAATACAATATATTTTTATTGTTGATTGCAATAACATTTAATAATAGAAAAATTTTATTGCAAAAATATTCAAATGTGTTGTTTTATGGTGTAAAGACACTGGCTATTTTGTAATTTGCAATGCTTCATGGGATTGGGCAGTCACTGCTTCGCTCTCTTTTCCATGGTAACAGCAGCTTCTCTGATTGGAGGACTTCTCTTTAGGATTGGCTAGTGTAGTTCCAGGAATTATTAAACCATTTATTTTATGAAAACACGCTTGAACTTTATGGCATGCATGCATTTAGTACAGTCGATATTCTTAATGATAGTGGATTAGTGACTCAGTTCTGAAACATACAATAAGAGAACATTTTGCCCATTGTTGTCAACAGTTGATTATGAAAAAGAAAAAAAAAAAGAAAATTCAGCTATGGACAAAGTGAGTGGGAGTTTAAGAACCTTACTGTTGCACTAGACAAACACTGACCTAAATCTAACTTTTTGCATTCAGAAAGCATGAACACACGGCCATAAGTAGAACCAGACCCATTAACATATAAACTCAATCTTGATTAAACAATCTTAAATGGCCACCATTTCCAAGTGTCCTCTTTTAGCTCCAAGCGGCAGACAAAGCGACAACTGTTTGACGATAAATGGCTTCAGGCAGCGGATGTCAAAAGTGGTTGAACAGAGCTGAACACAGCACTCAAACACACATCAAAATGGACGAGCAGCTTCCATTTACCGAGCTGCTGAAAGAGTCTAATGTGTCCAATGAGCCTTGCAGCGGTCACTAACAGCTCCATCTAAGGCTGGTTGCAGAATGAAGAAAAACCCTTAATTGGTTCTTCAAGGTGAACCATGTAATTTCTCCAGTAGCAGCACCAAACAAAATGACATCCTTCACCCTTAAGGACAGTTATTAACATCATGCATCATGGATTAACATCATGCTGTGTTGAAATCAAAACAGTCTTTTAGCGTTTTAGCTGTGATTCCATTTCCCAGTAGGGATGTCACGGTGAGGAGATTCTCACCGGTAAATAAACTTGCGTCAACACCGGTATTACGATAACCCCAGGGGTGTAACTATTTCCCAGGAACACTTGCAGTCTTGGTGTGCATCAGGTGTTGAGCTAAAAATGTGTCAAAAAAAGTTTCCCTTGTATGAATACACCACATTAAACATCGTAAAGTATCGAAATTAGGGCTGAGAAAATAAATCGATTCATCTTGATTTGTGGATCGATTCTGAGATTTTCCGAATGCATTCTCTCTTGAATCGATTCTGAGCTTAGTTTTTAACAGCCGATGGCGCTGTAGACTAGTTTTTAACCGCACACACAAACGCTCACAAAGAAGAGTGCTAGTGCATTCGGCTATAATGCTTTTATGACAAGATTAATGTAAACAGTCCACTGCAAACACCCTCGCAATTCAACCTTTTCGAACTTTATGAATGATTATTTTTTAGAAGGTTCAAGTTGGAAGCAAACAGAAAACAACGCAGTGCCGTCTGCTGATAAAAACTACGCTCCGAATCAATTCGAGAGAATCGCGATTCATTCAGAAAATCTCTGAATCGATCCAGAATCATTTCTTGGTTTTCAATTCAAAGATTCATTTTCCCAGCCTTGATCGATGTAGATCTATCAGACAGATAGGTCATTTGAAATTAAGAAAGTGCACTGAAACAGAAGCTATTCATACTTGGCAAACCAAGTACGTATCAAGAAATATCTTAATCTGCTGTGATCAACTCAGAATTCAGGCTCTGGGGCCATATTCCCGAAGCATACTTAAGAATAAAACTTTAACAGCTATTTTCTTGTTTTCTACCTTAAGAGCAAAAGTTAAATGTTTTGCATTCCCAAAAACGTTCTTAACATCATAGTAAATTAGCTCTTAGGATTACGTTTGGATAACTTGAAAATAACTTAAAATATTTGATACATTAAAAAAAAAAAATTTAAACCTCAAGTGCTGAACTCCCACCAAGTTATTCGCAACGAAAACAATGTGTCATGATTGTTACGAAATTCTGCAGAGAGTACAATAAGACATAAGACAAAAATTCATTGAGCCTTCGGCAAGAACCGCCATACAATCAGATAACATCAAAATGGGCAAATTTTTAATACAAGATCTTCTTAAGAGTATATTTGAGAATTTCTCAAGAATTGATTTCAACTTTTCTCATGAATGCGACCCCTAAACATGAGTATGAGAAACTTTAGACATTTCAGATTAGCATTCCAGCTTGTTAAAAAAGAAAAGGCTTTCTTAATTCTATAAACAAGATTCGCTTCAACCCTTTTCTTCCCACAAGGGTCATGCTTATTGAATGGTGGGACACATTTCTCTAGAGTCTCAGCAGTGGACTTTCAGCTATTGAACAGATCACCTCAATCTGGAGTTGAAAACAGGCTCGAGCTCCTCATGGACCAAATGGATGCAAAAGCACAGTGCGGAGCGATGAAGGGGGCAGCTGGGGCACAGATGAAACACAGAGACGTGAGCCAGAGCCTGTAGCTCGCTGCAGGCGGTCTGGCATGATTTCCCCGTGGCCGCCGGATCACTTGACCGAACTCAAAGAGCCAAATAAGTGACAACACACATCACTTCATTCCAGTACCCATCTGCCTGGCCGAGTCCTGGTCAAGATGTATAACAAACATATGGCTGCACGGAGAAGCTCTGATGTACAGTGCTAATGAATGTCCATCACCAGGCCATCTAATTGAGTCATTTGGAGCTAATCACGGGCAGGCATTATAGGAGATTACATCCTAGTCTAGCGCTGGCCTCAGAACAATGGTCAGTAATCTCTGCTAATTCCCAAACCCAATCAGGGGTGAGGAGCTCTACAGATCCGGGTTTAGGAGGGGGTCTGAGTCTGTCCGTCATAAACAACAGCCAGAGCTCGATGTGCAGGAAAAACAAACTAATGTCAGGGCTTAATAAGGACAAATATAGTGACAAAAGTGGATAGATAACCACTCACAATTAAAAGTACATCATTTACAGCCATTATAACAAATATAGATGCAAACAGAAATAAAAATGAAATTAAAAATGCACTTTTTAAGAATAGGTTTAATGTTAAAGGGGACTCCGAATTTTTCCGTGTTTAAACGCTGTAATCCGCTATAAACCCAGAAAACGTGGAAAAGGACAACGCGGTAACTTTGCTTTGGTAAGCCTTATTGGGCAAGTAAAAACCTGAATTACTGGGCCATTTAAAAAATAAAACTAATAAAACAATAATAACTTGGAACGAGCAAAATGCACAAGCATCAGTCTGTAGTCTAGTTAAAAGCCACTTGTCCGATTTGCAGCTAAAAAACTATTGTGCAAAGAAAGAACATTTATGTTAGCAGACTATTCCTATGAAAATTGTTTGACATTACGAGATAACATTAATTGTGACAAACCAACAAAAAGATGTGAAAAGTGTGACAATTTACAGGTCTTATCTCAGCTGAACGAGTGGCAGGTTGTAATGGTAACCACTTGCCCTCATGAACCAATCCCATATCTGAGGATCAGCATAAGAACGTGTTTAAAGACTTCAAAAGGTTTAAAGGTTTAGCGGACCACTTTCACTTCCACTTCTCTCAGATGACATACAAATCCGTTGTTCTTTCAGGAAACGCTGGAAGGCATTCTCCAAACAATCCAATTCCATTGCAAACAAAAAGAATTTCCTGACTTGCTAAACCATGTGACGGTTACAGTGAACATGAAGCTCAAACAAAAAGTTTAAACATTTGATTATTTATAAATCTTAATAGCACACAAATGCGAAGTCATTTAAGATGGTGCAATGCAGAAAGAAGTAAAAAAAAAATTCTAAAATGGTGGATTCATTACACACTTTAGTAAAATAGATCAATATCCATTGTATGAGTAAGTCAAGGGGTAAGAATCAAATATTAGCTAAAGGGAATTATTCATCCTCATGTCACACATCATTGCTAATACGGGTTTTGAATGATATGAGGGTGTGGAAATATCACAATTTTCTTTTTTAGGTTTTTTTTACTTAAATAGAGAGCCATTGTGGTTATGTTCAGTAACACAGGCAAAGTGTTCTCTGTTGAAGGTTGCATCAGGTCACAATATCTCCTACTGCCTCCATGCAAAGCAGCCAGCATGAGAGAATGTTATGCTGTATGCTTTGTCACTGTGTATTAGCCTTCCGTCAAACATGTAAAGCCTGTAATGTGTTTAATGCAACATGACCGTTCTGCTGTTCCCTTTGGCTAGGATTCAGTGTGAACGTGACGGCTCCTCACCGACCACCCGCTGCCTTTTCATTTGTTAGCATACCTGAGGGGAAATAAATCACTTGGTAACGATCTCAGAAGCCCCTAAAAATCCAACTAAAAGAGCTGGTATTTCTCAAAAGGAAGTCATGAGATGGGGATGTGGGAGAGAGAAAATGGTGAGTTCAAAGAGAAAAAGAGCAAAAAAGTATTGAAGTTGATCACAGGTAATCTTAAAACTGCATGACAGCAAAGGACAGAAAAAAGATCAAAAATTCAAGATGGGTGATTTAGCCAGAATTTTTATATTTCAGCCATTTGGCAAACAGCATTTAACAACATCTTGACATTTAAAAGTGTCATTTATATATAACTTCAACTGAATAGCCATTCCTGTTAAACTGAAACAAAATGGTTAATGCGAGTAAAAATAGTCATGTTTTTCGCACTGATTTTCACCAAATGAACAAGAAAAACTTGCATGTACCAATATAACACTTTCATATTGACCAACATGGCCTATAGGCCATATATTGACCAAAAAATGATTATGAATGTTCAAAATATCATCTAGCCCAGCAGTGTCCAATCCTGCTCACTGTCCGGCACAGTTCAGCTCCCAATTAAACACACCTGAGCCAGCTAATCAAGGTCTTAGGCTTACTAGAAACGTCCAGGCAGGTTTGTTGCTCAAGTTGGAGCTAATCTTTGCAGGAGAGAGGCCCTCCAGGACTGAGTTTGGACACCCTTGATCTAGCCCTTCCAACTTAGGTATGACGACAAAATGAATTTAAGGATCTCTTTTGGACAGGGACATGTAGAAATCGGTCAGAATATCCAAAATTCCTGAATTTAATTGTCTGTTGACAGCATATAGCCTAGTTTTGATCAAACTAACTGCCTCAAGCTGATGTTTCAAGCTGATTTCCATAAGATGACTCACTATTATTCCTTTTAGACTCATTCGCCCGCTCGTACCACGCACACACCTACAAACACAAATTGTATCAAGTAAAAAGGGCCTCGGGGTTGTTGGAGACAAAGAACAAACAGACCTGCCATAGGCATCTCAAATTAACACCCTCCCGAATAGACTCTCTAGGGTTCACTTAGGAAGGCCTCAGCAACAAGTAAAGGCCATTTTTTGTAAGGCAGTCAGCTCCCTTACAACGTTCTCAACCCACACATATTCAAAGTGTAGACTGCAATTAAAGACTAGATCCTCTGTTGCAGAAAAAAAAGACAATGAAGCATTCAAAAAGCTATTCTTTAGCGGCCCATATGACAAGGGACTATTCAGATTAAAAATGTTTAGCAAAATAAATTACCACCAAAAAAGAATTTAAAAAGCTGAACATACTTACACTTACTGGTTGCGGCAAGCATCAAAATATGCCAAAATATTTAAAAACACACACAAGAGAGTAATTTTTTTTTTGGTGGAAAACTGCATGGAATACTGTGAGATTCTGAATTTTTTTTTAATTCATTCATGCTGACACAGATTATCTCTGCATGATGTCTGCATGAGGATAACAGGAAGAGACAGTTATGTGACATAACAGTATAACAGAAACACGGTATAACCATCCGCAAAGCATTGTTTTGTACAGAGCAAAGTGCATTTACAGGAATTCATCCACTATAGCCTAATGTTCTCAAGAATACTGACTTCGGTACCAAGTCTGTACTGAAAATTTAAAAATGTGACGCTCTGAGCACAGTTGAGCCAATCACAGACATATCCGTTGAGCGCGTGAACAATGGCCAATCAGAGGCGTTTACGAATTCGCTCAACAGAATCACATCTCTAAAATTTCAGTACCGACTTGGTACCAAAGTCAATACATTTGACAACACTACAAACTGACAATTTAGAAAACTTTACAGCTAAAATATCAATTGTTTTGTAATGAAGTATCTATGTGATTTAGAATATATGCCACTTACCTTGATTTGCCTGATCACTGAATGTACACTTCTGTTCAAAAGTTTAAGATTAGCGTACTCACTATTAACTATTATTTACTGCTTATTAATAGTTAGTAAAGTAGTTTTTGTGGCGTTTAAATTTAGGTATTGGGGATGTAGAATTTGGTCATGCAGAATAAGGTTTTAAGGTGCGTTCACACTTGTAGTTCGGTTGGTTTGGTCCGGACCAAAAAACAAAAACAAATTATATAGTCCTGGTCCGCTTAGCGTTCACAATGGCAGTTTTAACAGCGAACCTTAAGTTACCGAACCAAAGGCATAGGGATACGGTCACAACCTGATTGGTCGGCTTTTATGACGTATATTTCGCGACGGAGCTCGCTTACTGAACACTCAAAACAATGCTGTGTGCTGGATTAAACGTCATCATTTTATGCGTGAACATATGCTTTATTTTTACCAGCTA
Organism: Opsariichthys bidens; assembly: GCA_037194245.1. Taxonomy (NCBI): domain Eukaryota; kingdom Metazoa; phylum Chordata; class Actinopteri; order Cypriniformes; family Xenocyprididae; genus Opsariichthys; species Opsariichthys bidens. Next base: position 15,807,477 of record CM074299.1, read on the forward strand.
AGAACTCATGAAGAGCTCATAAAATGTTCAAAACATTCAAAATAGGATTTCCTCCGTTGTATGCAGAAACAAATATTGATGAGGCTCTTCACCTCCTCGTTGCTCCACGTTTTCCCTCGACTCATTTTGGATACACCGATCTTTCCGCCTCGTCAAATCAGCTGACTTGTAGCGTTGCATCTTGTGACATCACATCCTGTTTGTGGTTCGTTTACATGTCTTTGGTCTGTGTTGCGTTCATGTATCAATCGAACTGCACCGGAGTTCGTTTGGAAGCGGACCGAGACCGCTAAAAAGATGGTCCGCACCAGGGTTCGGATGGCAGCGTTCGCATATGTTCAAACCAACCGAACTAACTGAACAATCGCACCAGGGTTCGTTTTAATCGAACCAAACATGACAAGTGTGAACACACCCTTAATGTGCTTTATAAGTACTGATAAACAACCAATATACTAGTAATATGCAAGCTAATAAGCAACTAGTTAAAAGGATCCCTTATTGATTTTTACCACTCCAAAAAATGTTCTTCTGAACTTTATATTCATAAAAGAATCAAAAAATATCATGGTTTCCACACACACACACACACAAAAATTGATAAAGAGAAATGTTTCTTGTGCAGCAAGTCATCATATCAGAATGAGTTCTGAAGAACCTTGTGACACTGAAGACTGGAGTAATGCATTATAGGAATGGAACATCTTTTGTAATGATATTTCACAATATTTCTCTTTACCCCAAATTTTTAATCCATATTATATTTCTGACAGATGAGAGATGAGAGCAAAAAACAGATGAGAGAGTGCAAGTGCTGGCGATAGTTGACGGGCCACATCAAGTACATTAAGAAAAGCCCCTCAGGGCTAAGAGTGCATTAGTTTGCAGTGAAAACCCGCTTTCCCCTTAAGCAAACACTAGAGCTCTAAATAAATCCATTCCTATCCTCTATAACTATATGAAAACACGTAGAGCATGTTGAAGAGGGTGCACAGCTACATGCTGCCGGGCCGGTCGATGTTCAAGTGCATTAGGAACGTATTATTAGCACCTGGGAGGGAGACGAAAGGAAGGAGAAGAGTGGTATGAGCAAACGTCCATCAACAGATGCTGTTGCTGCATCTGACAGGTCAAAGGGTTGAGACATGCGAAGTTAAGTAGATTACACAAACAGTCATATACTGCAAGAGGCAAAATCCAAATCTCACAGTGTTGTGTGGCCCAGCAGAGTGAGCCGACATATGTTTATCGCTCGACACGAGCTTGCCGAGCGGCTGAAAACTGCTGCAATTAGACCTGCCTGCATCTGAATCCTTGATTACATACTTTGTGAAAAGCTCACTGGCACAAAAACATCACGTAAGCAGCATTAATAAGTCTGTTGAGACTGCATGGACTACAAATGAGGGAACAAGTATGGGAATCATAAACAATTTAACATAGCGGTTCCAGTTATTTAATGATTCCATTAACAATTCTTTTAGTAATATTTTTTTGTTTAGTATACAGTTCACCCAAAAATAACCCCATGATTTACTCACCCTCAAGCCATCCAATAATGAGAGATATATTAAAAAATATCCTGGCTCTTCCAAGCTTTATAAAGGCAGTGAATGCCGCTCATGATTTTGAAGCCCAAAAAATTGCATCCATCCATCATAAAAGTAATCCACACAGCTACAGTGGGTTAATAAAGGCCTTCTGAAGATGGGTTTTCGTAAGAAAAATATCTATATTTACAACTTCTGACAAACATCAGTACGTAAGTCGACATACGGAGGAAGCGTAACATAATTTTCATTTTTGGGTGAACCATCCCTTTATTAGGGACACTGAAACCCGGTATTAAATGATCCCCGGGGTTAAATTATGGAAAGACCGGTGCATCGATAAACTCTGACATTAATGGTTCTGCTGTCAGTACAGGAGAAATTATGAAGAAAACAC
>CM074299.1:15814423-15839423 GCA_037194245.1 Opsariichthys bidens
ATTATGACGTCGAAGTTCTAACGTTTGTGTATAAAACAATCTGTTCCACTCAAACACTGCACTTGAGCTCGGTTGTCTAAATGACGTCCGCGTCACTGCCGTTTCCTATCTGTTTCACAAGTACTTCCAAACAATAAAACAGTTCTATACAGATAAGAACCAAGTTGCACTAAATCCAAGCGTCACTTTTAGCCACTTCTGATGCGCGTTATCAGACCGCAGGAGCAGGTGCTGAATGACCAATGTGTCAAACAACTGAGTCAGTTGAGATAAAGAGCCGGTCTATTGATGTCAGGCAAAAAAAAAATACATTTTTAATGTTTTATCATATGCACACAACAGGAAAAAACTCACTGAAAAATATATAAAAGGTTTATAAATGTGAGTTGACCTCTTTCATAAGGCATGGTACTTTTGAGAAAAGTGTTTACAATTTACATGTAGGTGATGTTTGGTTGTAAAGGAAGTACGGTGAATAAAGAGGCCTGCATCGACCAAATAAGCATTCGAGGCAAGCAACATAAAGTTCTGAAATCTCTTGAATGACCTAAAAGTAAACTAAATTTTCAAAAGCAATTGGATGTGCTTCATCAATATCTCTCCAGAACAGATGTTCGGATTAAACAAACAGATGTTACTGGTTTCTAGTCAAATGGCAATTATAAAAGTAAAATTTACCACTTAAAGAGACCTGGAATGAACTCCTGAAAACATTTTTCTGCTGTAATTTTCCTTTGAATCTCCAAACGAGAAACTCTTCAGATAAACTGAACAGAAAAAGCAAACAATTTCAAGGTTTAGAAAATGTTTATGATACTCACGGACAAAATATTTACTCACTGAACTATCAAAGAGCCACAACGATTTTAAATAAATGCGATGTGGGTTTGGACACCAATTCCACACCTCATTTTTGATCACAGTAATCAGAAACCCTCCCAATGACAACAGCAAGTTTTCAGATTCTGAACACTTCAAATTGTGTCACCTTTAGCTGCTCATTGCGATTAATACTGTTCCGCCTAACTGTCAAAACAGTAAACTACTAATTCATCTGGCAATGACGCTAATGCAATTAGCCAAAGAACTGACCTTCCTCAAGGCCTGGCACCTTGTTTATTTCAGAACATTTTAATTGCCATGTACAACCTTTAAAGGATTAGTGCACTTCAGAATTAATATTTCCTGATAATTTACTCATCTCCATGTCATCCAAGATGTTTATGTCTTTCTTCAGTCGAAAATAAATTAAGTTTTTTGAGGAAAACATTCCAGGACTTTTCTCCATATAGTGGACGTCAATGGGGTTCAACAGGTTGAAGGTCCAAATTGCAGCTCTACACGATCCCAGACAAGGAATAAAGGTCTTATCTAGAGAAATTAAAAAAAAATAAATAAATAAAAATAAAAAATATAACAAACACAAATGCTCATCTTGCACTGCTCTGCAATGCGCCACACATTACGTAATCATGTTGGAAATGTCACGCGGGATGTAGGTGGAAGTATTGCGGCAGGTCGAAAAACTCCATCCATTGTTGCTTTACCTTTTTTTTTTGTAGACACTGGATCGGTACTTCCACCTACATCATGCATGACCTTCCTCTGGCAAATCACAGAACTAGTACAAGACGAGCATTTGTGATTAAAAATCATATATGTTGGGGGTTTTTTTTTTTAGAAAATGACCAATCCTTTCACTAGATAAGACTCTTATTCCTCGTCTGGGATCATGTAGAGCACTTTGAAGCTGCACTGAAACTGCAATTTGGTCCTTCAACCTGTTGGTAAAAATCCTGGAATGTTTTCCTCAAAAAGCATCATTTCTTTTCGACTGAAGAACGAAAGACGAACATGGGGGTGAGAAAATCATCAGGAAATTTGAATTCTGAAATGAAAAAATCCTTTAAGAAAACCACTGGATTATCATCACATAATATGCCAATGGAAACCATAAGAGTTTTCATGAAAACACACATGACCTGGAGGAGAATAAATGCTTGTAAAACCCAAATAAAACAGACCTGTATTTCCTCATAGGCCTCGTCGACGGTGGTCACTTGGTGCTGTTCGTGTAAGGCAGGCTCATCACAGAAGAAGCACACCAAGCTCTTGTCACTTAAGCAGAAGAGCTTGACCTTTTCATGGTCCTTGCATGGGTACGAGTTCCTCTGGGCGTTGAGGATGGCGTCCAGAGGGAAAGCGGCGTACCTCTCCACGATGTTGGAGAGCTTCAGGCTCGGGGATAAAAGGGGATCCGTGAAGGTCCTCCTGCACTCCGGGCAGTCTCGTGTGCCGTGATGCTCCTGTCTGCTCCAGTGCTCAGTGATGCACTTACGGCAGAAGTAGTGCTCGCAGCCGAAACTGACTGGGTCTTGATAAATGCTCAGACAAATGGAACACAAGAGCTCGTCCTTCAGACAGCAAGCCATTTGAATCTATGGAGGGGTCTGTCATGCACTGTGCAGGTAGCAGGATGCACAAGCCCTGAGTCTCTAAACCAGCTGGGCTTCCTAAATATGCTTGTGGGTCTTGAAAATGCTCTTCTAGTGAATTAGGGGAAATGTTCTAGAAAAGAAGAGCAGAAACAGAGAGAGTAAGCAAGACGGTTCTGCAACAGGTAGCAACATTAGACTCTCAGATGACATGGAATTTGCCCTAAATTATAACGCATTGATGAGTGAATGCAGATAAATCTTCCACCGATTGAAAGCAGACAAGATGATGTTGATATTCTTTAATTAAGGGAGAAAATCTGATTATTTACTGCCCTCATTCTGCAGGATTCAATAGGACCTTATCAAGCCCATTAAAAATATAATTACATTTTCATTTAAGAATCTGAAACGATATTCCCTGGGCCTGGCTAATTAAAGACATTCATTTCTACCTTTTTTTTTTTTTTTTTTTTTTGCATACTGTCACTCAGTCGCCATCCAATTCACCAGGATTCAAAGAATCTTGAATGAAGTCTTTCTATTAAATCACATATTTTCTTTAACTTCACTTTTATTCTCTTTATATATTTAACTATTATTACATTTATTTACTTTCTACATTCCACAATCTTGTCAAGTACAAATTAAATTATTACAAATATTGCACATAAAACTCTAAAATTATTCAAAATAATAGACTAAAAACAAGTAACAATCTGCCATCTCAGTCACCAAAAGCAGACCTTTTCAATAAATTTAAAGACTAATATATATATATTATATATACACACACACATTTGAAATTAAATTAAAAAGCTATTTAAACACCTCAAATGTCTATTCAGATTTCCACCACAGACTTCAAGTGAAGTTAATTGGATCTTATCAAGTCCATTTAAATCAGAAAGCTCTTGTACACCGTGTCAATTGGACAAAAGTTACGAGCATCACTGCTTCATTTAAAAAAAGCAGCTTTTTAACAAATCCTCATCGCTTTTTCCATTCTTATTGTTTATCAAAGCCGGCTGCTAAATAATTAGCCAGCTAGCAGAGGATAGTGTAAACAGGTTTCCCATGTATTCAATCCTCTGAAAAAACTGACATTATCACTTCATTCACTTACCCTAAACGGTCCTGACGCGTTATACACCGGAAACAGCCGACTGTCACATAATTGTTAGCTGTTTTAATTAGACATTTTCATCACGTCAGGTTCTTGAACGCTGAGGCGACCGACCGCACGCGCAGCTCCTCACAGTCCCACTGCTCTAAACTCGATCCAGAGGCGCACAGCAACGGAACGAACCAAATCCACAGAGGGGGGGACGCTCAAATAGATGCCCAGCCAATACAGCTCTCTCGTGACTTTTAGTCGTACTATGAGGAACTTTATTGATTTACATATTATTTTATTATTTTACATATTATTATCTGGGCTGAATTGGTGAAGAATATAAGACATTTGTACACGGGTGAAGGGTGAACCCCTCCCGCCGCGCTGATGGTACCGCTCCGGCTTCCTCATCACAAGCAGAAATGAGCATATGATAATATGAGGGTGATTGCTCGCACTCTGCTGGCGTGTATTTGTAGGTCGACACAAAATTAGTTTTTATGCAGTGAGTTCAGCGTAGTATTCAATTATTTAAACTGGATAAATGTCGATATCAAACCAAGAAGACAAATAATTTAGTTTTTCTTAATACGAAATGCAAATTGTCAGCTTTTGATCATGTATAGACCTCATTATGATTTTACATAACGACACAAATTCAGTTAAAAACATGTCCAGGATAATAATATTACTCATTTGTCCTGTTTTACCTATTTTTTTTTTTTATTTAAAAAAATAATAATAATAATTTTCTTATGCAAAATAATTTGTTTTCGTTAGGTTTTGGTGTGAAATACATTGCACACACTATGGAAACGAGTCTTTTAAAGCCCCGTTTACACCAATGATAACTAGTTCTAAAAAGAGTCCACACAACAACTACGAAACGATATCGTTGAAATCATTTTCACCGGATCAAAAAGAGCTTGAGTATTTAAAAGTAGGGTAAGCAACTTCGGAGAGGCTACCAATAGCAAGCTAGCTTTGAAAGCTTAAGCTCCCAGCCTCCTGCAAAACACGTGAAAGCAACTTTAAAAATGCTGCCTCCGGAGGTAGGAAGGCATCAAGGCCCGTCTGAATCATAAGTTAAGCTTCTCTTCCTGTTTTCGGAGATACCTTCCTAAGAGTATCCCTGCGTTCCATTCGGCTCATCCACAATCCCTTCAAAGAGTTTGAGAGCTTCGAACGGATGAAGGGTGTAGGAGGCAAAAAAAAATTTTTTTTAGAATGCACTTCTGCGTCATCACCCCCCCCCTCCTCCTAAAGAAAACATGATGAGTAGATTGTGCAAGCTGCGCCTTTTGTTTAACATTAGTTTATTTATTTTTGCTACATACTGTGTCTATGTATTTGAAACATTTGAATGAACTGATAAAGGTAGTTGTAAAGTATTTCTGTTGAAGTACAATGTCGTTTTGACCATAATAATATACCAAATCTAACTCGTGTAAATATTACAGTAAAATACTTGAGGTAAAATCGAACTCCGAGCCTCCTGTCTCCATTCTGTGACGCCAAACAACTTCCCGGTGCAAAGAAGTGTCCACCAGTCGTACCTCTTTGAAATGACCCTTCAAAGTGGCAGCCATGATTGTTTTCACTCACCTTCGAGGGTGATGTACACTGTAATGAATTGCTGTAAAAATTACAGCATTATTTTACAACCGCTGGCTGTTTTTTAGTAATACAGCATATTGCTGTAAACTGCAATGCATTCTGGGGTCACGTGTTGGTTTGACTCAAATTTACAGAATATTGCTGTAAATTGACCCTTAATAATTTTAAAAAACAGTTATTTACTGTAATCAGAGAATACAGGGAAATTCTGTAAATTAAGTTACAGTAACACTACTGTAAAATTTACAGTAACTGGCTGGCAACCCTGCTGCCAGTATTATACTGTAAAATTTACAGTCATTTTTTAACAGTGTATCCCGTTTAGAATGCACCGTATATGTAGCCTTCGCAATCATATGCGTTCCATTCGACGGTTGAGCAAGAAAAATAAAGACGTTGTCTGAAAGTTGCGGTTTCTGATCAGTATCTGTTCACGAGACGAGAGATGCTGTTAAATTACCTCATATCTCAAAGCACATAACATTACAATAATAATGACTTGCATCACCTGACTTCTGCACATTCATTCTGCCGTTGACAGTGTTGCCAGAGGAATGCATAAATCCGAGTCTGAGGACGTGTACAACATCACGGGTTGCCATCTTGTAACCATGGTTACGCCATGTAATAGTTTTACAGGTGTGCGGAGGTATGGAAATACAAGCTAGGACATCCTATAGGACAGGTAGGTCATTTTTTGGTACAGAAGATATGTACATTTTTAATATTTAGACTAGGGCTGTCACTAACAAATATTTTGATAATCGGTCGATTATTTTGATGATTGATCGAGTGATCTGATTTTTTTGTAATAATAAATATATACCTATGCCTTTAAAATACATATATACACTGTTAAAAAATGACTGTAAATTTTACAGTATAACACTGGCAGCAGGGTTGCCAGCCAGTTACTGTAAAATTTACAGTAGTGTTACTGTAATTTAATTTACAGAATTTCCCTGTATTCTCTGATTACAGTAAATAACTATATTTTTTTAAATTACGAAGGGTCAATTTACAGCAATATTCAGTAAATTTGAGTCAAACCAACACGTAACCCCAGAATGCATTACAGTTTACAGCAATATACTGTATTATTAAAAAACAGCCAGCGGCTGTAAAATAATGCTGTAATTTTTTACAGTAATTCATTACAGTGTAATAACAATGAGGCAATGATATTTGGTTCAAATAATATATCAATCACTGTATAACAACACTGTTAAAATACATAATATGCACATAAACAATTTTATTTGCGTTACGTATCATAACAAAAGTCTGAAGAGGGCGCCAACGGCGTGGTGATCGTTGTTGTTAAATCCTTTCGGCCAAACCACATTGAATTCCGAATTTTACTTAATCTTTATTATTTAACCACTTCTTTACTATAGAAATGCTCCAGCCAATGAAATATCTTGAACAAGAATACGTGGACATCAAAATATTCAGAGCGGCAGTATGAAATTGTGAACTCACGATGAACAGTTCGTATATTTAGAAACATGTCGATGTATGTTGGCCTGGGTTTATAAATGATTTACCTTACAAATGTATGAAATGTGCCACTTCCGGCACTCAACACAGATTTTTTTTAAATCGAGTACTTGAATTTAATCGTGACAGACCTAGTGAAGACAATTTCAACCGGGATAACAAAAAAAAAAAAGTGTTTAAAAATGTAATTCCTTTTTTAAACTGGCAGACTGTCATCGGCTGGACACTAATTTAGTTATTGTTATAGTTATTGCAATGCAGAAGACATTTTCTCAGTTTTTTTTTATTGGCATTCGTTGAATGAGGAAGGGAAAGTGTTTTAATCACTTTCCTTTTTGTTTGTGTATAACGTTACTGTAAGCCATACAAAGGTTTATTATTGTCAAAGCTCTTTCCAAAAAATGCCCATGTAATTGACACATCGTGTTTTTTCATGCACCCACATTTCCCGAAGCTGGCCTCACATGTCACTTCAGAAGACAACCTCTGACCACCTACCCTCTCTCTCTGAGTTATTCTGGTGCTCATGGTTTGATTGTGCAAAGACACATTTAACAACATTTACTGTTGGCCTTGCTCACCTGTCTCCATGCACTTTACAGGAAAGAACACAGAAAATTTATGAATCAGCAGTTTATGAGGTTGTCTCTATTTTCTATCTGAGGCCTACATCTGTGGTTTACATTCATTGTTTGCAACTACACAGTAGCAGCTCGATCAGCATTTTGAACACTGTTCATTATGAAAGCGTGCAACAATATGACACTATCAGAATTCATTCATAGCTTGCATATATTGCATTGGAGATACGGCATGCTGTTGATGAGTAGACTGTCCGTTTGCTTCCCTGCCTGAAGTTGATGTCAGGATTTCCTGTCACAGAACACAGTGCAAAGTGCAAACGAGCAATTTCCCACAAATTGAATGCTATCTCTGCTGTTTGCTTACTCATAATCATATCTTTTGTGTTTTTAACACATTGCTGTGGTTTCACAACAGGGATGGATTAGAATGGAGAACACAGACTAAAATGACTCACCTCGAGCACCTATGGTTTTCAGGGTAAATGCTTTGCTGGCTCTTTGGACTTTTTTTTTTACACCATCACATTGCAATTTATCATTTAGTCTGTGATGAAAACGATGCACTAAACTGAGGGATGTAATCTGTGAAAACATTTATTTGCACAATTTTTTTTAGATTTATGCGAAACGTATAGAAAGCGGGATACATCAAAACAGATTTTATCTTGCATTACCTGGGAATTGAAACCATGACCTTGCCGGTTTCAGCAGAATTCTTGAGCTTCTTGAGCTATGAATCACAATAAGTTTTGAAATCAGTCATATAGATGACCATAAATTCATATTTTTTTTAATTGTGTAATCTAAAAATATATATTATGTTATGTATTTTCATATTGTAAGAATGTAATTGTAAGAAAGTCTGGGTTTGTGAGGGTAAAACGAAAAACTATTCATAATAAAAAGGACAGAAATAATTATTAAAAAAGTAAATGTATATATATATATATATATATAAAAATGTGTGTATATATATATATATATATATTTATTAATATTTGAGCTACAGGAATCACAATAAATATTGAAATCATTCATGTAGATGATCATAATTTTTATTTGATATTGCATAATTATTTTCATTTTTAATTTAAAAAATAATATTTTATTATGCATTTTCATATTATAAGACTTAAAGTCTAGGTCTGTGATGAGGCTGAAACGAAATATATACATAAAAAAGAAACAGAAAATAAAAATAAAACCGAAATAAATAAAATAGAAAAAAATTGAAAAAAATATTTTGATATATATATATATATATATATATTTTTTTTTTTTTTTTTTTCAGACGAAAAGAAATTATGCTTTTTGAGGAAAACATTCCAGGATTTTTACCAACAGGTTGAAGGACCAAATGAATAAAAATGAATGAAAAGTGGTTTATTTTTGAGTTACAGGAATCACAATAAATAAATATTGAAATCATTCATATAGATGACCATATATTTTTTTTAACTGGATTATTTTTTAAATTAAATTAAAATAATTATGTTTTATGATGGGATTTTTACATAACAAGTCTGGGTCTCTGATGGGGATAAAACAAACTTTTTAAAAACTGAATTTGAAAAAAATAAAATAAAATAAATGAAAAACAAAATAATTTATAATATATATATATATATATATATATATATATATATATAAAATATATGAATTCTTCTTCATTTTTAAGCTACAGGAATCACAACATATATTGAAATCATAATGAATTTATACAATAAAAATTAAAACATAATTAACATAATAAGTGTTCAGACCCCAATATTCCCCAACTGGTTTTTAATGTTGTTAATATGTCCACAAAAAAAACCACAAAAAACCGCATGTACATTCCTTTACTTACATCATCTGTTCTAATTCTGAATAAATCAAGCGATTACTCAATGAGCTAGAAATGAAAACCCGGCTTCCTGAAGCAGTCCCACAACAAACAGACTGTGGCTTATACAGAAGACTTTGTTCCACGCTCAGAAGAAGCAAGCAGCTCACTCCACAGTGCGATATCGATGTGGGAGTACAGCTTCAAAACAGCGGTGGAGGGCATGATCAATATTTAATCAGCTCCTAAAGAGATACTTCTCTGTGATTCCTTAAGTCTGTTAACAGCTGCATTGATCCACCGCTGGAGGCCGTCCTCCAGACTCATATTAAGCATACTTTAATCTAAAACAACTTTTCGTGCTGGTGGTCTACCTACAGCGGCTATATAATGCATGTTCTGGCAAGTAGAACCAGTCTTTACTACACTGTAGCTTCCACAGTTGTCGGTCTGTGGAAGTGTATGAATCAAAGCAATGCACTCAATAAAAAAGGAGCAGGCTTTAGACTTGTGGTAGAGATTCTTGTGCAAAACGCTCTGACGCGATACCAAGGCATTGTTAGGAAACTGAAAATATTTGACGAATGATGCTGGATGAGTTACACAACTAGTTGGCCTAATAGAAAATACAATATAGACAAACAATTATTAATAATATTGTTTTTTATGTGTATATACAATTCATTTACAAGTTTAAAACATATAAAAACTATATACATATCTATCATCTTTGGTAAAAAACTTGGCTCTGCAAAATATGCAGCGTGGACAACCTGTGGTGTAAAAACACATTCACTGAGTCTATCATGGGGGGGAAAATACAACAGGACGGTGAAACACCTTGAAGATTTGCAAGGGAGGTAGAGAAAATAACCACTGGGTGGCGCAAGCTTCATATATCTAAACAAATCTATCCATTATTCAGGGGTGGTTTACACAAAAATGAAAAGTGTGTCATTTACTCACCCTCAAGTCGTCGAGTTAATTTGCTCTACTGAACACAAAAGAAGATATATGGGTATTCCAACAGTAGCCGGTTCCCACGCAAAATACTATGGAAGTCAAGGAGGACCAGAAACTGTTACTGTTTTCTTCGGAATAAACTCTTAAATTTCCACAGAACAAAAAAAAAAAAAAAAAAAACGACAGGTTTGAGTAAATCCCTTTTGGGTGAACTATCCAAATGTCAAAGACAATTACTCAAGTATTTATGAAGCTTTATAACAATAACACGTCACTGACGTGAATAATTTGCCCTGGAGGTCAAATAACATATCAGGAAGGCAACATCAGGCACTTGTTTGGTGGATTCATTTGTGTTTTTTGGCATAAAGTCACATTTTTCAAGCTTGGCCTTGATGCGTGAGTAAGTTGCTATCATCAAATTATGAAATGAAATCATGTGTGAGCTGATTAGCCTTACATAATAACATTTTTGAAAAGGCATTGCACTTACAATGCATTAGGGCGATTGGCAAATGCATGTATCTGAACGTATACATTTCATCAGAAGGCACACGGGCTGCTCTCCTGCACCGACTGCAAAGCTTCTTTGCCGTCCTCCTGCTGGCAGGATATACAGACCTCCTCCTGAGAAAGCGGCACCGGAGCTTCGACGTGGGGTGTCCGTGGAGATGGGTTCAGAGGGATGGAACAGGAAGCGGTCGTCGGATTCAGCTGGTAGTTGAAGGTGGCCGTGATGCTGAGATTGACTAACGGGCTGGAGACGGACGACAGCTCCGGCATGGACTCCTCCTGGCTGGTGCGTTCCAGCCAATCGCCGCTGCTGTGGCTCTGGCTGGAGTCCGGCTGACTCTGGCTGTCCGATGAAGTCATGGACGGCTCCTTCTGGCACTTGTCGGCGGATAACAGACACTGATGATCAGGTGTGCCGCTCTCGGAGCGATCCTGCACTAGCTAAAGAGAACGAGAGATGGAAAAGATGACGTGTGATCGATTTGAAACCCCATTACCTTCTTTTTCCACATTACTTGATTGGATGAATGAAAATAATAATGGATGAAAAATTAGTGTAGTACAGTTTGAAGAATTTGTTGTTGTGTTTCGCACACTGTTCTAAGTAGAGAAGGTAAAGCAACAAATTTAGCATGCGAGATTTACTTCCGTTTCCATTTCTGCTATATAGAAGTACGCTATTTCTTTATCTGGAAGAAAACGAGACGTATCCTCGTATTATATCTCTATTTGGCAGAAATATCATAACCAGACACGATGCGGCGACAAGCGCCTTTTCGGGTTTTTTTGTCCTTTGTCCATTTTGTATTTTTCGACGACGTCGTGGCTGAAACAACAACAACCTCAAGTACAGTTTATGTGCTTTATTTAAAGTTAAAAGCGTGTAATGCGACTTTGAATGTCATTTTGTGTCTCTTTTATAGTCGCACTGAAAGCAACAATAGACGATTCACCTCAGATCTTCAAAATAAATAGAAGGAAACAAGATTGTTACGCATTGTGAACCGACAAAGTGTATAACAAAGATTGTTTCAGCGTTTTTAAATAACGTGATGAAATTGAATATGTATTCCAGCCCGCCCATCCTCTCCTCTGATTGGCTGTGGTTTTTGATTGACTTTATGGCCTTATAGTCTCGTCGTGTCTGGTGTGGACAGACATTGCGTCTGGTTAGGACACGGCGTGAGAATAATATACTAGTATGCTATTCCAAATTTAGGGATGTTGATTGGAGAACTCAAACTTTAATTTAAATTAACATTGTGCTGGTAGTTGACCTTTTTTACTAGTGTTTTACCTTGTTTGATAGTAAAGCTGCAGCAATATACTTGCTTTAAACATACTATTTTCTTAAAAAAAAAAAAAGTACACACTGCAGTATGCACTTAAAAAAACATTACCTTGTTGCCGTCTGCGACAGGATCCTTTTTCATACGGCCTGGACAAAGACGTCACCGGAAGCATAAAAAGTTGATCATGATGAAGCTGATAACATTTAACTAATCTACCGAAATCACTTTTCTGATCTCTTCATAATTGAAATTAAAATACCCACAATACCTTTTCTCCTTCGTAACAAGCAAGTAATCATCACCACCAGCGTCAGAAAAACCAGAACACCGCAAACAATGACTGGAGAGTACAGAGAAAGAGAGATACAGTCACAGACAAAGAAAGGTCACAGGTGACAGGAAATGCATGACAAGGAGGATAAAAAATGAAAAGAATGTCAAAAGCAAGGCATCCAGAAGTGACTCACTGACAGACACATTAACAACATCAGCTCAAAGTTGATTCATTCTTCACTTACAAAAAGTTTCCTGTTTTACAATTATGTTTGGATGGTATTACTAAATTATTCTCAAAGGTACCTTCATGAAGTGCCACATGAATATCATGGAGGTTCTGGAGGTAATAAACCCATTCATTTTCTCAAAAGGGGAATCGATTTTAACAAGAACTTACAGAACTTAAAAACAGCCTTAATCAATGGCATGTGCTTCTGTTAAAGCCATCAGCCCACATTACTTCAACTTATTTTTTAAATAATCTTGTTTAACAGTGCATTTCCTGGTGAAAAACTACATTACCCATGATTCCACAGAGAACTCAGGGAATCATGACAGGCAAATAATGTCGAAAAGAACTGTAGTCTCCCTTCGCTTTGAAACAATGCTTTCGCATATTTGCAATAAACATAAAATGTACTGTTTGTATATACAAAATCAGTAGCTTTCTATTTATCCATCGTTCAAATCACTCGCAATGCTTCATGGGATTGTAGTTCACACTTCCCTATGAAGACTTTCTGTCCAATTTTCACTTTGTAATGTCACGATTCACCTCATAGCTATTTGTTTTGGTTCACGGCATCCAAGGAAGCTGAAAAACTGGGTGGGACTGTCGCACTCTATTAAGTGGCTTTCTGGAATGCTTGATTCTGATTGGTTGATCACAGCATTCTGCAGTCACATACTTTGCATAATGTTCAACTGAACTTTGTACCAGTCAACTGATTTCCTGATACCATGGTAACAACACTGTTTATTATTCGAATGAAATGGCCTCATATTTACCAATGCAGTAGATAACAGTAGAGGTCTCTATGACAGGGATTGGCGTCCCGCGAGGCGCCCGGAACGTCGTCGTTCTGATCGATGGAAGCAGAATTGGGGTGATGGTCGCGTTCATGCGCTGCACTTCCTCTGTTTGAATCCGGATTTCAATCGGTTCTCTAGTTTGCGGAAGCTTAGATGAAATCTGAAGAGAAACTTGTGTTGTTGTTGATGGGGATGGTGTCACGTCACACTGTGTGTCAGCTGTAGAGCTGCCTGGTCTTAAAACTGAACCGCCGTCACATCTAACAGAGAAAAACGTCAAATATAATAGCCATATGCATTTGTGTAGATTTTGTAAGTAGTGAGTCTTTCGTTCCATTCACATCTTACCGTGTGTGTGGTTGGCAGATCTCAGCATTACTGTGGTTTGAAAATGATCCAGACGGACACGCTGCACACATGACATCATCTGTAGGTGTTCCTGCATTCACAAACACAAACACGATGATGATGATGATGCAACATATAACTGACCAAATGAAACAAATATTCACATATTGCATCATGTGACTATATCAAATTGATGTATTTCCCTTTGAAACAGACAGCTTTTTATACAGCAATCAATTGCTACATGTTGTTTTAGTGATTATATCCGGAGAGCATTGTATTTGACGAACATTTTTACAGTTTTCCCAGAAGAGACTGCAAATTTTACATGTGAATGTGTGCTAAAAATGAATTTCATGAACAGACATGTCGCCAAATTCTGGCTTCACGAGCTCGTACCAGTGTTTATGTACAGTAGCTAGATTATGTTCGCCTCTTACCTTCTCTGGATGTGTATTCACCGGGTTTGCAGGATTTATATTTTCGACATTCTTCACATTCATTAACGAAATTAATCTTCAAACAGAACATCCCAGGCTTGCAAACGCAAACCGTTTTGGTATCAGCGGAGCACTTCTTGACATAAACCAGTCCTTTCTCTAAGAAAAAGAATTGCACAGCAACAATTTAGTAAGAAATTCAATGTGAAAAAAGGGATTTTTATTCAAGTAAACTCCGTAATACTTCACAATACGGTTCCATTTGTTAACATTATTTTATTCATGGCAACTCTCTGAATAGTTTTAGCATGTTATTGAATATGGCAAGTATGGACCTGCTGCTGCTGCATAAACAGACACAGACATCGTGACGCAGATCTAGGCAGGTGGAGCTGGGGAGGTGGAGGGGTTCTGATTAGAACTAGACTATTTAAATGTTGAGGATCAGCAGAGGCCAATTGGCTTGTGCCAAGCGGTAATCATGTGATTGTTAATAGATTGAGATTGAGCCCTCTAGAGTTTCATGACTGAACTAGATATTTAACTATATTAGTAAAAATGAAAAATGAGCATTCAATCATCTCAGTTAATGTTAAAAGGGATAGTTCAGCCAAAAATGACAATCATCCCATGATTTACTCACTCTCAAGCCATCCTAGGTGTATATGACATATTTAAAAATATCCTTAGTCCTCAAAGGTATATAATGGCTGTGAATGGCAGCCCAAATTCTGAAGACAAAAAAAAAATGCGTCCATCCATCCATCCATCCAAAAAAAAAAAAGAATCCATACGACTCCAGGGGGTTAATAAAGGCCTTCTGAAGGGAATCAATGTGTTTGTGTAAGACAAGTATCCTTATTTAAAACTCTATAAAGTAAAATAATGAGCCATTTGACGTACATCCAAAAAGTTTTAACTTCCGACGTACACAAACGCATTCATTCGCGTCAGGAGGCCTTTATTAACCCCCTGGAGTCGTATGGATTCATTCTTTTTTTTTTATGGAAGGATGCATTTTTTTTGTCTTCAGAATTTGGGCACAACCATTTAAAACCTTCGAGGACTAAGGATATTTGTAAATATATTTCCGATTGTGTTCGTCTGAAAGGAGATACTCCTGGGATGGCTTGAGGGTGAGTAAATCATGGAATAATTTTCATTTTGGGTGAACTATCCCTTTAATTTCAATATTTACAAACACATGATTCAAATCAAAAGTTGCATTTGTTAATATTACATAATGGACCAACATTAACTAACAATGAAAAGACATTTTATTATTTAGACACAAACTAAAGTTAACAAGAAGAATAAATACTGTAACAAACGTATTGCTCATTGTTAGTTAATGCAAAGCGTTACTGTACACTCATTTTGCGGCAATTTTATGGAAATCAGCATGCAACCTGTACATTTTACATTTTAACTTGTAATTTTCTCTGAGACTTAAAGGAATAGTTCATCCAAAAATGCAAATTCACCAATTATTCGGTAGCTTTGTGTGAAGAATAGACAGAAATACACTGAAATGTAAAATCATATTCAGATTACACGGATTATACTTGAAACATAGTCATACGGACTACTTTATGATGCTTTTTTGTTGCTTGACAGACACTATTTAATTTTATTGTACAGAAAAGTGAAGGGTGAAAATTGTGCCAAATATCTGTAGTTTATAAAAAAAAGAAAATCTTCAAGGGTTTGAATAAATGATGACGCAATTCATTTTATGAGGAACTATCCCTCTAAGATATACTCCAATTAATACTAAAACACCTTTTTATTAAAATACTCGACTCACCAGCTTTACAACGTGGACAGGAGAAACAATTTCCATAATGGTTAAAATTGTCTGAGTACTGTCCTTGTTGACAGGGCTTACAGACGGTGTCTGAATCCTCAGTGCACTCCACATCCAGACGGGTTCCTAGAATAAATGATGAAAAAATGTCAGAACTCACTGCGTTTCTAAACGAAACGTATACATTCATGAACACAAATGGTTACACGCCGTCCAATCATGGTGAAAAAACACAGAAACATTTGTAATCTTGTTTTCCAACCAACCTGGTTTGCATTTACTGCAGCATTTTCTCAGATTTTTGTGGTAATATTCAGACGTCACGTTGTTGCATGTTCCATCTGAGCCATATGGAAGTGATGCCTATGAAAGCAAAGTGACAAAGCCAAAAATATCAGACAGTGACATTTTCCTTGGACTTTCAAGAACTGATACTTGCACGCGTCATGTGACTTGTTTCCTCATAGTCACAATACACATCTTTGAGTCTTTTCCCAAGGACGCCAATTGGGACAGATTCTCACAAGGTTACTTCACATGTGAAAAACAGTCACTTCAAATGAACGGATGTTGAAAATGTTGACGCGATTGTTTCAAATCTGCACAGTCAGACACTCAAAGATACTCAGTAACTAGTGACAGAAGCTCATAGTGACAAATCCACTGAAGAATAAAAAAACAGCAAAAATATTTAATAAGTGTTCAAATACTACCATATAGGAATCCCTATCGAACAATGAAAAACCACTAATTTGGCACACACAAATCTACTAGAGTTTTGACAGATGTGGTTTTTTACTGCGGTTGCTGATTTGTAAATATAGATGTTATCAGTACTGTCCAAGTTTTTAAAAGGAAATAGGATATATATATATATATAAATTCACACGCACTGCTCTCCTTTAACCTACGCAGTGAAGAGGTGAACCACACGCACGGTGGAAACTGACATGAGCCGATATGAATGGCCAAATACCAGTAGATTGAGATCACGAGAGCTTTGCGTGCATACAGAAAGTGCAGAAGGTTTATGAACGTGCACATGGTAAACACTGACAGAGGGGATGGAGGTGGAGCAGAAGAGGACAAAAGCAGAAGTGAAATCAGCGGGATGTGACTTAACTAGCTAAATATCAATACACAAATTAGCGAGGAAGAAACAATAATGAGCGGGAAACTCAGATCGGGAAAGCAGACGCAGTTTAGTGGAAAAGCAAGGGACTTTTGCAAATGGTCTGGAACTTTTTGACTGCTTTAATAGTCCAGCTTGAATTTGTTTGTGTTTTCAAAACCTGACGCACATAAATGTACCAAGACGAGATGTACACTTATGTAGATTCCTGCTACATTGATATCCACAAGAATTTTACAGAGCATATTAATGCGGTCACATCTATGGAAGCTCGTTTCCGCCTCTGAATACAAAAATAAAAAAGGTAATTGTGACACTTTCTCTCTCAATTCTGGCTTTTCTTGCACTTGCAAGTTTAAATCACAGAATTGTGTGATATAAACTGGCAATTACTTGTTATAAAAGGCAGAATTGTGAGATTTAAAATCACAATTGTGTGTTATAAAGTCAGAATTATGATATATAAAATCCCAATTGTGTTACAAAAAGTCAGAATTGCGATATAAACTTGCAATTGTGTGTTATAAAGTCAGAATTGCGATATAAACTTGCAATTGTGTGTTATAAAGTCAGAATTGTGATATATAAAATGCAATTGTTACAAAAAGTCAGAATTGCGATATAAACTTGCAAATGTGTTACAAAAAGTCAGAATTGCGATATAAACTTGCAATTGTGTGTTATAAAGTCAGAATTGCGATATATAAAATCGCAATTGTGTTACAAAAAGTCAGAATTGCGATATAAACTTGCAAGTGTGTGTTATAAAGTCAGAATTGCGATATATAAAATCGCAATTGTGTGTTATAAAGTCAGAATTGCGATATATAAAATCGCAATTGTGTTACAAAAAGTCAGAATTGTGATATAAACTTGCAATTGTGTGTTATAAAGTCAGAATTGCGATATATAAAATCGCAATTGTGTTACAAAAAGTCAGAATTGCGATATAAACTTGCAATTGTGTGTTATGAAGTCATAATTGCGATATATAAAATCGCAATTGTGTTACAAAAAGTCAGAATTGCGATATAAACTTGCAATTGTGTGTTATAAAGTCAGAATTGTGATATAAACTTGCAATTGTGTGTTATAAAGTCAGAATTGTGATATAAACTTGCAATTGTGTTATAAAGTCAGAATTGCGATATATAAAATCGCAATTGTGTTACAAAAAGTCAGAATTGCGATATAAACTTGCAATTGTGTTACAAAGAGTCAGAATTGCGATATAAACTTGCAAATGTGTTACAAAAAGTCAGAATTGCGATATAAACTTGCAATTGTGTGTTATAAAGTCAGAATTGCGATATAAACTTGCAATTGTGTGTTATAAAGTCAGAATTGTGATATATAAAATGCAATTGTGTTACAAAAAGTCAGAATTGCGATATAAACTTGCAATTGTGTTACAAAAAGTCAGAATTGCGATATAAACTTGCAATTGTGTGTTATAAAGTCAGAATTGCGATATATAAAATCGCAATTGTGTTACAAAAAGTCAGAATTGCGATATAAACTTGCAAGTGTGTGTTATAAAGTCAGAATTGCGATATATAAAATCGCAATTGTGTGTTATAAAGTCAGAATTGCGATATATAAAATCGCAATTGTGTTACAAAAAGTCAGAATTGTGATATAAACTTGCAATTGTGTGTTATAAAGTCAGAATTGCGATATATAAAATCGCAATTGTGTTACAAAAAGTCAGAATTGTGATATAAACTTGCAATTGTGTGTTATAAAGTCAGAATTGTGATATATAAAATGCAATTGTGTTACAAAAAGTCAGAATTGCGATATAAACTTGCAATTGTGTGTTATAAAGTCAGAATTGTGATATAAACTTGCAATTGTGTGTTATAAAGTCAGAATTGTGATATATAAAATCGTAATTGTGTTACAAAAAGTCAGAATTGCTATATAAACTTGCAATTGTGTTACAAAGAGTCAGAATTGCGATATAAACTTGCAAATGTGTTACAAAAAGTCAGAATTGCGATATAAACTTGCAATTGTGTGTTATAAAGTCAGAATTGTGATATAAACTTGCAATTGTGTTATAAAGTCAGAATTGCGATATATAAAATCGCAATGGTGTTACAAAAAGTCAGAATTGTAATATAAACTTGCAATTGTGTGTTATAAAGTCAGAATTGTGATATAAACTTGCAATTGTGTGTTATAAAGTCAGAATTGCGATATATAAAATCGCAATTGTGTTACAAAAAGTCAGAATTGTGATATAAACTTGCAATTGTGTTATAAAGTCAGAATTGCGATATATAAAATCGCAATTGTGTTACAAAAAGTCAGAATTGCGATATAAACTTGCAACTGTGTGCTATAAAGTCAGAATTGCGATATAAACTTGCAATTGTGTTACAAAGAGTCAGAATTGCGATATAAACTTGCAAATGTGTTACAAAAAGTCAGAATTGCGATATAAACTTGCAATTGTGTTATAAAGTCAGAATTGTGATATAAACTTGCAATTGTGTGTTATAAAGTCAGAATTGCGATGATATAAAATGCAATTGTTACAAAAAGTCAGAATTGCGATATAAACTTGCAATTGTGTGTTATAAAGTCAGAATTGTGATATAAACTTGCAATTGTGTGTTATAAAGTCAGAATTGTGATATATAAAATCGTAATTGTGTTACAAAGTCAGAATTGCTATATAAACTTGCAATTGTGTTACAAAGAGTCAGAATTGCGATATAAACTTGCAAATGTGTTACAAAAAGTCAGAATTGCGATATAAACTTGCAATTGTGTGTTATAAAGTCAGAATTGTGATATAAACTTGCAATTGTGTTATAAAGTCAGAATTGCGATATATAAAATCGCAATGGTGTTACAAAAAGTCAGAATTGTAATATAAACTTGCAATTGTGTGTTATAAAGTCAGAATTGTGATATAAACTTGCAATTGTGTGTTATAAAGTCAGAATTGCGATATATAAAATCGCAATTGTGTTACAAAAAGTCAGAATTGTGATATAAACTTGCAATTGTGTTATAAAGTCAGAATTGCGATATATAAAATCGCAATTGTGTTACAAAAAGTCAGAATTGCGATATAAACTTGCAACTGTGTGCTATAAAGTCAGAATTGCGATATAAACTTGCAATTGTGTTACAAAGAGTCAGAATTGCGATATAAACTTGCAAATGTGTTACAAAAAGTCAGAATTGCGATATAAACTTGCAATTGTGTTATAAAGTCAGAATTGTGATATAAACTTGCAATTGTGTGTTATAAAGTCAGAATTGCGATATAAAATCACAATTGTGTTACAAAAAGTCAGAATTGCGATATAAACTTGCGATTGTGTGTTATAAAGTCAGAATTGCGATATATAAAATCGCAATTGTGTTACAAAAAGTCAGAATTGTGATATAAACTTGCAATTGTGTGTTATAAAGTCAGAATTGCGATATATAAAATCACAATTGTGTTACAAAAAGTCAGAATTGTGATATAAACTTGCAATTGTGTGCTATAAAGTCAGAATTGTGATATATAAAATCACAATTGTGTTACAAAAAGTCAGAATTGTGATATAAACTTGCAATTGTGTGCTATAAAGTCAGAATTGTGATATATAAAATCACAATTGTGTTACAAAAAGTCAGAATTGTGATATAAACTTGCGATTGTGTGCTATAAAGTCAGAATTGCGATATATAAAATCACAATTGTGTTACAAAAAGTCAGAATTGTGATATAAACTTGCGATTGTGTGCTATAAAGTCAGAATTGCGATATATAAAATCACAATTGTGTTACAAAAAGTCAGAATTGTGATATAAACTTGCAATTGTGTGCTATAAAGTCAGAATTGTGATATATAAAATCACAATTGTGTTACAAAAAGTCAGAATTGCGATATAAACTTGCGATTGTGTGTTATAAAGTCAGAATTGCGATATATAAAATTGCAATTGTGTTACAAAAAGTCAGAATTGCGATATAAACTTGCAATTGTGTGCTATAAAGTCAGAATTGCGATATATAAAATCGCAATTGTGTTACAAAAAGTCAGAATTGCGATATAAACTTGCAATTGTGTGTTATAAAGTCAGAATTGCGATATATAAAATCACAATTGTGTTACAAAAAGTCAGAATTGCGATATAAACTTGCAACTGTGTGCTATAAAGTCAGAATTGCGATATAAACTTGCAATTGTGTTACAAAGAGTCAGAATTGCGATATAAACTTGCAAATGTGTTACAAAAAGTCAGAATTGCGATATAAACTTGCAATTGTGTTATAAAGTCAGAATTGTGATATAAACTTGCAATTGTGTGTTATAAAGTCAGAATTGTGATATAAACTTGCAATTGTGTTATAAAGTCAGAATTGCGATATATAAAATCACAATTGTGTTACAAAAAGTCAGAATTGCGATATAAACTTGCAAATGTGTTACAAAAAGTCAGAATTGCGATATAAACTTGCAATTGTGTTATAAAGTCAGAATTGTGATATAAACTTGCAATTGTGTTATAAAGTCAGAATTGCGATATATAAAATCGCAATGGTGTTAAAAGTCAGAATTGTGATATAAACTTGCAATTGTGTGTTATAAAGTCAGAATTGTGATATAAACTTGCAATTGTGTTATAAAGTCAGAATTGCAATATATAAAATCACAATTGTGTTACAAAAAGTCAGAATTGCGATATAAACTTGCAACTGTGTTACAAAGAGTCAGAATTGCGATATAAACTTGCAAATGTGTTACAAAAAGTCAGAATTGCGATATAAACTTGCAATTGTGTTATAAAGTCAGAATTGTAATATAAACTTGCAATTGTGTTATAAAGTCAGAATTGCGATATAAACTCGCAATTCTGACTTTTTTTTCTTAGAATTACGTGATATGGAATCGCAAATTGTCAGTTCTGAGAAAAAGTCTTTTTTCCCCTCAGAATTGGACTTTATAACTCACATTTTTATATCTCGTTAAACAAGTATATCTCAGTCTTACTAGGCATATGAAACTTCCAGGAAGTTGTGCTAAACTCAGCAGGCCGGTGGCCCTCCAACCAAGTTCAACACGAAATCATTACAAAACGCATTTCACACACACTAAAACAATTAAAGGTGGATTCAGCATAATAATCCCTCACAGATCTGAAAATTCAATCCTGACCACATTTGTACAGCCTTTATCGCACCAAGTCTGATCTGTTCATCTAAAAAAGGAAGTTGCAACAGGACTGTGCTTTTTGCAATGACTAAAATGCACAGAATGATCTAAGACTTTATGCAATCTATTCACACTCAATTCATGTGGCGCATTCATAAATGACTCATTTGTAACGGGGAAAAAAAAAAGACAGAGCAAAAACCTGGCTCAAGAAACTATCAGAGATAAAAAGGCTACCATTAATAAATAAAAATAACAAGCTTTTCAGCAGGAAATGCACATTCTGAGACAATCGCGCAGATTAGATGTTATGAAAAATGACTGCATCATCTCTAAAACCACTGACGTCCTCAGACGAACGCTCAAGAACTTGCAGAGGAAATTGCTGAGTTGTGTTACTGGGAAACGACCCACATATACAGGCCAGACTTCCTCCATGCAACAGTGAGCTTCACTGAAGAACAGACCCTGAGTTATTATCTTTACGATATCAGTGTTCTGGTAAGTGAACCAAACGAGTAAAAGCCGAACCCTTCGCTGATTGCAGCGGCAAAATATTTACACATTGCATGCAAAATGCACACAAGAATTTGACTAAAATGCTGCAACCGACCAAAATCAGTGCATAATCACTACATCTGTTTATTGTTTGAGCATGCTGTTTAATCTGGACTCCACAACATGTTCCCATGACCAACAGATCCTGTAAGTCGAATTACAACACGTACAGCGAGTGGAACCTGCAGTGTAACTTTTTTAAAAGGTTGCCTTGTGGAGACTAGAGAAAAAGAGGGTGGTTAGCAAGACTTCATTTGCATGCTCACTTGTCTTTTGTTACATGGTAAAGTACGCGGATGTGTTCTAGTTAAACTGTGATATATACGTGAACTCCCCACCCTCTCAATCTACCGCAAGAGCTACTTGACATTACAGTGGATGACTGTGTCTGCTAATCTAATGACCTGCCAATCTACACACAGCACTTGCAGTCCTATAATGGCCAAACTGCACACTTGGTTTTGAGATACTTATGCTAGTTAAAACTGCTCTCTAGGCCTCGGACACTACATGCAGCTCAGGTTTTTCCTCAGTCATCATGATCAAAAAGGAAGCTGTAGGCCAATGATGAAAAGATACCTGATGCTCAAGAATGTAGGCAGTTCACTAGGTTCGCCAATGTTATGCATTTCACTAGTTTGTTTTGGCAAAGATTTATGGCAAAGTGCCGTTCACGTAGGCAGTACATTATATTTTAAAACGCTCAAATATGCCGTCACTAGGTTTTTCCCATGTTCATCATTCCCAAAAACACCAACTAGGTTTGCAGCTTACTGAGTTTTGCATATGCCCATGACAAAACAGTCTATAGAGTTGTGCTTATACCAAAGATGCCTAACATTTTGTAGCACACTTAAGTTAAAAAAAAATGCAATTTGGCTAGTAAAATATTATTGTCACGATTTATTATCATAACACTTTTTCGTTTGTCAAATCAACTTAGATCATTAACGTAGATAATGATTGATTGATTAAACCGATCACGTTCATTAAAATTTGAGTTAATACAAGCCAAGTTGACTCAACTCAAATTTTTAATTTCAATGAACTCAATGAACTTACTTTAAGTTAAACCGACCTTTTTACAGTGTAGTTTTGCGCATGTTACGTGCGTAGGCACCGTCGTTACGAGATGCTTATGATATCCAGGTCACATTGATCTATGTAGGCAGTATATGATGCTTTATAATGCCCGATTATGCTATGTAGGCAGGTCACTAGTTTTTCTTTCTCATATCCATCTTCTTTTTTTCTTTTTTTTTTTAAATACCATCTAGGTTAGCAGCTTGCTGAGTTTTGCATATGCTCATGATGACCAAAAATACAGGCTATAGAGTTGTGCTTATACCCAAGACGTCTAAAATTTTGTAGCACACTATGGTGGCTAAAAAACAAAATGAAATTTGGCTAGGCAGTTCACTACACTGTAAAATATTATTTTCCATGATTTATTATCATAACACGTTTTCTTTTTTGTCAAATCAACTTAGATAATTAATGAAGATAACACAATAGTTTGAGTTTCTGTTGTTAAGTTAAGGAAAGCTCAACTTGACCTGACTTGTATTAACTCAAATTTTTAATTTCAATGAACTCAATTTTAAGGCAACCAAGTAACCAACTTTTTTTACAGTGTAGTTTTGGCTGTTGTTGCTTATGATATCCAGGTCACATTGATTGGCCAAAGACACCCAAAAATGCTGTCTATGTAGGCAGTATATGATGCTTTACAATGCCCAATTATGCCAAGTAGGCAGGTCACTAGTTCTTTCTCATTTCCATCTTTAATATATATATATATATCATCTAGGTTAGCAGCTTGCTGAGTTTTGCATATGCCCATGACGAACAATCTTGTACAAAAATACCATCTAAGTTATAAGCAGCTTGCTGGGTTTTGATGATGACCAAAAATACAGTCTAAATAGAGCGGTCAGAAATATTGCTTAAATAGGCAGCACACTAGGTTTAGGATGCCCAAATAAGAATTCAAGGCTTGTAGCTCATTGGGTCACTGTGACACCCACAATGTTGCCTACGTAGGCAGCACACTATGTCCAAACACGCAGCCTAGGTAGACAGCTATGCACGTGATACCCAAAACAGTAAGCAGCTCACTATTTGAGACATAACCAAGCACGCAACCTCGGCTGGAAACTCCGACAGCAAAAAAAAAGTAAAACACAACTGAAAATAAATATATCTTTCATTTACGATACACATCCAGAATCCGAGAATAACATTTGTTTTTCGTTTAATGTTTTTTTCAGAAGTATATCAAATACACTTATGAAAGTCTTAAGTATAAGAATGAATCATAACATGGTGTTTGTCAGGAACACATATAAACCTGCTCGTTACCTGCCCCACCGCCACGCGCCACACCGCCGCCATAA
>CM074299.1:15844423-15864423 GCA_037194245.1 Opsariichthys bidens
TCCGAGATGAGTTGTTTGCTGCGCCTGCTGTCAATAAAAGCTTTTATTTGGGTAACAAGATAGTTTTCAGTTCTGAAGCTTACAGGATATTCTTAGAGAACGATGAAGGAAAAGTTGATTTCTCAATTCATGACCCCTTTAAACTTATGCTTTTTTCCATGCTCATCTCTCTTTAGGTGTGTAATGTTGCTGTTTGAGCATGAAAAAAGTCTCCATTGTAGTCTAGAGCTTGGTGCACTGGTGCAGCCGACCAATCAGAGCACACTGTTCTTTTCAGAAGGAGGGGCTTCATAGAGACAGGAACTAAACAGGGGTGTCGCGAGTTCCGTTGAACTCTGTTGATAACAACGGAACTAACGAGGATTGTTGGCTTTGGGAAAATCACCAGAGCGTTACTGACAGACTAGGAGGAAAGGTGCTGCAACAATGTCAAATGCACAAAAAAAAGGTGTTTTTGAACATTCAAGCAGTAGATCCTAAAAGCAAAATCAAGATTTTGTAAAATGTGGCCTCTATAAAACACTGTCTAGGTGGTAGAAAGAGAGGAAACCAACCGTTTTGTATCAACTCCAACAGGAGCAGTGAAAAGCTCATTTGTATTGTTTGTTTACTTTGGTCTCTTGGATTTTGCTCTCACCATTTTTCCTGGCTCAGTAGCTTACATCCATTTTTGGGCGTTTTTGTTATTGTAGTAGTCTTGGAAATCAATGTTAGAAGGAAATCCAAAAGAAACAAAAATGACTATGTTGTAAAAGAAAAAAGCCCCCACATATACTAACAGGAAGTGAAAATGGGAATTTAGACAATAGTGGACTTAGATAAAGATAAAGAGCAAGGAAACATGCGTGTTTGCCCTAAAGGTTAAATGACAGAACACAAGCTAATCGCACATTACCGTCACTTAAGCAGAAACATTCAAGCTCCGACTTGCTTAAGTGACTCGCCAGATTCTAACAAAAAAATAAACATTCTATGGAAAGTATGTCAGCTGTTTCCTCCTTGTAAGTAGTTCCGCAAAAAAGAATTGTCATCATTTAGTCATCAGACCTGTTTCAACATTCGTGAAACACAAAAGATGCTGCTCTTTTACCCACAAAAAAAGGATGGTTACTTAAGGTCAAGGCCGATAACTGTAAAGATAACGATAAAGATATAGTTCTAAAAAGTCATTCTCAATATTTAAGAATAGAACAGTTAACGTCACCGCTAAAACGATAACAGAAACAATACTGATGGAAATTACATTCAGAATGATTTTATCCCGCTGGTGAATGATCCAATCAGAATGCATCGAGCATTTGACGTGAGACAAGCAGGGCTGGGTGGGTTACTTTTAAAATGTATTTCACTACAGATTACAAAATACGTGCTTTAAAAAGTCCTTTGTAACGTATTTCGTTACATTGCTCAAGATTAGTAACTTAATCCAAATACTTTAGAATACATTGGAATACTAATAAGTGTGGAGCAAACACAAAAAAGTTTTTATCTCACAATTCCGACTTTTTCCCTCAGAATTGCGTGATATAAAGTTGCAATTGCGAGTTATAAAGTCATAATTATGAGATATAAACTCACAATATTGAGAAAAGTCATAATTATGAGATATAAACTCACAATATTGAGAAAAGTCAGAATTATGAGATATAAACTCGCAATATTGAGAAAAGTCAGAATTATGAGATATAAACTCACAATATTGAGAAAAGTCAGAATTATGAGATATAAACTCGCAATATTGAGAAAAGTCAGAATTATGAGATATAAACTCACAATATTGAGAAAAGTCAGAATTATGAGATATAAACTCACAATATTGAGAAAAGTCAGAATTATGAGATATAAACTCACAATATTGAGAAAAGTCAGAATTATGAGATATAAACTCGCAATATTGAGAAAAGTCAGAATTATGAGATATAAACTCACAATATTGAGAAAAGTCAGAATTATGAGATATAAACTCACAATATTGAGAAAAGTCAGAATTATGAGATATAAACTCACAATATTGAGAAAAGTCAGAATTATGAGATATAAACTCACTATATTGAGAAAAGTCAGAATTATGAGATATAAACTCACAATATTGAGAAAAGTCAGAATTATGAGATATAAACTCACAATATTGAGAAAAGTCAGAATTATGAGATATAAACTCACAATATTGAGAAAAGTCAGAATTATGAGATATAAACTCGCAATATTGAGAAAAGTCAGAATTATGAGATATAAACTCACAATATTGAGAAAAGTCAGAATTATGAGATATAAACTCACAATATTGAGAAAAGTCAGAATTATGAGATATAAACTCACAATATTGAGAAAAGTCAGAATTATGAGATATAAACTCACTATATTGAGAAAAGTCAGAATTATGAGATATAAACTCACAATATTGAGAAAAGTCAGAATTATGAGATATAAACTCACAATATTGAGAAAAGTCAGAATTATGAGATATAAACTCACAATATTGAGAAAAGTCAGAATTATGAGATATAAACTCGCAATATTGAGAAAAGTCAGAATTATGAGATATAAACTCGCAATATTGAGAAAAGTCAGAATTATGAGATATAAACTGACAATATTGAGAAAAGTCAGAATTATGAGATATAAACTCACAATATTGAGAAAAGTCAGAATTATGAGATATAAACTCACAATATTGAGAAAAGTCAGAATTATGAGATATAAACTCACAATATTGAGAAAAGTCAGAATTATGAGATATAAACTCGCAATATTGAGAAAAGTCAGAATTATGAGATATAAACTCACAATATTGAGAAAAGTCAGAATTATGAGATATAAACTCACAATATTGAGAAAAGTCAGAATTATGAGATATAAACTCACAATATTGAGAAAAGTCAGAATTATGAGATATAAACTCACTATATTGAGAAAAGTCAGAATTATGAGATATAAACTCACAATATTGAGAAAAGTCAGAATTATGAGATATAAACTCACTATATTGAGAAAAGTCAGAATTATGAGATATAAACTCACAATATTGAGAAAAGTCAGAATTATGAGATATAAACTCACAATATTGAGAAAAGTCAGAATTATGAGATATAAACTCGCAATATTGAGAAAAGTCAGAATTATGAGACATTTAACTCACATACTAAATTCACAATTGCAAGAAAAAAAGTCAGTATTGCAATATAGCTAATATAGTTATCATTCATGGTGTGAACAGTCCTTTATACTGTCAACCTCTGAAAAAGACAAAAAATGTACTCTGTCAAATTGAATATTTTTCATTTCATAATTTCTTTAAGTACCACTGTAGTTTAGGTCAAGAAAAATAGTCATTACACTGTTATATGTCTTAGTAATGTCAAGTTGTCATAACAAAGAGATCTCGAACAATGTCATCTTTGCATTAAAAATGACAAAATTGAGCGAATGACGCTTCATGTCAGTTGACAAAAACATGTATATACGTATTTTAGCTAATGACCCTTATTATAAACGGTTACCGTTTATTTTTCTTGCCACACTAGCAGATTTTATTTCCTCGTTTTTTGAGAAAACAAGCAATACCTTTGTCACTTTGCATCTCATTTACATTTATGCATTTATCCAAAGCAAATTACAACAATAATCTCAATATACAATCAATTCCAGGTTTGCAGAGAAGTTGTTTTTGTCAGTGTCCACATGACTTATGCACTATATTCCAGATCTATATATTCAACGCAGAGATTATAAATAAACAGTAGCCCACAAAAAGTTTCGAGTTTTTCATTCCTTCATTTTCCTTTCATTTTCATTCCTTTAAAGATCTAGCAAAATAAGTTTCAAATGCGACGTTCAACATAAAGTCCGTGGCTTCCGGAACTCACCGACAGTATTGCTGACGTTCTCCCCCCTCCCGTTGTGCTCGACTGTGACCTGCTGCACGACCCCAGATTGGGGCGTCATGTCCATACTCTGACCTTTGACCTCTCTGACATCACTCCCAAGAGGTAACTCAGTCTTCATGTTGTGATCTATTAAGACGTTGGATTGGGAATTGGACAAAATTTGGTGTTCACCTGCTCTCTTTCTCCAGTGCAGCCGCTCCTCCTGCAGTGACAACAAAACAAAATTAAAGGGGAAGTTTCACTTTATTTATTTATTTATTTATTTTTTTTACATCTTCAACTTTCCAAAATTATTCTCCATTTCAGTGTCACTGTTTTTGCACTCCCTCAAATGCCTCCATTGTAGTCTTGAGTTTTCTTCCAGAAACAAACACATCGAAATATCCCTCATTTAAATAATCATATGCATATAGGCATATGCAAAATAAAAGGGCGGGGCGTTGTTGTGTTGAGTTTTTAGTGTGTTAAATCTCGTGGTAATAGTAAGGGGTGTGACATTTCCCAAACATGTTTGAAGCGCTTGACCGATCACAACGCACTGCTCCAGCCGACCAATCAGAGCACATTGTGCTTTTGAGAAGGAGGGGCTTAATAGAGACAGGCACTAAACAGAGCGTTACTGACAGACTGGGAAGAGAGGAGCTGCAACAATGGAGAATATGAGGAAAAATAATGTGTCTTTTGAACATTAAAGCTTGAAGAAGAGCCCCAAATCAAAAGCATAATAGACTTTAGTTACATGAACGTAATCAAGTTAATTTCATCACAAAATGTACTTACATGTTCTCCTTTTATTAAGCCTAAAATGAAAACAAGAAATAAGTTAATACGCTGCATGTGTGAGACAGACAGATCATGTAGGTGGACAGTGACGGTGTGAAATGTATGTTTGGCGCTCTGTGGTTTCTCAGGTTGAACAGATGCGTTAATTGCATGTCATTCTGAAACGCGGTGAATGTTTATGTTGAGTGTGACCTGATGGGAATTAAAGCACGTGAGACACAATGCAATTCGCTTTACTGTAAGAAGTGATTTGGGTGGATTCCAGGCCGCGTCGCTGCATGCCACTTATACATGCTGTGGTTTATTTTTTCCAAACTCCAAAAATAATTACTCTTGATAAACACAGCATCATTGCAGGGTGGTGTTGATTTGTAGCCTATTGCATGCTGAAGTATTCATGAGATAAAATGCATTTTAGTTTTCATATCATACCGAAGCAAAGGGTTTTCAGGGTCTTGCCTTTCATCAGCGTACAAAATCCAGCCATGAACAAGAGCAGCAAGAGTAAGATTAATAGCAGCAGCCAATGAGACTCGCTTTTCTCCTGGTCTATGGATAGGTGAGTGCCCTCTGGTGATGAAAAAGAGAAACACAATAACGCTACGTATGACTGTATATTCAACAACATTATCGCTTTGACTGCTCTGACACTATTGGATAAGAATTGAACTGAGCTGGACGATGCAGAGCTGCTTTTTGGCTGAAATGAACTAATTTAATAATAGGACTGGATCAATACTGAACGCACTTCAGCTGGACAATGACACTTTTCTTTTAGAGCTGCTATATGGCAGAAATGATGCATTGTTGAATCATTTTTTTGTTTTCACTGGAAAGCTGCTTTGAAACAATCTGCATTGCATAAAGCACTATATAAATAAAGATGACTTGGCTATTAGTTTTATGGTCATTTACATTTTATCCATAAATTTCACTAAACACACGTTCAGGTCACATTCACCCTAAACCGAAAGAAACAATATATATATATATATATATATATTTTAATCAAGCCATTTTGACATTATTTTAATTATAGTTAAATACACTTTCCCCACAAATTCATTAGAATAAAAATAAGGTTTTTTTGCATTAGTTTAATGACAATTTTGTGCATAATTTTCATTAAAATAATGCTATAAAAACGTAATGGTCCTAAAATAAGCTTCATTTTCTTTATGCAAAACTGATTCATTTTAGGTGATATATTCTTTATTTTGCTTGAAATAAATCTGGTTACTAGTCATTTCTGCCACTGAAAAAAATAAAATAAATAAATAAATAAATAAAAAGTTAATTGCAGCTTTTTATCTCACAAACTTCCAATTCTGACTTTTTTATAAACTGGCAATTCTGAGAAAGTCATTTTATATCTTGCGATTCTGACTTCCACAGGTTACTACTTTCAGAATCAAATATTTGATACATTACATTCCTAAAAGACATATCCAAACAGCAGTACCTGTCCTCAGAGTGGAAGCTGTATGGGTGTAGACAGTAGTAAAGTTACTGGAGGCGGTGGGCGACGCCGCCATCTTTGTTGTGGCATTCACACTCTCTCTGTCCGGTGTCACTGTGCTCTCTTCGACAGAGCTGCCACGGGTTACTATTTCTTTCACTTTAAGATTGAAAATGTAATGCATTACATTCCAAAAACACATTATTGTATATCCAAAAACCACATGCCAACAGTACCTGTCCTCAGAGTGGAAGCTGTATGGGTGTAGACGGTATTAAAGTGACTGGAGGCGGTGGGCGACGCCGCCATCTTTGTTGTGGCATTCACACTCTCTCTGTCCGGTGTCGCTGTGCTCTCTGCGACCAAGCTCCGTATGTTTTTCACTTTAACATTGAATATTTTACGTATTAGTTTCCAAAAAGACATGATTGCATTTCCAAACAACACATCCCAACAGTACCTGTCCTCAGAGTGGATTTTGTATTGGTGTAGATGCTATTAATGTTACTGGAGGGGCTGGACGACGCCGCCATCGTCGATGTGACAAAGCCACACTCACTGTCCTGTGTCTCTGTGCCCTTTTTCAGTGTTTCCATTCCCAACTGAGCACAACTGTGGATTATGCAGAGATAATGCATGAGACAAGAGCAAGCACAGCTTCAATATATCTCAGAGTTTGTTTTAAATTCCTCTAGTAAATAATATGCAAATAACTCAATCTTATGTGTGCTTTTGTTAACCTCAGCCTTCCCACAGATAGAATCTTCAGAAGATTTGCATACTGAACTCTGATTGGTCTTATCATCCTTGCATATATTTAAGCATTTATAGCTGTCTGTACTCATCACAGGGACCGTGTGTTGATTCTCAGGCTTTGATACGGTCAACCACATACTGTAGTGGAACAGACCGAGTGCTTAAGTTGCACTGTAGGCAGAAGTGACAAGCAGAAATGTAAAATGTGTGAGAGAGAGAGAGAGAGAGAGAGAGAGAAAGAGAAAGTGAGTGAGAAAAAATACAGAGATAGGAGATAGAGAGAGTGAAACTAGGTGACCTCACATCTTACTTTCGAATGAATTTCTGCTGCGTTCATTCTCTTTGAATTTTTTATAGTATATGACCGGCTCCAGTATATGATCGCACATTTACGTGAAGAATCCCTATTAAAAAGTCCCCTAAAATGCTGGTTGCGCCAGTGCCGGTTTAATGAAGGTCAAAAGAGCGCATCATCTAGATATTCTGGCCCATCCCTTACAAAAGATTACTGCAGTTTTTTTAGAAGTAATACTACAGTTTTTGTTACATATAGAAAAATGCAGTTTTTTGGACACGAAAAAACTGCAGTATTGCAGTATAACCTAAAATGTCTGTAGTTTTACTGGAGTACAACTATACTGCAATACATCTAAAGTACTAGTAAAATACAACTGCAGTTATACTGTTTTTATACTTCATGCAACTTTCAGTTGTACTTCATTTGACTGCAGCTGTACTTATACTACAGTTTTACTGCAGTTGTACTGTGACTTTACTTCATTATACTGCAAATCTATGGTTGTGCTTCATTAAACTGCAGTTAAACTGCTTGGTACTGCAGTTCTACTTCAATATACTGCAGTTCTTTTTTGTAAGGGATATGTGGATTGAATACAAGTCTGAGGGACTTGCATGCACTATTTCTAACATATGCAAAGGCGTTAACTAAAAAACAAATGCAGATTCTTGACTGTTCTAATATGTGTGAATATGACTCACTCTTTATGAGGCTTGCAGGCTGGGTCCAGAGAGGGTTTGCTGGAGAATGTGCCCGGCTCACAGCGAACACATGGTTCATGGCAGTACGTGCCATAGTTGTAACTATTCCTGCAGTAATATCCAGGTTTGCAGTTGCACAGCCGATTCATTTCCCGAGTGCATGGCCTCACTTCGATCTGATTTTTACTCGCTGTTTCCATCCAAATATACAAAGACATGGAGCAATCAATGAAAATAATTCCACGAAACCATACAAAACATCTTATTTTTAAATTAGAAGGAAAAACTTTCAATTTGAAGAGCATATTACGCTTGACCGGTCAGAAAGCGCTGTGCAAGATGTAAAGATCCGTCATAGACGGATGCCTTTGGTTAAAATAAGTTTAAATTTCTAACGCATCTCAAA
Organism: Opsariichthys bidens; assembly: GCA_037194245.1. NCBI lineage: Eukaryota > Metazoa > Chordata > Actinopteri > Cypriniformes > Xenocyprididae > Opsariichthys > Opsariichthys bidens. Next base: position 15,852,714 of record CM074299.1, read on the forward strand.
AGCTTGTTTTTTTTTTCCATTTCATTGGTCTGTTTCCGTATTCGCTTTTTCAACTTTTCCCATTGCAAACATGCGACATAGACGGACGCTTCATAGCACGAGTGCGTTTATACTCGACTAGGTACACTTCACCAAAACACCAAGAAAAGCCATTTTTAGGCTACTTGTGACATTATAAGAAAATAAACGGATTTGAGAACATGTATACAAGTATCTCTTAAATATTTTCTAATTTCACTAAACATTTTCATGTAATTTCGTGACCATTTTTATTAAACATGGACCTTTGTTTTCGTTAAAAAGACTTAATTCTGCTATCGTAGACTCGGTTTGTAAATGTTCAAGAATTAATCCTTGTGTGGTTTTGTTTGTTTTCTTTGCTGGCACGGGTGTGTATTTTTATTGGAATTTTACTATTTCGCCCCCATTTACTTTAGTAAATCTATCTTACACTCGGTACACAAAATAGTTCCTCTCAGCACCTTAAGGACAAAAATGTCCCAATTGAAACCCATTAAAACTGCAATTTTTAATACTAGGGCCATTTAACTATAAAATGATGCAATCTTTGTTAATAGGCTTCCATTCATGTTGGCAAGGCTTCAAAATTTGAATTTTGAACATTTTCTCGGGTTTGACCTATAAAGCAAATACTCGCTTTATTCCTGTTTTCTGCGTTTGCATATTATAAAGCCAAATGAATAAATTATGCAACTATAATTGTGTAGGTGTGTCGATATGGATGTCAGAGTGTGGTTTATATGAGTGAAAAATTGTGTGTGTGTGCTTGTAATATTTGAGAGAGAAAAACTGTACTGAACTGCACATCACAAATCCAACAACGGTGTGCCCCAGTTGAGTTTTGCTGGCATCTAATGGGATTTGGTACTGCGCCCAAATAAAACCTTTTTTTTTTTTTTTAGATATCAACCTCATATTTGGAACACAGCTTGTTGAGATTTATGGCTTTGATTTTCTAGCAGTTTTAGAGTTCAACATGTTTCATAAAAAAATAGATTTTAAAGAAATTATGTTCATAAATCATTTTCATAAACTTTCAACTTTTCTTTACTTCAATAATCTGCCAAGGCTCTTCTTGAAAATGAGACCAAACTTAAGCATTTGCTCCCAAGATTCAAATTTTTATGACGTGGACAAACTTTTTTTAATTGACGCACTTAGACACACAAACTGGGTGCCGGTACAGATGACACGTATTCGTCTCACAGTCGTGCATCTTCGGAAGCGGAGCTATGCGCGAACTGAACTCTCGTAGTGACTGAATCTGAATCTGGTCCGTTGTCCTCCATCTACCTGCCACCAGAGGTCGCCCTCCCATATCATGGACTCCATGCACCACACTACATTTCCCATAAGCCCCTTCCCTTCATGTTGATTACTGCCCAGCTGTAGGCAATCTAGTGCACTATTTAAGTTTACCCTCGAACCCATGCCAGTTGCGAAGTCTTGTTTCATCCTACTGTTACAATTCTGAGCGTTTATTCCTTATCCTGCCTGTTCTATTGTTTTGTCGTTTATTTGCCTGGACTATTAATACGAGCCTGCCTGTTCCCTGCCACTTCTGTTTGCTGTTTGATTGCCTGTTTGACCACGTTTTGTCACTAAAGCTCGCACTTGGATCTCATCCCGCTCACTCGTCATTACAGAACAACTCCGGTTTGTTTCGGGTCAGAGGTCAGGCACGTCAAAAAGTGAGTAACTTTAGTAATTTGTGGATTAGTGCTTGCTTACTTTTTTTTTTAATTAAACATTACATAACATCAAAGCATTAAATCAATACAGATACACATGGAAATAGAAAACAGCAATAACAAAATAGTGCTTGCTTACTGGAGATGCAAACTGTTTCGAACGATTCAGTCCGATTGAACCGGTTCAAAAGAACCGGACATCAAAAAAATGTATATTGTGCACACCGTCAGGCCAAAGCCAAAAACGTAATCAAAATGCAAACGACGAGGTAAAAAAAACAAGCAAACAAGGCGTCGCCCGTGTTTTGTTTATGCTCGAACATCTTCGTATATTTGAACTGTTTGGCGTTCCATACGTGCGTTCTAAAAACGCGACACCTCAAGTTAACAAAAAAGTCTCGACACGTTGCGTTTGGATTATCTCACTACTCTGCATGTCGCTTTTTAAAATGCAAAAACATGTCTTTAACCTTGGAATCAGGAGGCCATTCGCACAGAACGCATTTTTTTTACGTTGAAAAGCGTGAGACAGCAGTGGAATGGATAAAAACGAGGTCTCGTTTCCAGAACGCTTGTCAGATGCAACACGCTGTAAAACGTTTTAATCATGAATTAAAGCACACGTGAAATTGACAGTTTACTGTCTTTTTTCACATTCCCAGTCTTTGCACGGTTTGTCCCCTTTTTACATCTGTAATGGGCAACACTTTCCTGAGGGAAATGGCATATTCAAATTATTCAGTGACAAGATTGAAGCTTGATTTTATCCAGGGTGAATGGATTGGATGACGAAATGTGGGCATTCCAGAATATTCCACTCCCAGAAACGTCCTTAACGTACTTAGTGAGGTCATCGGAAAAATAATGTTTCAGAGGAAAGCCTATGCATTACTGTACGTAGAAAAAAAAAAGATGTTTTTCTAAGTAGTAATAATACACGGTGATGAGTCACACACAGAAAGACCAGGAATATGTAGGAAGCAAGTAAATAAAGGATTACATTAATCCCGAGTTAAATATGGCCATTTGTTAACCGCTTCAACGCATGCAAGCAATTGAATTCAGGGAAATGTCATGCAAGCACTAACCAGAACACATTTCAGTGCAGCGTTGACATGTCTGGATTCCCTGTCTGAGTTCCCGGTAACAAGGACTTCTACACTCACAGTCTTCTACCTTTCTTCCTGCACGGGAAACAGAACACAAACAATACAGACATCAAAAGTAATCTTCAAGTAATCTGCTGGATGTGCAAGAGTAAAAAGCACATTATGCAGAATGATTACAGGAGTTTTGAAGTGACTGATGGCGGGTTTCTAGAAGCACACACTCATACACAAACATACAGACATTCTGAAACTTGAGGGAAAAGCGTTCAGTTAAAGGCTGAGTAAACTCCGTAGAGTCAACTTTTTCAAGTCAAGGCTTTATCGTGACAGAACGGTGCAAGCTTTTGGTCAACGTAAAGCACACGGGCGACGAGCTGCTCGTGTTTGTGAATGCCGGTTGGGGAAAGATTGACTTTTTTAAACAACCCGTCTCTCGCTTTAACCGATGCTGACTGGCAGCGTGACACCTGATTTTTCAATTTCACAAGGAAACACGAGTGTTTCAAAACCTTATGACTGTTCCAAATGGTTTCTAAGGTGTTCAGAATACTTTCTGGGTGTTTTTTATGACCCAAGTCGAAAGAGTCCATCTCTAAGAGTAGGCTATACAATAATTCTAGTCTTTAGGAGTCCGACCGCTTCAAGTAAAGCTGCACGATTTAAAGGGATAGTATCCAAAAATGAAAAATCCTGTCATCATTTACTCCCTCTCAAGTTGTTCCAAACCTGTGGGAACACAAAAGAAGATCTTTTGAAGAATATAGTTGATTCTGGACCCCACTTGGACACTATATGGGAGTCAATGGGGTCCATTGACTGTTTGGTTTCCGACATTTTTTTGCGCGTGTTCGGAAGAAGAAAGAAACTCGTGCTGGTTTGGACCGTGACGTTGAGTAAATGATGGCAGATTTTCCATTTTTGAGTGAACTGTCCCTTTAAGGTATAATTTCTCATTTCTCAAGTGATTCCTCAAAATACACTTCTAATTATAGCATGAGACTTGTGCAATACAAAATGAAAGTAAGAAACCAAACCACTGTTTTTGCCATGAATGGACATCAGGTCATGCATTAAGACTGAGTATAATCATATTTGGACCATTTCGCGGAAAAATTGTGCTGTGGTCATAATTTTGAGGCGGAACAGTCCAGAAGGTTTGCATATGGCTACCAGTTAATGTATTAATCATAAAAAGATTGTTCTTACGCTCTTAAAAATGAAAAAGATTCTTTACTGGCATTGAAAAAAAGATGATTATTCTTTAAAGAACTGTTCTTTAATGGTTCTTCCATTGCATTGTTACCAAAACCTCATTTTAAGAGAGATTTAAGACCCAGTCTTGGACAATCTTGATAAAGAACAAAAAACAACAAAAAAACCCCCATAAGATCTAGCTGTTTAAATGTCAATGACATCAATCGGCCTTTTTTCTTTCCAACTCTTTTTATCATGACCTTTCTTCAGGTTGTGTCAAGGTAATAGCTTAAAGCGATATCATGAGTGAGCAATGGACTGAGATCAGTCACTGGGCTCAAAGTTACACAGAATACTACAGGCGGAAACACGCTATTTCAGCTCAGGGCAGGGAGTTGACACAAGAAAGATGCTAAGGAGGAAGTGGTATAAACTTACCAGGACATTTAATTGGACAGCTCATGTGTGCAAATGGAAAAAGCTGAAAAAGAAGAACAAAGGTGTTTTTCAATCATAAATATTGTTTACTTGTATCACACATCTGAAATAAAACCCCCTTTCTTTGGCCTAATTTGTCTGTATTCTGTCAATCATTAAACCAGATATAGTAAACGAAGCTTACCATAGGGTTTAAACGTAAATACACGGTTGTAGGCAAGCTGACGACAAGCCTCTTCGATCGCTTCTGCTAACTGAAACAAACCTGCCAAATGTCTATGAAAAAAAACCCCTTCAAAACATTTGTTTGAACAGAGTTTGACCCCAAACTAACTCCACGTTACTAAATAGAGGTCAGAAAAGTGCATGAACGTTGCATTATTCAGTTTACTAGGAAGGGTGTGCAGCTTTGAAGAGTCATTTGATGACAAGAACTTTGTTTGTCGTGGAGGTTTGCCAGCTTTTTAGCCTTTATTGAAAGACGTTGCCTTAGATGAGAAGTAAATGATCAGAGGAAATTAAATGAGCTGGCAAGATGAGTCAGAGATTTGAAATCAAACAGACAGGTATGTGATGCCCTACAGCAGAGTAAAAAACAGGTACCGTCCTCCTGTTGATGTCAGCTAACTTCTAGGAAAAATGCCACTGAAGGACAATCGATGGGATTGACAAATTCACATAAACATGTATTCGTGTTTTGTGCCTGAGAACAAACTGATAAGGGACAGGTCACAAAATGGAAATTTCTCAACCTGAGAAAAACCCACAGAAAAATACTTATCATTTGCTTTTTTTTTTTTTGACCTGGTCATTAAAAACCACATAAAATGTACAGGGAAGCAAGTGAGAGAGACGCAGGTTTCATTCCTGTTGTTAGTGTGGGTTGGTTCTGCATTGGGGATCCCTGCGTATCACGAATGTCCATTCTAACCAGGGTTCGCAGATCTGTTTTGAAACATCTTTTTATAGATGGGTTATTTTATCTTGGTCATTTTGTGGTAGTACTATCACAACTCAAAGCTCTCCCTTCGCATCTGAGGGAAGAAATGAGTAGGTACAGATGAAGATTACCAGTAATTTGAATGCTTTGTTGTCTTCTTACTAAAATGACTGGAAATTCTTGTAAGTAAGTAAGTAAGTAAGTAAGTAAGTAAGTAAAGCCTTTATTTATCCCACAGTGGGGAAATTGCATTTAGCAACAGCAGGGGGGTGTTGCTTTTGTGACTAAATTTGAAGGGTCAGTGTGCCGGAACAGCGTTTTGCATTCAGTGCCTCTTTGGTTTTTAGTGTGCCCATGCAAAACTTTTAACAAATTATTAAATCTCATTAAAGACCAAAAGTGTGATGGCACAAAAACCATCATGTCACATTCACTCAAACATTCAGAATGCATGTTAAATGTTTGCTGTTAAATCCTAATATTTGTTTTCTGAAGAACTAGAGAATGTAAAACACTTTAGAACTTGAAGAACAATTTCTGTGACATCAAATTCTATTTTTTATTTTATTTTTGGGCGCTAATTGGAACCTTTATTTTGAAGCTCATTTAGCCATGTGCTACGGAGTTATGAATCATTAAACCGACAATAAAAGTCCCTTTGTAAAAATTCATATTGAAAAGCAGAGAGTAAGAAAACATAAAAAAAAAAGCCAAACTCACCAGATAAAACAGCAGAATAAAAGTGTTGCTTCTTGAGGTAGATGGTGTCATGATGAACAACATGTAGCTTGTGAGAGCTGCAGTGTGTGTCATTCACTTTAATGCCTTTTATTTTTGTGCGTGGGAAAAAACAGACCAATGAGAATTTCACAAGCGAGGAGGTGTCAACCAGCAGTGTCACTACATCTCCATCTACAAAAAGCAGCACCTCTATTTTAGTAAGTCAACATTTGCAATGTCATTTTCAAGCCGTTTATCATGTGCATGCCTTACCTTCACACATTTATCAAGATTAACTTGTAGTAATGTGTTTAAGCATTCCTTTTGTAAACATTAAGCTCAATATGTGCAGTTCAATTCTGCTTCTCTTTTCATAAATAAATATTGTAATGTGCAATTAAAGGGAAAGTTCACTTAAAAATGAAAATTGTTATCATTTGCTCACCTTCAAGTTGTTCCAAAGCTGTATAAATTTCCTCCTTTCCTTCTGCTGAACACAAAAAAAAAAAAAATGTATATTTTGATGAATATGGGTGACCAAACAGTTGATGGACCCCATTGACTTCCACAGTGTTGAGAAGAAAAAAAATACAATGGAAGTCAATGGGGTCCATCAAGAAATAAACTTAAATGATTTTTGAGTGAACTATCCCTTTTTATCTTTGCCAAATGTACAGTTTATTAACAGAAAGTGAATAGATGTAACAGTAATGTAACACATTTGTGAGTATTTACAAACTTATTGAAGTTTTATTGCTCAGTGAACATTAAATGACTGCTGATGCTTTTTTAAGCTATGGTTGAAAACAGAAATGACTGTGACACTTTATTTCATTTATTTGTATGACACTTAAAACAAAACAAGCAAACATCACCAGGTTAGAAGTGATTCATACAAATAATTCAAGTTTGTTCATTATTACACATACAAAAAAAGCAACTTTCAAACGAGCACTCATTTCAGTAAATCCAAGAAATCCACGTGCAGGTGTCGCCTCGCTTTGAATGCAACTTATGCAATGACATCAGTAAGAGCGGCTGTGCGGTTCTGGCCTCCTTGGGTCCAAATGCTGGAAGTCGTACCGTGGCAAACGAGACACGTCTTGAAGCTGCTCAGAATGCCGGTGTCTCGACGCCCCGGGCAGGGATGAATCCTAAAAATATGATTCAAAGTAGCCGACACAAATCACTCAGTCAGTTATTCTTAATCTATAAATAACTCGCTTCTAAACGATGTTTTGCATACACGTGCTGTCGTTGGAAAATGTGACATTAGATTGCACGGAAACAAATGTGACAGATTCGACACATAAAATTTCCAATGCATTTGCAAAACAAACATGACTTGCGTGTTATTTTATAAACATTTGATTCGTTGTCAGATTTCTAAACAAGATGAGATATTTTTTTTCTTTCAGAGTTTCCCAGGAAACTACATTTCGTTTCCTATCCGTTGACTCTGACTGCATAGTAAACTTGATATATCTGATTTGCATGATGCCTGAAAGATGACAGCAGATTTATGAAAACGGTTATAGCCATTAAAGCAGGTATATTATGAAACAGATAACAAGCAGTAGGATAAATTATATTTTTTCAACAACTGCACACATCTAGTATAGTCGCAAACAGTTGAACACGTGGGCCCGGTTGCATGAAAGCCCTTAAGTTAAGAAAACCTGTAGGTACCTTTAGTGAAACATGAGTTGCAAGAAAAAAAAGGGCGTTCTAGCCCTAAAAAAATGAAGAGGATGAAAACAGGTCATCTGATGAACTCCAACACGATGATGATTTCATGTTAACTGAGGATGAGGAAGTACTGATGTGTATTTTTATCGTAAACAATACAAATATGCCTGTTGAAAGCATGACGTGGATTGTAAAAAATAAAATTCAATGAACACAGCGTTTTCATATTTTTGTCACTTCCACTATGCGCTTGAATTAAATATCTCATCTCTTTTGTGTTGTGCGCAAGAGTGACTGATTATAGCGACAGGCCTGTTATATAAAACACAAGAGCTTTTTTTATCCTTGGTCAAATGCATCATTCGGAGAACGATCACCAAAGTGGCGTTGATGCGCGAGTACAAAGCAATAACAATGAGTTGGTTTAACATACCGTAATTTAATGGAAAACTACGTGATCAAGAGTTTGAGTGTCCTCCGGTGTCGTAGCTGTACTCACAGAAACGATGTGCTTGAATTTTAGTACGTCAGGCTGCCTTTAATAATCTCCATCACTCAAATATTGTAGAACAGTTGTTTAGTAAATGTTACAAAAAAAGCCTGTCGTGTTGTTTATCGTGGGAGATTTCAGAACAATAGCAACTGCTTCTCCATTGCCGTGTTGCGAAAGTATAAACACTTGGGTAAGGGTGACAGTTTGTTGCAACACTTTTAAAGAAACCCCTTGCTTCAGGGATATTTCCCCCTCAGGGATACCCTTACTTAAGAGGTTTCATGCAACCGGGCCCGGGACTGTGCTCTCCTATAATGTCTCACCAGTTTATTATCAAACCAGGATGAGGATGAGCCTCTTGTAGCCGCTGGATTTGCCACGGAGCCTCGCAGATCCAGCCTGCTCATCTGAGAGCCGGAGTTCAGCGTGGGATTGGACCACCCGGACAAACAGTGCTGTAAAATACATATGTGCATTTTTTTTAATCTTTTGCGAATGAAACGGTTAGCAGATGCTCATAATCATCATAATGATACAAAAATATGTAAATGATCTATTAACATAGCTGAGGGGCACATATATATATATATATATATAGGTTTTATATGCTGTGTGACCTCAAAATACATTTGGGAGTATTTGTGCGACTGCAAATATTTGTTGAGATGAGACCTGTTTTCATTTCTCTACAAAAAGTTGCGATGGCCAATTACTGAACAGTGAGTGTGAGCTGATACCGTGACCGTTCCACTGTTCTATCATATAACCAATTTAAAAGCAGATTTTAGGGTGGTTAATATTAGCAGTCAGTCACTCCCTTTCACTGTTGTCACATGACAGGGAGCTAACTAGCACGCAAAGTGTAAAGAGCTGAAGTGAGAAGATGAAAAGAACACTATCATGTGTCCAGCGCTTGACTGGACTTTATTTACTACTTCACTAAAACGCTCCCACACGGTACTTTTCTTTCCTTGCTTTTGTTTTGTTCTTAATTCTCCTTTTGAATTTTTTTTTTGGATCTGTTTTGCCTCCGTTGTTACTTAAAGGATTAGTCATTAGTTCAATAATTCATCCAAGATGTTTATGTCGGTCTTTCTTCAGCCGAAAAGAAAGGATGGTTTTTGAAGAAAACATTCCAGGATTTTTCTACATATAATGGACTTCAATGGGGTTCAACAGGTTGAAGGACCAAATTGCAGTTTCACTGCAGCTTCAAAGGATCTACATGATCCCAGACAAAGATAAGAGTCTTATCTAGTGAAACCATTAGCCATTTTCTAAAAAAAAAAATTTTTTTTATACATTTTAACCACAAATGCTCATCTTGCACTGCTCTACGATGTGCCACACATTACATAATCACATTAGAAAGGTCACACGTAGGTAGGTGGAAGTCGTTTCACTGATCGTTTCACTGGATAAGACTCTTATTCCTCATCTGGGATGATGTAGAGCTGCACTGAAACTGACATTTGGACCCGTTGAACCCCAGTGAAGTCCACTATATGGAGAAAAATCCAGGAATGTGTTACTCAAAAACCTTAATTTCATTTCAACTGAAGAAACACAAACATCTTGGATGACACACGGTGAGTAAATTACCAGGAAAGTTTCATTCTGGAGTGAGTGGACCCTGTAACTGCGCAGCTTAAAGAGAGTCTGCAAATTAGTGCCTGACGAAAAAACATGATTATTTCCGACATATCATTGGAAAACACTTTTATCAGAATAATCTCTGTATATTCTTAGTTAAAGCAATTACTTGTAGTTTTTTCCTTTGTGTTTTAAATAAAGACCACTAGGCGGTGCTTGAGGCATGTTGTCCTTGATCGGTTTTCTACTTTGTTGTTGTAACTAATAGTAAAAGCAAAAAATGTTCATCCCATGTCTTTATTAAAATATTAATACTAAGGATTTATCTCTCATCCTCCCGTGATCCACCCGCAATTAATTGGAATGTTATTTTTATTACTTAGCCCGTCCGAGCCGTGCTCCTAACTTTTTGCTGGTGCTCCCAACTCTTTGAAGTTATATATATATATATATATATGCTGATTTCCCAAAATGAAACTCACGGAGGGCAAACTCAGACTGTCAGAGGAATCAAAACTGCAGCGACGATGGGCTTTGTATTGGTGTGCCGGCAGCAGAGTTGAGCGCGGGATACTGACCCTGAAACAAAAGCAGAGAGATGGTCAGACACAGTTACTCATTCACTTGGAAACGTGAGTAATGTCTTAGCTGTAATGTCTACAGATCCACTGAACTGTTGTATACTCAACTGACTCATTTGTTTGAAATGGTATAAACAATATTATTTACGAACGTATTTCTAAAGAAATGTGAATATGAAGGAGGGTTTATGTCAACTGACATGTAGTGTCATTCGCTCAACTAAGTCATTTTTAATGGAGAGATGAGATGTCTATGTTATGACAACTTGACACAGACCAAAACATCATGACCTGTCATACATTTGTCATAAACATGACATAACAGATTAATTATAAAACTTACATTTCTTAACTTTATGGGTTAACCTTACATTAAAGTGTCATGTGGTTGGTTTTGACTCTGGCTGTCATGAGAACATTATAACTGTCACGAATATTTTTCTGACCACTTTTTTTTTTCAGTGGTACAAATTGAATTTGACATTTAAATGTCATTGAGTGTTATTACTCGTCAAATAATTTTATAATAGTGTCATGAATATTTTTTCATTTCATAATTTCTTTTTTTAAGTACCACTGCAGTTTAGGTCAAGAAAAATATTCGTGACACTAACCCATTACAATGAGGTTCATTAATTAAACATTAGTTAATGTAGTAACTAACCATGAGCGATACATCTGTTACTGTATTCACTAATCTTTGTTAGTTAGTTAAAGAAAATACGGTTGTTCATGTTAGTTCACAGTGCATTAACTAATGCAAACAAGATTATAATAATGTGTTAGTAAATGTTGAAATGAACATTAACAAAGATGAATATCATTATTAGTTCATGTTAACTACTGAACATTATTGTAAAGTGTCACCGAATAACTTTTAAAATATAACGTATTCCTGTGATCAAAGCTGATTTTTCAGTATCAGTCTTCAGTGTCACATGATCCTTCCGAAATCATTCTGAAAATCTGCTTTACCGCTCAAGAAACATTTCTGATTATAATCAGTGTTAAAAAACAGCTCATATTTCAGTGGAAACCGACATTTTTTCAGGATTCTTTGATGAATAGGAAGTTAAAAAGTATTTATTTGATAATGAATTCTTTAGTAAAATTATACATGTCTTTACCATCATTTTTGATTAGATTAACGCACCCTTGCTGAATAAAAGTAATAACTTTTTAACGGCGGCGCACGAATAAAAATCGTGCATTTAAAAATCTTTGCATAACAAGCACTTTGC
>CM074299.1:15869423-16039423 GCA_037194245.1 Opsariichthys bidens
ATAACAGGTTAGCAGGCGCCTAAAGTACAGCATAATTATTTTGTTTTGTATGTGATTAAAAGTGCTACTGCAAGGCACTTTTGGGAAGTGCAGCTTAGTGGTTAAAGATCCTGGCTAATAACCTGAATGTTGTGGGTTTATACCCTGAAACCTTGTGCAAAGCACTTTGTTGTACTAGATTGCAGTTACTTTGGATCAGAAAGAGTCTGTTAAATGGCAAACCCTTCCGAGAGGAATGTTCTGTGGTATGTTACTACACTCTGTGTAGAACCCTATGGTTCTCGACTGAATTTTAATGAACCCTTTATGCCAAAAGGGTTCTATAAGGAGAATTAATTTGATTAAAATTAATTAAATATAAAGTTCTGTCATGAAACTCTAGATGGCACAGGATGATACGTCCTTAAACTCAATCTGCTTGCCATCACATCATTCTATACAGGTCACAGCTGATTGGTTGCTGCTATATCAGTAGCCAATAAGCTTGCTGCTCAACCTTCAAATACTTGGTCAGCATTTGCTGTAGTAGTTGCAGAGTGCTTTCAGAAAGCATCCACCTTCCCCAGCTGCACCTGTATAGTCTGAACTGGTAATTCATCTATGCTATGTTGTACAGCAGCAGCATGTCTTATTCACAGCAGTGTCTTGTAACAACAGCAGCAGCAAAAAAACAACAACAGCAGTAGCAGCAATAACAACAACAATAACAACAGCAGCAGTAAAAACAACAACAACAACAGCAGCAACAGCAGCAGCAAAAAAACAACAACAGCAGTAGCAGCAATAACAACAACAATAACAACAGCAGCAGTAAAAACAACAACAACAGCAGCAACAACAGCAGCAGCAACAATAACCAACAGCAGCAGCAATAACAACAACAGCGGCAGCAATAACCAACAGCAGCAGCAGCAATAACAACAACAGCAGCAGGAATAACCAACAGCAGCTGCAATAAACAACAGCAGCAGCAGCAATAACGACAACAACAGCAGCAGCAGCAGGAATAACCAACAGCAGCAGCAGCAATAACGACAACAACAGCAGCAGCAGCAGGAATAACCAACAGCAGCAGCAGCAGCAATAACCAACAGCAGCTGCAATAACCAACAGCAGCTGCAATAACCAACAGCAGCAGCAGCAGCAGCAATAACCAACAGCAGCAGCAGCAATAACAACAACAGCAGCAGCAGCAGCAATAACCAACAGCAGCAGCAGCAGCAGCAATAACCAACAGCAGCAGCAGCAATAACAACAACAGCAGCAGCAGCAGCAATAACCAACAGCAGCTGCAATAACCAACAGCAGCAGCAGCAGCAATAACCAACAGCAGCAGCAGCAATAACAACAACAACAGCAGCAGCAGCAGCAATAACCAACAGCAGCAGCAGCAATAACAACAGCAGCAGCAATAACAACAACAGCAGCAGCAATAACCAACAGCAGCAGCAGCAATAACAACAACAACAGCAGCAGCAGCAGCAATAACCAACAGCAGCAGCAGCAATAACAACAACAGCAGCAGCAATAACGACAACAACAGCAGCAGCAGCAGGAATAACCAACAGCAGCAGCAGCAGCAATAACCAACAGCAGCTGCAATAACCAACAGCAGCAGCAGCAGCAATAACCAACAGCAGCAGCAGCAGCAATAACCAACAGCAGCTGCAATAACCAACAGCAGCAGCAGCTGCAATAACCAACAGCAGCAGCAGCAGCAATAACCAACAGCAGCTGCAATAACCAACAGCAGCAGCAGCAGCAATAACCAACAGCAGCAGCAGCAATAACAACAACAGCAGCAGCAGCAGCAGCAATAACCAACAGCAGCAGCAGCAATAACAACAACAGCAGCAGCAATAACCAACAGCAGCAGCAGCAATAACAACAACAGCAGCAGCAATAACAACAACAGCAGCAGCAGCAGCAATAACCAACAGCAGCAGCAGCAGCAGCAATAACCAACAGCAGCAGCAGCAATAACAACAACAGCAGCAGCAATAACAACAACAGCAGCAGCAATAACCAACAGCAGCTGCAATAACCAACAGCAGCAGCAGCAATAACAACAACAGCAGCAGCAGCAGCAGCAATAACCAACAGCAGCAGCAGCAATAACAACAACAGCAGCAGCAGCAGCAATAACAACAACAGCAGCAGCAATAACCAACAGCAGCAGCAGCAATAACAACAACAGCAGCAGCAGCAGCAATAACCAACAGCAGCAGCAGCAGCAATAACAACAACAGCAGCAGCAATAACAACAACAGCAGCAGCAGCAGCAATAACCAACAGCAGCAGCAGCAATAACAACAACAGCAGCAGCAATAACCAACAGCAGCAGCAGCAATAACAACAACAGCAGCAGCAGCAATAACCAACAGCAGCAGCAGCAATAACAACAACAGCAGCAGCAGCAGCAATAACAACAACAGCAGCAGCAATAACCAACAGCAGCTGCAATAACCAACAGCAGCAGCAGCAATAACAACAACAGCAGCAGCAGCAGCAATAACAACAACAGCAGCAGCAATAACCAACAGCAGCAGCAGCAATAACAACAACAACAGCAGCAGCAGCAGCAATAACCAACAGCAGCAGCAGCAATAACAACAACAGCAGCAGCAATAACCAACAGCAGCTGCAATAACCAACAGCAGCAGCAGCAATAACAACAACAGCAGCAGCAGCAGCAATAACAACAACAGCAGCAGCAATAACCAACAGCAGCAGCAGCAATAACAACAACAGCAGCAGCAGCAGCAATAACAACAACAGCAGCAATAACGACAACAACAGCAGCAGCAGCAATAACAACAACAGCAGCAGCAGCAGCAATAACAACAACAGCAGCAGCAATAACCAACAGCAGCAGCAATAACAACAACAGCAGCAGCAATAACCAACAGCAGCTGCAATAACCAACAGCAGCAGCAGCAGCAATAACAACAACAGCAGCAGCAGCAGCAATAACAACAACAGCAGCAGCAGCAGCAATAACAACAACAGCAGCAGCAATAACGACAACAACAGCAGCAGCAGCAATAACCAACAGCAGCAGCAGCAATAACAACAACAGCAGCAGCAGCAGCAATAACAACAACAGCAGCAGCAATAACCAACAGCAGCTGCAATAACCAACAGCAGCAGCAGCAATAACAACAGCAGCAGCAGCAGCAGCAATAACAACAACAGCAGCAGCAATAACGACAACAACAGCAGCAGCAACAGGAATAACCAACAGCAGCAGCAGCAGCAATAACAACAACAGCAGCAGCAGCAGCAATAACAACAACAGCAGCAGCAATAACCAACAGCAGCTGCAATAACCAACAGCAGCAGCAGCAATAACAACAACAGCAGCAGCAGCAGCAATAACAACAACAGCAGCAGCAGCAGCAATAACAACAACAGCAGCAGCAGCAGCAATAACAACAACAGCAGCAGCAATAACCAACAGCAGCAGCAGCAATAACAACAACAGCAGCAGCAGCAGCAATAACAACAACAGCAGCAGCAATAACGACAACAACAGCAGCAGCAGCAGCAATAACCAACAGCAGCTGCAATAAACAACAGCAGCAGCAGCAATAACTAACAGCAGTAGCAATAAACAACAGCAGCAGCAGTAATAACCAACAGCAATAACCAACAGCAATAACGGCAGTAGCAGCAATAACTAACAGCAGCAGCAATAAACAACAGCAGCAGCAGTAATAACCAACAGCAATAACCAACAGCAATAACGGCAGTAGCAGCAATAACTAACAGCAGCAGCAATAGAAGAGTAGAAAGAATCTCCAACAGCAGCAGCAATGATAACCAACAGCAGCATCAGCATAGAATATCTATTCCGCCAAACATATCAACATTGTCATATCCAGTACCATGTCGAACACTCTCTGAGAGTTATCGTGACAGAATTAAAGCTAAAACCATTAAATGGTCCCATGATGAGAACCTAAAAGGTTCTATAAATGAAGTGACAACAGTAAAAAATAATTAATTAAGAATTTTATTTCGATTACTTTTTATAGAACAGCTGGTTGAAGGGGCTGAAAAATAAGAGGGCTTGATGATGTCAGCCAAAAAAGTTAATTCATTCTAATCAAACATTACAAAGTCAAACTCTTTTCACTGAAATAATGTGCACCAACAAAAAGATCCACAATCTGACCAAGAATATGAATTAAGAAAGTAAGAAAGGTCCATTTTATTTGATTCTTGTTCTTTACAGTATTTTGACCGCTTAGCTTACAGAGCTTAACCAATAGGATTACCCAGCTGAAAAAAAGTGCACTATTTTCACACAATACTTTTATACTTAATATACTAAAAATTGTTATTAAAAAATGTATTTAGTTACCACTTGTAGTACACTTGACAAGTATGATAAAAGCACACTTCATTTCGTATTCATTGTGTCTCAAAGTAGCACAGGTGAGTACACTTCGATGACCTTAAGATAATCTAAAGAAGAATTTTCAAATTTAGAGCACTTTAAGTACATTATGGAAGTGTACTTTTTTCACCTGGGTAGATTTAAGACCAAGGTTAGTTTAATTCCAGGTTATTCATGAGCTAATTGGCCGAACAAAAAGTTACATTCTGATTACAGGGTGTACTGTGACTGATGGCCTCTCGCCGTCTCCTTGTTTTGCACCTTCTGTTCCTTGTCTGATGAGTTAAATTAGAGCTGTAAATCTCCTGAAGGGAACATAGCAGTCAATCAGGATTGGAATGAGTGTGTGATGGAGGAGGGCAGGTCACCAAACCATGACCAAGGCACATGAATCTGCCAAGAGCTGCTTGCACAAAAGATGGACGTCTTCAGCATTCATGTTGCTCAACACCAGCATGCAATTCCTTATCTTTAACTCAAGCCATCATAGTAAGTCGTATTGATTTGTTATGTTAAGTGGGAAATATTGTGCATATGTTCAGCTAATACGGAAATGCATTTGGTAATAATGTGAAACAAACTGGCATTTGAACATAAATTTGGAGGAGTTCATGTAGTATAGTACAATACGTCAATAAGTTTACGTATTAAAAATGTGCAAAATGTGTTCAAAATTTGTTCGCCAACGTTATTTTATCAATACCTATTTATTTTATGTTTAATACATAATTGAATGCAGTTACTAAAATATATATACATTTAACATTAACACTCGTCAAGCGCCAAATGCGAGTAAAAAATCGCCAGTTGGCTGGTAACATTTTTATGAATTCTTATGAATTTTTATGAAGCAATGTTGTGAGAACATGAACGTATTCAGCGCAGGAAGACGCGTAAGTGAACTCAATTCGTTACTCGATAGCTGAGTGGGAAGTATCATGTGAGCAAACGTTCGAAGAGCGCGCACAGAAATCCGCATCTCGGACAGCGCACGAATACTGAATTGAGCTCTCTTTCATGTCTTCTTGCTCTTGAACAAACGTATTCAAACAAACTGATGTCAAAATACCCGTTTTGGCAAGTATCCTCGTAAACATACTCAGTTAATTTAACGTAAACAGTTGAGAAAGAAAACACGTGTATCAGTATATTGGATCCGTGCATTGTGTCTTAAAGTGACAGCCGCCTAATATTCCTGCTGCTGTCTGTGTTTTTAATATTATTTAAACAAATAAAAATCACTCTGCTCTTGATGGAATAACTTTAATAAGGATTAATCTATGGCTGGTGAAAATTATTTATGGCCAGTAAACGTTCTTAAAGGGATAGTTCACCGAAAATTTAAAATTTTGTCATCACTTACTCACCTTCAAGGTGCTACAAACCTGTACGGTTTTCTTTGCTCTGTTGAACACAAAAGAAGATATTTGAAAGAATATTGGTAATCGAACAGTTAACGGCACCCATTGACATCCATAGTAGGAAAAAAAATACTGACACGTCAGCTGTCTGGTTACCAACATTCTTCAAAATATTTTCTTTTGTGTTCAGAAGAAAGAAACTCACACAGGTTTGGAATAAGTTGAGGGTGAGTAAGTGATGACAAATTTTTCATCTTTAGGTGAACTAGCCAACAGGTTTGTTGAGTTAAAAGAGCATAATGTGCAAAATTACAGGCAAACATTCCTTCAGACAAGTTATGTGCTGGTTTAATACTTAGTGTTAGGGGTTTGTTCAAATCACTAACCATAGTATTAAACTTCTCTGGGTAACCCGTGCTGCATCATTTGTGCTACATGAATGAAATCTCAAATCGTAAGCAAAGCAATCCGACTTTTTATTTTTCACTGGGCCGAGGATAAATACATAAAAACTTGAAGTAATCACCTAGCAACTATCCACAATACCCTAGCAACCACCTAGCAATGCCCCGGCAACCACCCATAACATCTTAGATGCTCATGAGTTTTCCAATCACGCACCACTCACATTTTCTCGGGAAAACGTCAAAATCCAGTTTGATTGTTGCCATTTAAAGAGCATTTGCCTGAGTGTTGATATTAATACCTGCTGCTGCACAGCACTGATTTCCTACAACCAAGATGCTTATTGAACGTAAATTCAGCAGAATTTCGTCCGCCTTTGCACTTTAATCTTATGTCTCTTATTAAAATGAAACCTCTCCTCCATATAGGCTTTAATGTGAAGTCGTGCTTCTACCTCTGAGTTCTATAGCTGATACGTGAACCTGCGGCCTCTAATGTGACACGAAGCAAAGATGAATGCTCTTGGTCTCAGATGTCTGCTTGCACTTATTACTGGCTTCATGGCTTGTCATTTGAATGCTCAGGCACCTGAGGCAAACCGAGGACTCGGCTCTTCTTGGCAAAACGTGTCTAATTGTGTACCAGTGCAGGGAGAACAAATTCAGTCATTAGAGATTTATTTGCCATGCTGTGTAAGACCGGGGATTGAGTTCGCTCAGGTAAATACTTCACTGTCTCAATGATTAGGAACATAGAAAAAAAACAAGCTTTGAAAGCTTTTTAATTAAGCTGTTAAGGCAGAACTCATATCTTAAAAGAGCAGCTTAGCTGATATTTGCTAAAAGCCCATTATTTAAATGAGGTTTCTGCTGATGAACTAATATTTATTGCAATGATATTTGGCTTCTTTAACCAGTCAAGTCTTCTTGTTAAGTATTACACAAATGCATATAAAATTGTTTGGTTTTTTACTGTGACATGTTGCTTTGAATTGTTGAAAAATGAATACTTTTATTGCTTTTTGATAAAATCGTTTAAGTTGAGAGCTGTTAATATAAGAGTTGTTGGAACAAACTTGCGTTCAGATTTGCACCGTTTTGGTGTGTAACGCCCACTTTTCACAATCAATTGATGCATTAAATCTTGTCTCTCATTTTTTTTTCTATTGAATGTGTCGTTTCATTTAGAAGTGCATCATATTATCAAATGCATGCATGATAATATTGCATATATGATCATATATTGTGAATGGATTGTAAAGGTGAAGTGTATAAATTCCGGACCATATTTCTGTCCTAAAATGTAAGTGATTAGTGTACAGGCGAGCATATTTTTAGGGGTGCGACCGCGAAGCGCTTGGTCTCCCCTAAAAGTGATTGGGCAGACCAAAACCCCTAAGTTGAAGAAAGTTTGAGGGCTGGTAGTACTCACACCATCTACAACGTCAGCAAGGCTCGGCCTGACGGGGGCGCTACAATGGTCAAAAGTACAAAATAACTCCTAAACCATTAGGCGTTAGTCTGGCATAGCCAGATCTTCAGACTGACGGCAGAAGGTCTGGACTCTATCGCCCTAGAGGATGTTTGACTGACATGTAACGCAACCAATCACAGTTCACTTTGTTCCGCCTCAGGTTTAGGGGCGTGAAAATGAAAGTCGATGTCCCTACAATAACAGACCAGCGTTCATCTAATAAATTAATCATTTAAGAACGTTGTGCAAGCTTAAACATTCATTGTCACAGTACTAAGCGTGACGGTTTTCATCTTTCACGAGGGCGTCACGGCATATGTTTCCTGGTGGACCGTTAAAGAACGCAACATACACATCTCCCAGATCGTTCAACCAACCAGATGACAGCTTTGAAAATCCTGAAGTGTTTCCAGAAGTGTACTATATGTATCAGACGTTCAGCCAACGGTGACGTCTGAGGCTGAGACTAGTTTGGTGTTGGCTCAAGTTTCTTATATCATTGGAATCCTTGGCTCAAGACATGAAACATGAAAAAAAAACAATTTTGCGAACTACTCCTAATTTTTATTATTGAAATTTTTTTGCCCAATCGGAACCAAACCAGGGCTGGAAGATTCTCTGGAGTCTGTTTGTCAATAATTATCAAAAAAGAAAGTTGAAATTTCAATTTCACGGCCAAAACGTTCGAAGTGGGAGGAGCTACTTTTACTAAAATAGATAAATCCCGCCTCTTGTTTTCGTGCACGTTCTCTTAGATGTCATAACTCGTAAACGAGATTTTTCACCAAACTCAGCACACCTATGTAAGAGCTCATACTGTGTTCAGTGAAAAATCGACAGGCCACTTGGTGTCAATGTGACAGAAAAAAAAATTGAAAATGGCTATAACTACTTCGCCGTTAGTCCGATTGGCTTGAAAATTGGCCTGCAGTGTTTTTGTCCAAGGTGTCATGACTGCTTACGAGGACATCGACGTATCTCAAAAATCACGTCTGCCATCGGCCAATAAACTTTGAGCAGCTATTAGACAAGATTAACAGAGGCTGATCAGAACGAAACTCTCTGGGCCTGTTTGACTGTGACAAAATTTGAAAGAAATCGGCCTGGGGGTGGGCCGTCGCATTTTTCACATGCGTAAAGGATTGTGCATTGCGCAATTTTTGCACATGCCCACAACACTCACACCACATGGTAGAACTTAAAAGTTAACAAGTTAAAAAAAACAACTTTGGTGAACTAGCCCTAGGTTTTTGGCTCAACCTCGATAACTGTTAAAAAGCTTTAAAAACCACATATTTCCCAAATTGCCTGTATTAGCTGTAAACGGTCTTTTCCATCTATGATCGCGATGTTTACGGGCTTGCTAATTAAACATTAAACCTTTTTACACATGTGCTTAAAGGCCTTAATCGCTTAAACCCTGATAATTGCTGCTCAAAGCTATATTTTCATTGCTTTTATTAGGGTTAGGGGTTTGTTCAGACCACAAACCTTAAGTAATATGCTTACTTCAGCAGGCAGAACTAAACTGAATACCTTTGGGGGTTATTTATTTATTTATTTATTTATTTTTTGCACAATTGAGCACATCTTGTTTCTATATACGTCTAATCCTGAATAGAGATCACCCTCCAGAAGTTCATCATCTTTAATGGACGACGGTAATTAGCAGCCATTCACCCATGTTCCCTATTGTGAGCTAAAGGTTGTTCTCATTCTATTCTGGTCTCTAGCATTTATCCCTCGACTTGTGTTATGATGGACTAACTGATATGGACAGCTGGGCAGTTCTGCACCAGTGCTGATCGCCGCCACCGGTGGCTCTCGCTTTCTCTAATATCAGCTAATTACAGTGGTTAATCAGGCTGGTAATGAGTATGGGCACCATGCCATTTCAATCTGACACCAGTGGGAGTGAAGCTCACTTCCCTGCCAAGCTGATGTCAGTTCCTGCCAGCTCCCCGACTGCGCCGCGATCTTCAGTCCACCTGGCCTATGAATAATGAGAGGCCAGCGGACATTAACCTGCGTGCCGCTCTTCCAGATTTGGACTACCCCTGTTTAACAGGCGCTGCGAGGTGAAATAAAGATGGCCAATAAAGAGCCTTGGGATTTTCTAAGTGTTATACTTCGGCTCAGAGTAACTAAATAAATCGATGTTACAAAAATAAAACAAATATTGCAAAATGTGACATTAAAGAGTGTAAAAGTCACCCGTTTTTTTTTTTGTTACAGCGGGAGTCTTGCCTCCCCTGAGCCCGTTGACTTTAAACAGACCCCCTAAAACATGCGCTGGAGGTAATCGAGAACGAATAAGTCACGTGAAAAGGAGGCAATGCCGTGCTGTGATTGGATATGATTAGTTTGTGCGATAAATCTTGTTTTCGTGCACGTTCACTTAGATGTCACCGCTTTATGCCACGTCAAAATCAAACTCGAAAACATGATGACTCAGGGGTTTTGCCGAAATGAAAGGTGTATCTTCATGTCTGTGATCCGTGTTTACAGAGCTTGATGGCTGATGAAAATAACAGCTGAACATCAGTTAAAAAAACCTGAATCGTTACTGCCTTTAGTTATTGTTTTGAAATAAATGTAAAAATACGCAAAAACACTAACTTGATGTGATTTATACTTGGTTTTAATAGTGTAAAAAATACAAAACAGAATTGTATTTGATCTCAATTTTTATGCAATGTTAATTTAACCAGAAAAAATGTGGCGTTAAATGTAACAGGGACACATAAAAAATAAAAAAATGCAACAAAAAACTGTTAAGACTTTGCCTCCTCCTTTTAAAACCGCATTCTTAAATATATAAATCCCCACTGATAGCATCTAATTAACCCTCCTCTGAAGCCCCTCTTGATTTCTCCTCAAAACCACCATCATCAGGCACAAATAGCGTCCCTTGATCGCCCCTCCTCCTTTACATCCCTCCCTCTCTCTTCCTCTGTTCTGCATTTTCCTCACTCACTCAGTCAGTCAGTCAGAGGAACATCAGAACAGACAGCTTCTCCGACACCCAGCTGTCGGACGCTGCTTCATTTCACCACACACCAGCTCTGGGTGCAAACTCAGAAGGGGTGTTTGGGAAATTGAAAGGCGTCCTAACAGGGCCAACAAGGACTCCATCATCAGAGAGGTACGCAAGCTTCACATTACTACAGTATGGAGGTGTTTTGTGTTGGAACTGAACGGAATAGTTTTCCTGTACTTTACAGGTGATGCAGACAGCTGATTTTACACATCAATTATTCAGTCATTGTTTAGAATCTTTTCTGCGCTGCTTTCTGGTTTTTCTTGACTAGATCAAATGCATTGGTGCATGTGGCTCTATACGCCATCATTTACTCTCTAAGAAAAACGAAACAGGGAATTTTCTTAATGCACACATGCTGTGCTTCCCACGATAAATGCAAATTGCACGCATGACAGTTAAAATGAAATGAGTGTGACATGCTATACTTACTACTTTAAACAGTATATCGCTACTAAATGTGCAGTTTTTATGTCATTTTGGAATGGAATATTTGCGCTGTAAAAATTCAGTTGACCTTTGACCCGCAGAAAAGCTAAACTGTTTATGTGCAATCCAATTTTTTGAATTGTATAATACTACTGTATATAAATATATACTGTGTTTCATGGCATCAAATATACACGCACTGACGATATGAATTATTACAATCCAAAAGCACACACACAAAAAACATGCATTCGTGCCTGGTGCATACAAGCTGAGAGCTTTAAAAGAAATGAGAAAAAAAGAAAAAGAGAAAAGCAACTCATTTCTACGATTATTGTTTTGCCTTCCGACATCAAATGAGTCAGGAAATTAAAAATTTTGCAGGAAATTTATCAGCACTTTCCAGCTTCCAAGACACACAAAAAGTGCTGACGCCGACATGAAGCAAAATCCAGAAACATTTTATGGCGAGGATGAAGACACCTTGTTTGGATCGTGGCATCATTAAAAATTAAACAAGAAAAGCGGTTTCTCTTTCTAAACGCATTACGATTAATAGTTCAACTACATTAACTTTTTATCAGCTACATTAACTGCCTCATGTGTTGCCAGCCTAATGTCTTCAAGTCAATTTGATCTCTTAATAAGCATTCTTGGTCCTACTTTTAGCAATCCATCAGTGCAGGTTATTCCAAAGAAAAATCAAAACATGCTCCACCAATTTAGCTATTGAATATTTGCATTATTGTGGTGTGAAATGCCCACTTTTCCCAATCAAATCAATCGGTGCATAAAATCATGTTATAAATCAACCACATCTTTTATACTGAATGTGTCCTTTCATTTAGGAATTATATCAATGTAACTATATATATATATATATATATATATATATATATATATATATATATTAGTGAGTGTAGTTGTCATAAAAGTGTTTATAGCCCACATTAAAAAGTCATTGAAATTCGTCGGTCAGAAGGTATTTCTGGTCATTGTTTGAAATGTGTAAATATATCACGTGTAGCACTAATTCCCAGCGAAATCTCCTCACGAGTCTCTCATTCAGTAGCTACACAGCTTCCACGCTAAAAACAATGCTTCTTTGGAGGAAAAAGTGGAAAACAGGATGCACTGATGCTCCACCTGTGGCTGTCCAGCTCTCGCACGCGCGTTCATGCGCAATTACGCGCGCTCTCGGCCCTCTCCACCAACACTTCAATACTCTATTCCGCAGCTCCAAGAATGGGAAAATCAGAGAGCCAAATGGACATCATGGAGAAAAGCACTAAACCGAGGAGGCATCGCTGGACTGTGGTGGAGATCGGACTGTCGGTCATTGTTGTTCTGATGAGCTGCGCTCTGGCTGGACTCATAGTGCTCTACACTTCAGCTCTGAGAGGTGGGAAACACGTCCGACTTCTGCTGCAGGTCACGAGGACTTCCAGTGCTATAGTCAAAACCCTCAAAAGAGACGACAAACATGTTTGTTTTTGTAATATAGTAAGAAATATCCGGCAATCATTTATTTATTTTTTAGCTCTGGGCAATCTTCATTTGAAGAACTTTCTCGAAAACCATAATGAAAACATTTTTAAAGTTAATATTAATGAATTATATAAAAAATGTAATGTATGTTTATATACATTTAATTATATATATATATATATACAAATCAAATTGATATAATCAATATTTACAGTATGCCGTTAAGTTGATCATACATGTATATATACATTTATTAAAAAATAATATATATATATATATATATATATATATATATAAGTGCTGTCAAATCGATTAATCGCAATTAATCGCATCTAACAAGTTTGCAAATATATAAATACATGTATCTAAATGTATATTTACAAACATTTATGTTAGATGTGATTAATCGATTTGACAGCGCTATATAAACTTAAGTGTGTAGAGTTATCGTATAATGATATTTGTACATAAAATATTTCAAATGTAACATTAGCAGAAAGCATGGTTCTCACATTCGATTATATTCTTTAAGATCTTGCATTTTCTTTCTACATTTCAGAGCGTTTTAACATAAATGAATCTTCAAAAGGTAAAGTATGCTGTTAATCTGATCATAAATATTACATTTTGGCTGATTTTATCCGTTCATTTGAATGTGTGGTTTTTGAGTTTTGCCCTGCCATTGATTCTGTATAATCACTGCATATACTGTGCAATATTATTGCACAGTTGGACACACTACACATATGCGCTACTACTTGCAATTGAAACCAAGCACAATGTCAGGTTTAGAAAATGTGCCTAACTTTTGGGTTGTGAGCAACTGATAGATTTCTTTCAGTAAATTGCATTGAATTGTTCCGCTTTTCCTGTTACATACCCTGCAGTGTTAAGCTGTTAAGTCACTATAGAGCTGGACTTTTGAGTGGATTATGTCACATGATCTCAGCTGCGTTTGAGTCAGACATTAACCTCAATTGTGTTGTTCATCTCACCACATCACAACAGGGCTGAAATATCGATCAAAATCTGACAGCAACGTCTGTACAACCCCACAGTGTGTCACTGCCGGTAATGTCTGAAAGCTTTCCTTTTATATACCATCTCGACACTCATATTCTAGACCTGAAATGATTTTTTGGCTCATGTCTGGGTGTCTTGTCAACGATGCAGCGGCCCGACTGCTCCAGAACATGGACCCCAGCGTGGAGCCGTGCCAGAACTTCTATCAGTACGCATGCGGAGGCTGGATCGAGCGGCACGTCATTCCCGAAACCAGCACGCTCCACAGCGTATTCAATATCCTGAGAGACGAGCTGGAGATTGTGCTCAAGGGTCGGTTACGCCAACTTCACATGACCACGATGGGTGTTATGGGTTTGTGTCGATTTCTTTCAAACGGTTTCGTCTTGTTGTTGCTGGTTCATTATCTCACAGGAGTTCTGGAGATGGAAAGTAAGGATGACAGAGAGGCCTTCAAGAAAGCCAAAACGCTCTACAGCTCATGCATGAACGAGAGTGAGTACACGACATTAACTGTGATCTGAGCTTTGATGATTTACCACTAAACACAAAACAACAGGATTTACTGTCTGACTTCACAAATAATCAGTAACACATTGAATTAAACATGATTTTGCGCAAGAAAAATGGTGTTTTAGTTGCATTAAACTAGCTCCCATAATAACTTTCACAAGTCTGCAATCCCATAAAGCATTGCAAATGACATGATGGAGTTTCACGGCATTCTCATTTTATATTGCTTTGTCATTTTTGATTCTGCTGCATTATTAGCAATGCTTTAAAAAAAAAAAAAGAAGAAGAAAGAGAGCTGGTTAGTTGCAGGGTGACTATAGGTAACTAAACCTAAAACTCTTCAAATGATTTTTAATATCAATCTTAAAGACATTAAAGAAGTTGAAGCACTAAAATGACTAACTAAAAATCTAAATGGAACTAAAGCTAAAATAATAATAAAAAATGAACTCAATAGTAATATTTAAAAAAAAATACACAATAAAAAATGACAAAATTAATAAAAATTCTACAAAAACTAAAAATATAACTCTGGTTGGTTTTGTTTAATTCTTTACTGAAAATGCAGGCCACCGACTAAGTTTGTGTTCCTCTCGATTTGTGGACAAAACCAACTTTGTTCAAATGATTTTTAATATCAATCTTAAAGACATTAAAGAACTGAAATAAGTTGAAGCACTAAAATGACTAACTAAAAATCTAAATGGAACTAAAGCTAAAATAATAATAAAAAATGAACTCAATAGTAATATTTAAAAAAAAATACACAATAAAAAATGACAAAATTAATAAAAATTCTACAAAAACTAAAAATATAACTCTGGTTGGTTTTGTTTAATTCTTTACTGAAAATGCAGGCCACCTACTAAGTTTGTGTTCCTCTCGATTTTTGTCTCGTCTCTCTGCTTCCCCCTGCAGTTCTGATAGAGCAGCGTGACTCGCAGCCTCTTCTCAGCCTCATTGACAGTATCGGCGACTGGCCCGTGGCCTCTGAGGTCTGGAACGGCACATCAGGTACTGGAGATAGCGCAGGCCGTCTCTAATTCACTCTCACAGAGAATGGCAGCATCTTGGCTTTATCTAAATGGGATAAATGCAATCGCTCCAGCCGTGCTGTCGCTGGGTGTTGATAAGGCGCTAGACTGATGGAAAAGTCCAGTGGTTTCACAGAGCAGTGGCCGTCCTGCTCATCTGTCATGTGAGATAGAGCCGTGTCGAGGAGGGTGAGAGGATGAGACAGTGACCCGCCGCGATGATTGGCACTGTGGCTTGTTATAGACCTTGAGAGAGGGCAGAATAATTAAATGTAATAGAAGGAGATCGCTGGCGTAGGAACTACATAAGCACACATCAATCCAAACACACAAACACACACTCTGTGCCTTTGCTGACAGATTTATTATGTGTCTTTAAAGCAGTGGACGGGTAATTAATGCCATTGGAGTTGTTTAACCATAACTGGCCTTTGGAAAACCAACCTGTAATTATGTTTTAACTACTAGTATCTATCTAATTTTTGTACCTTGTGTTTTAAGTAATTTCTGGTCATTTCTTCCCAGAGTTTTTAATTATACAGAAATTGACTTGTGATGATGTGCAATGCACTCATTTATCATCATCTGTGGTTATTGGAACAGTGTTCGCAATCTATTTTTTACTTATAATGCGGTGCATTTCTAGGTGTAACAAGAAAAATGTAGGACTTGATTGTATCCATTGGGAATTAACTGGATTGTGAAATGTATGGCGCCACAAATGAGAAAGCCGGCTGAAAAGTAATCATTTGAGAGTAATTTTTTTCTTTAGAAAGCATGCACTGATGAATCACACGCAAGAAACATGTATTTAGAAAGTAAATATGATTTCATGTTGCAATGCTTTTACAAATGCAATTTCTTTCCTGTTTTGATGTATTTCCTAATGAAAAAAGAAAGATAAGGCAGGACATATTGAGTGGATTGGTCTTTTTAGTGAAATATGAGACGAAAATGCATTTGATCTTAGCACTTAGTTATTTTTCTTGTCAAAGTATTATATTGACAAATAATGTCACTTGCATTATCAAAAGACTTATGCAATAAAATGAATATAAAACAACGCAGCACGGAAAATAACGGGGTCTCCAGGTGCGTAGTTGAACATTGTGAACTTGACATGACAAATGCAGTGTTTATGCATGATACCTTTGAGATGCTGCGCTCTGGTCTAGTACACATATGTAGAAAAAAAAAAAAACAATTAAAACGCAGTGCAGTTGAATGGTTCATGCTGTATTAGTAGCCAATAAACAACCTTTAAATACTCGGTCAGCATTTGCTGTAGCGGTTGTAGTGTGCTTTCAGAAACCCTCCCCCTTCCCCAGCTCCACCTGTATACATCTGCTACAGCTAATTCATGTATGCTATATCGTACAGCAGCAGCATGTCTTACTTGCTGCATGTCGTGTATGTTTTGGCAGTAGTGAGCACTAACAGCAGCAGCAGCAGTAATAACCAACAGCAGGAGCAGTAGCAGCAATAAACAACAGCAGCAACAACAGCAGCAATAACCATCATCAGCTGCAGCAATAACAGCAGCAGCAGCAGTAATAACCATTATCAGGAGCAGTAATAACCATCATCATTAGCAGCAGCAATAACCATAATCAGCAGCAGCAGCAGAAATAACAACATCAGCAGCAGCAATAACATCATCATTATCAGCTGTAATAACAACAGCAGCAGCAGAAATAACCATCATCATCATCATCAGCTGCAATAACAACAACAACAGCAGCAGCAGCAATAACCATCATCATCAGCAGCAATAACCATCATCATCATCAGCTGCAATAACAACAACAGCAGCAGCAATAACCATCATCATCATCAGCTGTAATAACAACAACAGCAGCAGCAGTAGTAATAACAACAACAGCACCAGCAATAGCCATCATCATCATCAGCTGTAATAACAACAGTAGCAGCAGCAGTAGTAATAACAACAACAACAGCAGCAGCAGCAGCAATAACCATCACCATCATCAGCAATAACCATCATCATCATCAGCTGTAATAACAACAGCAGCAGCAGCAGCAGAAATAACCATCATCATCAGCAGCAGCAGCAATAACCATCATCATCATCAGCTGTAACAACAGCAGCAGCAATAACCATCATCAGCAGCAGCAACAATAACCATCATCAGCAGCAGCAGCAATAACCATCATCATCATCAGCTGTAACAGCAGCAGCAGCAGTAATAACCATCATCAGCAGCAGCAACAATAACCATCATCATCATCAGCAGCAGCAATAACCATCATCATCATCAGCAGCAATAACCATCATCATCATCAGCTGTAACAGCAGCAGCAGCAGTAATAACCATCATCAGCAGCAGCAACAATAACCATCAGCAGCAGCAGCAATAACCATCATCATCATCAGCAGCAATAACCATCATCATCATCAGCTGTAACAACAGCAGCAGCAGCAGCAATAACCATCATCATCAGCAGCAGCAATAACCATCATTATCATCAGCTGTAACAGCAGCAGCAGCAGCAGCAGTAATAACCATCATCAGCAGCAGCAACAATAACCAGCAGCAGCAGCAGCAATAACCATCATCATCATCAGCAGCAATAACCATCATCATCATCAGCTGTAACAACAGCAGCAGCAGCAGCAATAACCATCATCATCATCAGCTGTAACAGCAGCAGCAGCAGTAATAACCATCATCAGCAGCAGCAACAATAACCATCATCATCATCAGCAGCAGCAGCAATAACCATAATCATCATCAGCAGCAATAACCATCATCATCATCAGCTGTAACAGCAGCAGCAGCAGTAATAACCATCATCAGCAGCAGCAACAATAACCATCATCATCATCAGCAGCAGCAATAACCATCATCATCATCAGCAGCAATAACCATCATCATCATCAGCTGTAACAGCAGCAGCAGCAGTAATAACCATCATCAGCAGCAGCAACAATAACCATCAGCAGCAGCAGCAATAACCATCATCATCATCAGCAGCAATAACCATCATCATCATCAGCTGTAACAACAGCAGCAGCAGCAGCAATAACCATCATCATCAGCAGCAGCAATAACCATCATTATCATCAGCTGTAACAGCAGCAGCAGCAGCAGCAGTAATAACCATCATCAGCAGCAGCAACAATAACCAGCAGCAGCAGCAGCAATAACCATCATCATCATCAGCAGCAATAACCATCATCATCATCAGCTGTAACAACAGCAGCAGCAGCAGCAATAACCATCATCATCATCAGCTGTAACAGCAGCAGCAGCAGTAATAACCATCATCAGCAGCAGCAACAATAACCATCATCATCATCAGCAGCAGCAGCAATAACCATAATCATCATCAGCAGCAATAACCATCATCATCATCAGCTGTAACAGCAGCAGCAGCAGTAATAACCATCATCAGCAGCAGCAACAATAACCATCAGCAGCAGCAGCAATAACCATCATCATCATCAGCAGCAATAACCATCATCATCATCAGCTGTAACAACAGCAGCAGCAGCAGCAGCAATAACCATCATCATCAGCAGCAGCAATAACCATCATCATCATCAGCTGTAACAACAGCAGCAGCAGCAGCAGTAATAACCATCATCAGCAGCAGCAACAATAACCATCAGCAGCAGCAGCAATAACCATCATCATCATCAGCAGCAATAACCATCATCATCATCAGCTGTAACAACAGCAGCAGCAGCAGCAATAACCATCATCATCAGCAGCAGCAATAACCATCATTATCATCAGCTGTAACAGCAGCAGCAGCAGCAGCAGCAGTAATAACCATCATCAGCAGCAGCAACAATAACCAGCAGCAGCAGCAGCAATAACCATCATCATCATCAGCAGCAATAACCATCATCATCATCAGCTGTAACAACAGCAGCAGCAGCAGCAATAACCATCATCATCATCAGCTGTAACAGCAGCAGCAGCAGTAATAACCATCATCAGCAGCAGCAACAATAACCATCATCATCATCAGCAGCAGCAGCAATAACCATAATCATCATCAGCAGCAATAACCATCATCATCATCAGCTGTAACAGCAGCAGCAGCAGTAATAACCATCATCAGCAGCAGCAACAATAACCATCAGCAGCAGCAGCAATAACCATCATCATCATCAGCAGCAATAACCATCATCATCATCAGCTGTAACAACAGCAGCAGCAGCAGCAGCAATAACCATCATCAGCAGCAGCAGCAATAACCATCATTATCATCAGCTGTAACAGCAGCAGCAGCAGCAGCAGTAATAACCATCATCAGCAGCAGCAGCAATAACCATCATCATCATCAGCTGTAACAACAGCAGCAGCAGCAGCAATAACCATCATCATCAGCAGCAGCAATAACCATCATTATCATCAGCTGTAACAACAGCAGCAGCAGCAGCAGCAGCAGCAATAACCATCATCATCAGCAGCAGCAATAACCATCATCATCAGCAGCAGCAATAACCATCATTATCATCAGCTGTAACAGCAGCAGCAGCAGTAATAACCATCAGCAGCAGCAGCAACAATAACCATCAGCAGCAGCAGCAATAACCATCATCATCATCAGCAGCAATAACCATCATCATCATCAGCTGTAACAACAGTAGCAGCAGCAGCAATAACCATCATCAGCAGCAGCAATAACCATCATCAGCAGCAGCAGCAGCAATAACCATCATCATCATCAGCTGTAACAACAGTAGCAGCAGCAGCAATAACCATCATCATCATCAGCAGCAATAACCATCATCATCATCAGCTGTAACAACAGCAGCAGCAGCAGCAATAACCATCATCAGCAGCAGCAACAATAACCATCATCATCATCAGCTGTAACAACAGCAGCAGCAGCAGCAGCAATAACCATCATCATCATCAGCTGTAACAGCAGCAGCAGCAGTAATAACCATCATCAGCAGCAGCAACAATAACCATCATCATCATCAGCAGCAGCAGCAATAACCATAATCATCATCAGCAGCAATAACCATCATCATCATCAGCTGTAACAGCAGCAGCAGCAGTAATAACCATCATCAGCAGCAGCAACAATAACCATCAGCAGCAGCAGCAATAACCATCATCATCATCAGCAGCAATAACCATCATCATCATCAGCTGTAACAACAGCAGCAGCAGCAGCAGCAATAACCATCATCATCAGCAGCAGCAATAACCATCATCATCATCAGCTGTAACAACAGCAGCAGCAGCAGCAGTAATAACCATCATCAGCAGCAGCAACAATAACCATCAGCAGCAGCAGCAATAACCATCATCATCATCAGCAGCAATAACCATCATCATCATCAGCTGTAACAACAGCAGCAGCAGCAGCAATAACCATCATCATCAGCAGCAGCAATAACCATCATTATCATCAGCTGTAACAGCAGCAGCAGCAGCAGCAGTAATAACCATCATCAGCAGCAGCAACAATAACCAGCAGCAGCAGCAGCAGCAATAACCATCATCATCATCAGCAGCAATAACCATCATCATCATCAGCTGTAACAACAGCAGCAGCAGCAGCAATAACCATCATCATCATCAGCTGTAACAGCAGCAGCAGCAGTAATAACCATCATCAGCAGCAGCAACAATAACCATCATCATCATCAGCAGCAGCAGCAATAACCATAATCATCATCAGCAGCAATAACCATCATCATCATCAGCTGTAACAGCAGCAGCAGCAGTAATAACCATCATCAGCAGCAGCAACAATAACCATCAGCAGCAGCAGCAATAACCATCATCATCAGCAGCAGCAATAACCATCATCATCATCAGCTGTAACAACAGCAGCAGCAGCAGCAGCAATAACCATCATCATCAGCAGCAGCAATAACCATCATTATCATCAGCTGTAACAGCAGCAGCAGCAGCAGCAGTAATAACCATCATCAGCAGCAGCAGCAATAACCATCATCATCATCAGCTGTAACAACAGCAGCAGCAGCAGCAATAACCATCATCATCAGCAGCAGCAATAACCATCATTATCATCAGCTGTAACAACAGCAGCAGCAGCAGCAGCAGCAGCAATAACCATCATCATCAGCAGCAGCAATAACCATCATCATCAGCAGCAGCAATAACCATCATTATCATCAGCTGTAACAGCAGCAGCAGCAGCAGCAGTAATAACCATCAGCAGCAGCAGCAACAATAACCATCAGCAGCAGCAGCAATAACCATCATCAGCAGCAGCAGCAGCAATAACCATCATCATCATCAGCTGTAACAACAGTAGCAGCAGCAGCAATAACCATCATCATCATCAGCAGCAATAACCATCATCATCATCAGCTGTAACAACAGCAGCAGCAGCAGCAATAACCATCATCAGCAGCAGCAACAATAACCATCATCATCATCAGCTGTAACATCAGCAGCAGCAGCAGCAATAACCAGCAGAAGCAGCAGCAGCAGCAGTAACAGCAGCAGCGTAGAATATCTGTTCCACCAAGACCAAACATATCAACACTTTCATATCCATTACCATGCCAAACACACTGAGACTTGTCATGACAGGACTTGCGGTTCAGTAAGCGATTCTGTTGCCAATCTGATGGATCAATTCAGTGAAGGATTCTTCAGGCTGATTCAAACGGGCAATAACTCTTTTCGAAGGATTCATAAGAATCGACTCATTTGTTCATGAATCGGAGTTCACAGATCGCTCTGCGTGCTTGCCAGTGCCAGCTGTTATGCCAAATTCCTCATTATGGTCTTGGGTTATGGAAGTGGGTGTGGTCTTGTGGAATGCAACCAATCAGATAGCAGCAGCAGCAGCAAGGAGGGGCGGGGAATTCTGCATCAAATCGCTGCGCTAATTTTGAAAACAAAGCTGTGCATGAAATAGTGCAGGGATCTGATATGTCAATGTCAAAAATATGTAAAGACAAGTTACGCACACCAATGACTGCATTTGAGGATATGTACTTTTCCATAGTTCTGTCATGAACACAGCACCATCTCACAGGTCGAAAAGCACTAAGAACATAATGAACGCAAAATTTACTTTGCGAGCACGCTTATGTAGTTGTAAAGCATATAGATTGCCTCAAAGCAAACAGAAACAGACTAAAAGCCACAAAACTTTGATCTTACAGAGCAAGCGTGGAGCCTGGAGGACACGCTGGCTGTTCTGAACGCTCGTTACAATAAGAAGGCCGTGCTTGAGATGTTCGTGTGGCCAGATGATCGTGACTCCAGCCGCTACATTATCCATGTAAGTTGTTGAACATACTGCATAATTTATATTTATGTAATATTATACCATCTTTTTGGACATGTATAATGGTAGTACCATTGTATTTCTTAAAGTAATACAGATTTTTAGACATGTATATGGTAATACCATATATTTTTGGATATGTACAATACAAATACTGCCATAGTCTCTTGGACACATATGATGGTGCTATATATGGAATATGTACCTATATGTAATGCCATGTTTTTGGACATGTATAATGGTAGCACCATTGTATTTCTTAAAGATTTTAGACATGTATATGGTAATACCATATATTTTTGGATATGTACAATAGAAATACCATGTTTATCATTTGTCTTTTGGACGCATATGATGGTGCTATATATGGAATATGTAACTATATGCAATGCCATGTTTTTGGACATGTATTCAAAGAGTAGTATATAAATATGGTAATCATTCAGCATCAAGGTAGCATGGTATTGACATATAATGCCCTCACTGTACCATGGTATCACCTCAGTACTTGCATGAGTTGTCAGTTTGATTGGTTGTTTTAGTGGCACTTCACCTTTGAAAACACACAGTGGCTAATTGCAATTTATTTTACATAATACATCCTGATTAAAATGCCATTTGGAGCATGAGCTAATAAAACAGAGTGTGTGATTTTGTGTTGGTTTAATTATGAACGGATGATTTTATGCATGCCGCACCCGACAAGAGCGATGCGGATAACGAATACGAGATTGCTTTTTCACAACGAACGATTTTGTCATTAACATCGTTCTGATTGCGCAGGTTGACCAGCCAGCACTAGGAATGCCTTCAAGAGACTATTACCTCAGCGATGGGAATTATAAGAAGGTGCGTTGTGTCATTTTGTGAGAGGCTTCAATGCTTTTGTTCTAATTACACGAATCAGCATCTCCCCCGTCGTGCGTCTTTGTGGGCAGGTGCGCGAGGCCTACCTTGAGTTCATGGTTTCCATGGCGAGGATCGCACGAGAAGACAGGAACTTGACCCAAGATGAAGAGCGCGTGTGGGAGGACATGACTCAAGTGTTGGAGCTGGAGACAGACATCGCTAATGTGAGTTTGACTGTACTAGTAAAACACAACACGCATGAAAGCGTCTGAAATGGTTCTGATGTAAATAAATCTCATGTGTGAATCATGTGAGCATTTGCATCTGATTTCTGCTTCAACAGGCTACCTCACCTGCAGAAGAGCGCAATGACATCACCGTCCTTTACAACAAAATGACACTGAGAGAAGTGCAGCAGGCTTTCAACCTCAACGTAAGAGCGGAAAAGCAACATGGGCTTTTTAATAGAAGGGGATGTTGTGGCAGAAATTTAACTCATACTACGCAAGAGACAAACTCAGTGAAAATTGTCTTTACAAGAATTTATTCCTTGCGAGGAAGGTCAAACAGTCATACAGAAACACAGGTTACTGCAGAGTGCGACCTAGAAGGCCGGGGTTCCTCAGCTTTTACACCCCCCGTACCCTTCAAGGTTACACCTATTAACATCAGTACTTTCCACACATGGTAAAAAGAAAAGACACTGTACCATGACATAAGGACTATACCTAATACAAGATGACCTTTTTAGGCCTTAAACCCTAATTATTAGTCATGAGCATTCTCCCTTCAGCCCTGCAGCTGCTTTCCTTCATCCCAAATGTGTGTTCACAGCAGATAGAAAAGCATACATGAACTCTTAGCAAACCCCCTCCTTCACAGGGACCTCTCCAAATGAGGCTCACTGACCGTTGATGTGAGATTGTGTTCTTTTGTTTCTCTTTACAAAATGTCAGGGCTTTAATTGGACGCGCTACATCCAGGGTATCATGTCCAGCGTCTCGGTCGCGGTGCAACCAGAAGAACCCATTGTTGTGTACTGCTCACCTTACCTGGAGAAGCTCCGCGATGTTCTCTCCAAGCACAGTCACAGGTGATGTTCTTAGGTGCAGCTGTTTGACTTGAGAAATGTGAGTTATTCTTCTTTGTCATGTCAATTATGGTCATCCAGAAGACACTGCTCAGAAGTTCAGTGGTTTTAGAGATGAGAAAACTTCAAAGGTGAGAGTTATGTTCCACTCACTGAAGTATCAACTTGTGCTTCTCCTGAAACTGCTAAAAGGAGAAATAAAATGAGACAATGAGAGGAATGAATGTGGATAGCATAGAATTTGATTTTGAAAGATCTCTGACTTCTGAACACAGTTTCAGATTTACGCTCCATTTAAAGTGATTGATGTCTAGGAGATACGATTAAATTATTAAGGATATTTCTAGACCATCTCTATATATTTACATTTATGCATCTGGCAGATGCTTTTATCCAAAGCGATTTATTATGTAAGCTATTATACACAAAAAATGCTGGGTTAAAAACAATCCAAGTTGGGTTGAAATTGAACCTTCATGAAGACCCGCCCCTTTTAGTTACTGTTGCTATGTCTGACAAGCCATCACGCCACACATCATGTTCTCACGACATGACTGACTGCTTTGACGGACTAAATGGCGGATTCGGGGTTATGATTGGTCAGATCGCCTGTCAATCAAACTGCAGGCGAAGGGTCAATTGAATAAAATTACAAGAAAAATGCATGTGACAACTTGCCCCAACCAGACCTGTTTAATATCTATCCTTATTATACTGTTATATACAATAAATTGATTTAATGTATGACAATGCTGCTTTGGATTCCCTCTGGATTCTGAGTTATGGATTCATCTGTCAATCAAACTTCGGTCAATTGCTTCTTCAAAGTAAGTACCTGAGCAAGTGAGTGTGCGATTTCGAACGCAGCCCAGAATCTTTCCGGAAGTAGTAGGTACTTTTTGCCTACTTTTCTGAATTTGTTAACAATATAGTACAGGGCGTATAGTACGCGGTATTTTCGGATGCAGACAAGTCCCATTACTTCAGTGTAATTCTATTCTATCGCCTGTCAATCAAACTGCTGGTGAAGGGTCAATTGGACAAACTGTTTGGCAGTGGTTTAAGGAAGGAGCGCTCGAAGACAGTAAGTATTTTAATCAGGAATCAACAGACAGGTCACCACATTGAGCAACGTTAATGACGAACAAAGACTGGACTGACACCAGAGAACAAGGGGATAGCGAGTAACGCACAGGTGATCTAAAGCTGGCTTGCTTAAGTTGGGGACACTTGCTTGATATTCAGCAGTGGTTTTGATATGCCTGCATTGGCGCCGTTGTATACAAACTGAGCTGAGCCGGACGATTACGTCACTGTTTTCTGCAGTGCTGATATACCTAAATTAACTAGACTAATAACTACTGATATTTGCAACGTAATGAATCAATAATATATAGAATAAGCTGCACAATGACACCATTTTCTTATTAATGTAAAGCTGCTTTGCCACAATTTGCTATATAAATAAAGATGACTTGACTTGACTTGATAGACTTGATATAAACGAGACACAGCTGATGACGACGAGACAGGCACATGGGAAAACAAAACAAAGATCACATGACGGATGACAGACAGAACTGAAATCAAAACAAAGAGCATGTGACTAAGGACACGACTGGGAAACAGATCCTGACACAAAGCGATTGGGTTGGGATAAATATGTGCCCATCCTGCTGGGTGGTTTTATTTTATTCGACTATTGTTTAAAAATGACTGTATTGCTTTCTTAAAATGAACCCAAAATATGTTATAAATTTATATTCATCAATATGTTAAAAATAAACAAACATTTATTAATAAGGAATAATATTTAAACAATAATTGCTTATTAATAAATGTTCACCTTTTGATTTTTATTATTATTGTTGCCTCTATATTATGTGTCTGATTTTAATTTCCAACTAATTTTGGGTTCATTTTGGTTCAATCCAGCCATATTGTGACATTAAATGATCTGCGCATTTGTGATCTCCGCAGGACTCTGCAGAACTATCTGACATGGATGCTCATCATGGAGAGGGTCAGCAGTATGAGCCGTCGCTTCAAAGATGTGAGAGCGCACTACAGAAAGGTCAGTCGCACTCTGAACAAACACGGAGGAGAGCTCTCATGGCATTTAACTTGGCTTGCCTTGAAAACTCAGGTTTGGTGATCCGCTACTGTTTCGGTCCAATAGAGAAAGGGAAATAGGGAATACTCCACAGGGAAATTGATTTTTAACGATAACTTATGAGACCTGCTGTGAGCTACGAGGTTGTTAATCAATGATATTTGC
Source organism: Opsariichthys bidens (assembly GCA_037194245.1). NCBI lineage: Eukaryota > Metazoa > Chordata > Actinopteri > Cypriniformes > Xenocyprididae > Opsariichthys > Opsariichthys bidens. The sequence goes on from CM074299.1 coordinate 15,896,069, forward strand.
TCATGCTGAAGCCGTCCGCCTTGATTATTTCAATTCATTCTTAAAACAAGAATTCCTGGTGAAAAACTACATTACCCATGATGCTGTACAGACAAATCCTCCAATCAGAGTCGCCACAATCAAAACACGCCAAAAGAGCGCTTTAGCTCCGCCCACTCCCATGAAGCACTGCAAATGACGTAATCGAGTCTGTATCCCTATGCTCTCAAAATGCTTAAATATTTGCATTTATGTGCATATTTTGTAACATAATTCAAAATATTGTTTTTATATATATATATATATATATATATATTATGTATTGTAGTTCTTTCGCTGAGGAAAGCCATTACATAAGTCTTGGACCTTTGTATTTTTGTCTAATTTTCAAATAATTTTTTGCTTCAAAATAACACATTTTTTTTAAAAACCCCTTCGGGTTAAATTGATGGAAAAAATACAAGCGCCACTGAAAAAGGGGCCGAACACTAAAGCACTCTATAGGTTATATTTATGTTTATTACGCGGCTTTTGGGAATACTTGATTCTGATTGGGCCAGATTGCAGTGTTCATCTTCTTGCCAGGGCATTAGTTTTGTACACTGACAATAACCTGGAAATTTCTGTTTTATCCCTTGTTCCCATAATTATTTAATTTGTGAAAAGCCGTGTAATAAATGGTACGACTGCACTTTATCCCTTAAATGTTGAACTTGAGTCGTCATGGCTAAAAGTCACTGTTATGCAAAGGTGAGCTAATGAAATATTTCAACAAAAATCTTTATTTTGTGTCCAATTATTTACTTACTCCGTGTCATGAGTGGAGCGACGGGACAAAAGCGAACAGAACCCATTATAGTCGGTGATGCTGTCTACACTTGATCAGAAATCTCCGACTGTAAACTACTGCTGACCTCTTCTATCTCTAAACGTACTTAAAGTTTTTGGAATGGTCAACCATCACATCCCGTGTAGACACTGTGTTATTTGGGAAGTAGCCATGTTATAAGTGGGATAATGTGGTTGTTAGCGTAAAATAAACCCCTTCGGGGCGATGCAAGATCCCTCCACTTCACGTCAGGGTCCTGATCACCCTGTTTGATTTTATTCTGTGACAACAACCGGCTGGATGTACAGTATCCCTTGGTGAACAGGGTGTTCTCCACCTTGTTTTCGTCCCATTTTTCATTGTGTGATTGTTCACTCAGGCTTTGCATGGCACTACCGTAGAGGAGGCGAGGTGGAGAGACTGTGTCCGTTACGTCCAGGGCAACATGGAGAACGCCGTCGGGGCCTTGTACGTCCGGGAAACATTCTCTGGAAACAGCAAACGCATGGTAAGACCAAAACACCAACTTAGCCCTCAAAAACACACCGCTAGACATAACAGGAACATCCTCCTTCAATTCTTTACACTATTTTCAGATTGACATGGACTGTTTAGACTGTCCTGACGATGGTTTCAGTTTAAAAAGGATTATTTTTTGTAAGTCTGCATTGGATGTGGATGTGTTTATATAGAATTTCTAGGACAGTCAAATAGTTTTATAGTCAACATGAAGTCAAAATTATCATCATCTTTTATTAAAGTGATGAAAAACGACATAGACCTTCTGAAAAACGTATTTATTATTCCCCTTGTTAATCAAATAGCTCTTTCGGCTATATGGACAAAGAGCCATTTCATGTTCACTTCAAATGTGTCTCTCGGCTGTTGTTCAGGTCGGTGAACTGATCAAAAAGATTCAGGAAGCTTATGTGGAAACATTGGAAGAATTGAGCTGGATGGACGAACAATCCAAGGAGAAAGCCAGAGAGAAGGTGAGATGGTATTAATGGCCACAACTTTCCGAGTTTACTCCCAAATTATTCCCAATTTTTTTTGTCAGCCGAACCCCTTTGGGGATAAAATATTTACTTGAGGTTCCCCCAGAGATTTTACGTTGATATTTCAAAAATGTAACAATACATTTGCATGTGATGAAAATAAAATAAAATGTATCTTTTTTTAGTAAGTGTTAAAATTTGATCGTTTTTATTTTTAAATTATTTATTTAAATTTTACATTTTTATGATTTAATTAATTATTAGCTTTTCATCAATTCAGAAACCCCAGTTTGGAAAACCCTGCTTTCTCCTATAGTGCCCAAAATTAACATTTTAATCAAATGAATTACGAAATTTTTAAGCACAATATTAATGACAATTAATTGCATATATCAGCATTTAATTTCCATTTTTTGTAATGCATTTTATGTATATTCATTTTATCTTGTGTAATTATCATTATCGTATCTGCAGTCTAAGCTGTTCCAGCCCTTTATTTTGCAGGCCATGGCGATATCGGAACAGATCGGTTATCCCGACCACATCCTTGAGGAGGAAAATAAGAAACTGGACGAGGAATACACACACGTATGGAAACTCTTGAGCTCTGAATAACTTAACACTCAATATTCACTCAAATAGAAGAATGATGACAACTAATACATCCATGATATGTGTTATCATGTTTCAGCTTAATTTCAGTGAGGAGAACTACTTTGAGAACATTCTGGAAAACCTGGCAGCATCAGCCCAGAAAGGTCATAAAAAGCTGAGGGAGCCCGTGGATCCTGACATGTACGAAACACATGAATATATGCTTGAAGGACGCTTTTTCCTCTCTTGATCCGTCACCGAGTCCTTGCTTTGTCTCTATGAATGTTTTAGGTGGATTATTGGTGCCGCTGTGGTCAACGCGTTCTACTCGCACAACCGAAACCAGATTGGTAAGTTCATACGAGTTAGAAACATAGCCATATAGTCATATGGGGTTTGACATTAACACTGTCAAGACATCAGAAATAATAAACTAAGCGCAAAGGACTTTTCGTCACATATCGATACTGAAATATCTGAAACGTTTCTAATACGCATTTCCCGCAGAATAGATACACGATCTTGCTTTCTCTCCGACAGCGAGCTGACACACAAACCCGCCTCGTTTCATTTGCTTCTGATGAATATCGTCGGTATTAAAGGCTTGAATTTCGCCATCATATTGCGTTTATTGTGCATAATTTGACTCATTCCCGCAGATATTGTTCTCACACCCAAAGTGTGCGCACAGAAGCTCAGCACTCAATTGAGTTCTTTTTGCTGCTTATTGAAAAAGTCAAAAACACACAAAATAATGTCAAAATGTCGGTCTTGGCGATAAACACGGTCAGTTGTGAAAGAAAACGGATGTGTAACAATATAATCGATCCGTGCGTCAGCTCTTAAAGTGACAGCAGCCTAATAAAGCTGCTGCCAAATTATAAGATAATATTAAAAATATCTATAAGGCAGTTTTTCCATATTGCATTGATGTGAAATAATAATGGCTAGGTAACTAACAAGGAACAATAGCTCTACCGCATTTAATATGATGCTTTTACATGTTGTCTGAATTATCGTAAATGCGAGTTTCTTAGTTAAAAACTGGACATGCCCTCTCAAGTCGGGGATACGAAATGAAACAACAAAACGCCTGAACGCACACCTTTCCGATCCTTCTGGTCTGTTTACAGCAAAGAGCCTTTCCAAGTCCACCAGACCAGCACAAACTAGACCAGTCTGCGCGGAGATTTACGGTGGCCTTGACAAATCTTTCCACTCGAACTAAAAAAAGCAGCACTGTCCAAACGCAGGTCTTTTGTGAAGTATTTGTTCTGGTCAGATTTCTCCTGTGCTGTTGAGGGCTCTCAATATAAATGCTTTCTCAGCCCATTGTCATAATGGCTCTAATGCCTGTAGTGCTTTTCTCTTGTAGATTAAACAAAGCTAGTTTCAGGCTCCAGTGCCCACAAAGCTTGTGCCTTCCAGAGATGGGCTGCGGACGCCAAGCGCTGGCTATGCAGGCTGGGTTAATACAGAGATTACAAAAGCCAAGTGATTATGCAGATTTTCAGCGGGAGAAATTTCCACATAATTACTCTTAGATTGCACATTTTAATGTTCCTGGACAATCTGGGAAACACTTCAAGCTGAATTGCCATTTTAGAGACAAGAGCGGCAGCTGTAACTGCCGGCACGATGGCATTTTGAACCCTATATTCTATAGCTGGAGGACGCTACACAGCAGAGATCTTTCTGTCCTTCCAATATTACTTCTGCTATCCAGTGGATACCATTACCGTCGCATTATTTCAACCATACGCAGTCTCTTAAAAAGCACTTTCCACACTCTCGTTTATCTAATTCGTTCACTAACGTGGTGTCCACCAACTTTTGACATTTCTTCTGAACCAACAAATGTCATTCCATCCATTCTCGAATCACCATGCACGCTGTGATGGAAATGACATTTTAAACATTTGTGGAATAATGGACTCCTTTATGTTGTTAAAGCTAATTTCAGTATCCTAACTGCACACAATTATATGATATTACAACACACTTTGCATAATTTGACTCGACATTTGCACAGCTTGATTGGAAACGACACACAATTGTCTGGTGTATACTGTGTTTTGGTTCTTTTTTCCCTGTTCCTGTCTACCTGAGTTTGCCTGTGTTCCCTAGTTAGTGTCCTTGGTTGTTAAGTAGTCTTTACACACCTGCTCCGTTTTGTCATTATTACCCTCCACATGTATTTAAGCCTGATTTTTCTTAGTTCTGGCTCCGGCATTGTCAGTCGTCAATCGTCAACTGTTCCTGTTATTTACCGCGTGTTCCTGGTTTGATTTATAATTAAAGACTTTATTAGTGATTTTCTCCACTACAGCCACAGCCTGACAACAATACCAATATCTAGTGATATTGACCTCCATTTTATTCAAACATTACATGTCTCACGTTTTTCTCATGGGTAAATATAAATGCTAACATTTTTAAATATTATTTGGAAATATTGTTGATTCATGCCACAACTAAGCACTTTTGCATCGTATAAATAATTTGTACATAATAAACATTGAAATATGTAAATGCAAAAATGCAAACTTTGAAATATATCATATTAAATGAAGTTTAACATTAAATAAACTATACTAAATTCAATGCATTCTCTGTAAATACATTTTGCTTCTTTTAAAACATTTCAGAATGTATTCAAATTGTCCTCAAATATCGTATTTTCAATATAATAAACAATATAAATTTATCATGTTAAATGATCATACTTTAGAGCATGAAATGTATATATTTTTTATTTTTTAAACGTCAAATACAATATTTTGAAAGTACATGATAAAACTAGTGATGCCAACAGTTTTAATTTGACCTTCAAAAAAGACAAGGTTTTAGAAAAAAAGCTCAAATCTGTTAGGGATCTACCTCTAAAGTGTCGAAAGTTAACACTCTACAACTATTAAAATGAGTTGTTTTCTTAATTAGTATCTCAAAAACATTTTATTTCCTGGTCAATTATCCATGCATTATGCTGAATTCTATCTCTTTCTATGCATTCATCTTTCTTTCCTTCAGTGTTTCCTGCTGGCATCCTCCAGCCTCCGTTCTTCAGTGAAAAACAGCTGCAAGCTCTAAACTTTGGTGGAATCGGGATGGTTATCGGACATGAAATCACTCATGGATTTGATGATCATGGTAATATGGGTCTCATATGATGGATTGTACTAATTATCAGCTAGCCGATGAATAAACAATGTGGATTTGTTGGTTATCTTGTTTATTGGTGATGTATTAAACTCTGCGAAAGGAGGGTTTTAAATATCACGGATAAATTGTTCTCCATTGGACCAAACCTGCATGCAACAGAGCAACCACAATGCTTGTCTGTTTAAAATATGGCTGTGTTTCACAGGGCGGAATTTTGACAAGGATGGGAACATGAACAACTGGTGGAGCAACTACTCTGCCGAGCAGTTCGAGGATCAATCTAAATGCATGGTGGAACAGTATGGCAAATTCAGCTGGAAACTTGCAGGAGGCCAAAATGTAAGTTTAGCCTCCGTTCAGTACAATGGAAAGAATCCGCATATGAACTTCAGAAAACAAACAAATAAAATGGATATTAAGCATGTACTTACAGTACTTGCAGAATGAGCATTTCCACTGCCCTAAAAACATCAGAAGCAGCAATAAAATGAAATGCAGAGCAAATTAAAACTTTTGCAGATGTAAAAAGTTGGGCAAGCAAAAATAACTTAAAAATAAACTAAAATAACTCAAATAAACATCTAGCCACTAAAAATGAATGGATCTCAAAACAAGTCTACCTTATGAGCCTTTCGCTTCTTTTAAGACTTCTTTTAAATATTTTTACTGACTTTCAGAAGAGACCAGCAATTAGAGCGGCACGATTCTGGAGGAATTGAGAATCGCGATTTTTTTCTTTAAAATTGAGATCGCGATTCTCCCACGTTTCTAAATAGACAAATAAACAAAATAACATTTCATTTACTAGAGGTTCTGACAAAATGTTAATAGCTGCAGTCTGTTTAAAAATATGCCATTTTTATTTTATTTAAATTTATGTCATTTCATTTTAATTCATTTTTAAATAAAATGGGTTGAATGAATGATTCAATGACTCACTCATAAAGACTTCTCTTATTTTCATTACTGGATGAATCAGCGTTTTTAAGCAAGTCACTTGAGTGAATGATTCAATGGCCAATACATTTTTAACAGTCATTTGTCGCCACCTACTGGTGTAATGATGTAAATGATATTACTATTGAAATGAAATAAGTTGAAGTACTAAAATTAAAAGCTAAAAAACTAATAAAAATGACAAAAATACATACAAAAATTACTAAAATGAACTGAATATGTAAAAGTAAAAGCTAATTCAAAATATTATTATTTACTGTAACAGCACGTATAATAATTAAAGAACACTGAACAATGTTACATTCATGTTGCTGCAGGTCAGTGGCATCACAACACTGGGAGAGAATATTGCTGATAACGGTGGAGTTCGCCAAGCATATAAGGTTTGTATCATTAATTCCCTTTAAACAACCAATTAATAAAATCTACTTAACAACCACATAGTTGTTTTACTTATTAGTGGCTTTGAATAAAAGCGTCTGTTAAATGAATAAATGTTAACACCCTATAGCTTTATGGCAAGCACTATGTTCTTCAGAAAATCTGTCTATGTGAATCTGTTTTTGTGTGCGTGTTATTAGGCGTATATAAAGTGGGTGGAGAGGGAGGGTGAGGAGCCCCATCTTCCCGGACTGGATATGGATCACAAACAACTCTTCTTTCTGAACTTTGCCCAGGTATGTGACTATGAATTACATGCGCTTTAAGACACCTGCATGTGATCACCTTTTTGCCCATGCAAGGTCAGTTTCTCATAGACCGCATCGAATTAAACTGACATTACTTACAAGATACAGGTGCTGCTTAGTCTCGGGAAAATAATGACTACAGGCTGTCTAATATGTGATTGAAATGAATGGCTAAATCATGTCATCCAATGGCATGAGTACTGCTTTAAAGGACTGGGATTTGAAATGTCATTATTTGTACAGGCACACGTCAAAATATGCGGTGAAACTCACAACCGATCTGTTTTTGCAGAATCTTACAAATGTCATTGAATCATAAAGTGCAAGCTAGCTCAGAAATAATATGTTTAAAATACATGTGTTGATCTGTCCAGCTGACTATAATACGACTGGGTTAATTTGATTGAAAATAAAAATATCTCATGCTTTCTGTAGGTCTGGTGTGGTGCCTGTCGCCCTGAGTACGCCATTCAGTCCATCAAAACAGACCCGCACAGCCCTCTGGAATACAGGCAAGATCTTTCTACAAGATTTGTCAATTAAAAAATGAAAAAATGTCATTTGATTAGGTAACATAAAGCACATGCTACTAAACACAAGCAAAAAGAATGGCAAGAATTCTTGAAACTAACACAACTTTCTACACACTAAAAATTGGAATGGACCTTAAAAATCCATTAGTTTTAAGTTTTCCTTAAGTTTTTACAAACGTTATACACTACTGTTCGAAAGCTTGGAGTGGGTATGATTTTTAAATGAAGTTTCTTATGCTTTATCCTAAAAAATAATATTTTGTGAAAAGTGCTGTCAATTGATTAATCGCGATTAATCACATAAAAGTTTGTTTATATGCGATTAATCACGTAAAAGTTTGTTTATATGCGATTCATCGCGATTAATCACGTAAAAGTTTGTTTATATGCGATTCATCGCGATTAATCACGTAAAAGTTTGTTTATATGCGATTAATCGCGATTAATCACGTAAAAGTTTGTTTATGTGCGATTCATCGCGATTAATCACGTAAAAGTTTGTTTATATGCGATTAATCGCGATTAATCACGTAAAAGTTTGTTTATATGCGATTAATCGCGATTAATCACGTAAACGTTTGTTTATATGCGATTCATCGCGATTAATCACGTAAAAGTTTGTTTATATGCGATTCATCGCGATTAATCACGTAAAAGTTTGTTTATATGCGATTAATCGCGATTAATCACGTAAAAGTTTGTTTATGTGCGATTCATCGCGATTAATCACGTAAAAGTTTGTTTATATGCGATTCATCGCGATTAATCACGTAAAAGTTTGTTTATATGCGATTAATCGCGATTAATCACGTAAACGTTTGTTTATATGCGATTCATCGCGATTAATCACGTAAAAGTTTGTTTATATGCGATTCATCGCGATTAATCACGTAAAAGTTTGTTTATATGCGATTAATCGCGATTAATCACGTAAAAGTTTGTTTATATGCGATTCATCGCGATTAATCACGTAAAAGTTTGTTTATGTGCGATTAATCGCGATTAATCACGTAAAAGTTTGTTTATGTGCGATTCATCGCGATTAATCACGTAAAAGTTTGTTTATATGCGATTCATCGCGATTAATCACGTAAAAGTTTGTTTATATGCGATTAATCGCGATTAATCACGTAAAAGTTTGTTTATATGCGATTCATCGCGATTAATCACGTAAAAGTTTGTTTATATGCGATTCATCGCGATTAATCACGTAAAAGTTTGTTTATATGCGATTCATCGCGATTAATCACGTAAAAGTTTGTTTATATGCGATTCATCGCGATTAATCACGTAAAAGTTTGTTTATATGCGATTCATCGCGATTAATCACGTAAAAGTTTGTTTATATGCGATTCATCGCGATTAATCACGTAAAAGTTTGTTTATATGCAATTCATCGCGATTAATCACGTAAAAGTTTGTTTATATGCGATTAATCACATAAAAGTTTGTTTATATGCGGTTAATCGCGATTAATCTCACAAAAGTTTGTTTATATGCGTGCGTGTATATGTATGTATGTATCTACACACACACACACACACACACACACACACACACATATATTTACAAATTTTTAAAAACGATGAATCGATTTGATAGCGCTAATTGTGAAATAGTATTACAATTTAAAAATTGTTCCAAAAATAATTAAAAATAATTCCTGGGATCAAAGCTTGTCACATGATCCTTCCGAAATCATTGTACTATGATGATTTTTCCATGTTGCTTTGTTTTTAACAGGGTTCTAGGTTCCCTTCAGAACTTTGAGGCTTTTTCCGAAGCGTTTCATTGCGCACGAGGAACTCCCATGAACCCCGAGGAGAAATGTCGAGTGTGGTAACCTGCCGTCGGAGTCAAGGGAGTCTGTGTATATTTTACAAACAAGGCAGCGCTTAGGAGAGCTGGGAGAATATTATGTTGTGCTGTTATTCTGCAGTGGCAGCTGCCTGTCTGTTAGTCTGATGCGACAGACACGACCAAGGTGTTAGACACCTACATGTGTGACTGCATAGATGTCTACTGTGAACTTTCAAAAGCGCACATATAACCAACAAGTGCAGGCGTCGTGAACGTGCACAGTGAGGGTGTTGTTTTTCTGAAAAAGAGGCATGCTTTTTCATTGTCTGTTTATGAGAATTTCAAGCAAGATTTCGTCCTGTTTGCCTGTTTCTTTTGACACGTTATTAGTTTTGGCACCTAAAAATACATGTAAACAAAATAGTTTCATTGTAACGACAGGGCTTATTTACATCAGATTATTTTTCCAGATTATGTAAACGGATAAACCCCTCGGTTGGCTCTCGATTCTGTCGGCTCTCCAAGAAGATATCCGTTGTGCTTGAGCGATCCCAAAATTAGCCAACAACTGGAGGCTTGGAAGCCGAATGAGATTGTGGTTTGAATAGAACCCAGTCAAAGCATCATGTTTCGTTTCATAATAAGCAGCCTTGAAATATTTTGATCATTGTATAAGACGTTTTGTTCTAAAGCATGCGGCGGTAAGAGGTAAAAGCGAGAGTCCTATTGAGCGCTGCCCCCCCCCCCCCCCCCAAAAAAAAAAAAAATCCTAATATGTTCTATCTACACTACGTTTCACGGAAGAATCTGTATTTCTTTGAAAGCGAGGGTTTAGCGTTACGTAAACGGCCTGTGTTGACAATTACCTGACAACCTTAAGACTGTTAAAACCATATATAGCTTCAAGCTTCAGATCCTATTCATGTCTGCCTTGCAATTACACTACAGACTTCTGTTAAAGCCAGCAGATAATGGCAGGAAGCCGCCGCAATACCGGAACAAAATAGTTATGGCAACAGGTCAACGAGAACTGTGTATTTGTTTCACACAAGCCGTTCGTTCTGCCTGGGAGCGCTTCTGTACGTCGCTATTGTTAACACTTATTCCTATGGATGTTTGGGGGCAAGGATCGGATCCAGTGAGACATTGTGTTGAAAGCGAGGTGATTTAGTCCAACTGCTTTGGGTTTCATTGGGTAAAAACATCATCGCAGCATTAACTTCTGAAAATAAACATGGAGAAATTGTGTTTTTTTAGCAGATCAAGATGAGCAGCATATTTTTCAGCCAATACTTTGTTTTAATACTTTACAACCATTTGATAATTGGTGGAAATGTTCATTTCACATGACTCTGCTGGAAAAAACGAACAAAAAAAAAATTAGAGTGGTCAAGTTGGAAATTCCGAGCAAATTCCACAAGCGGAATTTTCAGCATCTTCAGAGTCACATGATCCTTCAGAAATCATTTGCTGATTAACAACTGACGAAAACCGTTTCGCATTTTTGTGCTATGTTTCAAGAAACGGCAAGTAACAGTAAATCAAACATGAAATTCTGAAGCAGAAAGCTGAAGTTTTCCTGTAAAGCATATACTCTAATAATCTTCGTTGAAAAGTAATTTGCTGCACTTTTCATGATTGGCTATCACAACATTTTTTCAACTTAAAATAAAATAGTATTTTGAGTATCTGCTCATTAAATCAATCGCCTTCATTGTATTTTTTAATAAGGCAACCAGGTAACTTACTTTTTGAAGTGAAACCAACAATTCTTTTTTCACAATGTGGTCGACCAACTCTACCCAGCTTGCAAAAACTCTTCATATCACTTTTAAGTTACACGAAAACATCGATCGGTCTAATTTGATACTGAAAAGTTGTTTATGCAACTGCGCCCAGGTCAAATTCTAGCAAAGGAACCATCTAAACCAGCCTGGACCAACTATATAAAATCTCTCAAAATGTGCCAGTTTGCTGTCAACAAACAGGAGGAATCGTTAAGCAAAGGTCTCACTCGTTTTTGGGAAGTAGTTATATTGATCTAAGACGCAGGCTGATGGGGCGGCAGGGGTTCATGTGTTAGCTGGAGCGAAGCAGACGAAGCCACAGCCAGCAGTTGTCTCTCAAATGGACACTTTTGGGAGGCAGCCCCCTCATTAGAGATCCGGTCAAGGCCAGTGACTGTTATTTTCCATCTTGATTAAGCCGTAATGACAGCAGAACTAAAGAGCCGAGCAGGACGCAGGAAAAATGATAGAATGGAAAAGATCAAACGGACGTCAAGGCGGCCGCTGTAGGAAAAATCGTCGAGTTCTTGGAAAGCTTAGCGGAGTCAATATTGGGTTGCCTTGGGTTATTGATTATGACTGTTATCTCTCACGACAGAGACTTTGATCATTTGAATGTTCATATCTGCCTTCATTACTAGCCAATCTAAACCTTGACACCACTGTAATGGCACGTACTGTTTGATGCATGGGAGACGAGCGCTATATTGAACGCAAGGAACTTCAGAACAAATTAAATACGAAAACTTCGCATTCTGTCGGCGGCGGGAAGGGTTTCACAGCGATGAAATGCCAAATAGAACATAATCCCTGAATTATTAGTGCATGCATTTTCCAATGCAAGACAAGAAATGCCTTTTAATAAAACACTGAAATTGGATTTGGAAGCTTTTAAAAAATCCGATCTGATTTAGAAACAATAGTAGATGCACATGCACTCTTCCAGTACGGTCAGGGAAGAGAATGTGCGTACTGGTTTTATGGGCAGTATTGAGCAATGTTTGGGTTGATTTGCTTGCCAATCACGTCAACGCTACATTATGGCAAAAATATGTCGCATATGCATACACAACACTACCAATTCCCTGATGGCACGCATTCATCACCCAGACGCCTGTTTGTGCAGGTTTTTTTCCTAGCCTTGAGGCTTTTAATATTACGACTATTGAGAACAAATCAAATGAGGTGTGATGTTGAACTACCTGTTCTTTATACCGCATTAAAGAGACATCTCTGTGCCAAGGATTGCTGATGTGCTTTTGAGAAAATCGCATTTTAAAACAGCTATTTTGTATCTCGTGAAATAACAGAATCAGCCTCTGTGACTGCCTTGAAGAAACTGAACTGAAGGAAAAAAAGACTTTGCCAAGCGTGAATTGTAAAATATCATCTGTGTGCGGTTTTGTATCTTCAGTGTCGTCGGTTCTGCGGGTGTTTAATTAGAAATGAGCTTATGATGACTAAATATGAAGTCAGGATTCATGTTCTTTTTTTTTAACGCATTATTTACGGACAATGCTCGTCAGACACAAGAACGATTCGCAATTCAGTTTTACAGATCTTGTCGTTATTTTTTTTTCAGGTTACTACGGTGGCCGAGAGAGCTCAAAGCGCTGCAAATAAGAAAACACATGCAAATAAAAAAAAGCACATGCAAATTAAAAAAAACACATGCAAATAAAAAAAAGCACATGCAAATAAAAAAAAAACACATGCAAATAAAAAAAAAACATGATCATCAGTTTGACAACACATGCAAACACAAAAACGCACCGCATATACAAAAAAACGCGCTGCATTTACAAAAAACGCGCTACATTTACAAAAAGCGCTGCAAATAGCACAAACCACAACGGAAATGTTTCAAGGGGGACCCCAAAAAGTGACGGACCCTACTAGGACGTGCGTCCAAAACCAGTTCAACTCATCCAGTTCCCTTATTCACTAATCCCTATATAGTGTACGGCATTTGAGTGCACAATGTGTTCACAATCATTAAATGCTATAAAAACTGTAAAAAAAAAATAAACAACTGTACATTATTTCATGTATTTATTATTTTTAATAAAGTGTTTTTCAGTTTGCTAGAAACTCACGCTCACAGATGTGGTCGTCTAGCGTCACTTTTTGGGGTCCCCCTTGAAACATTTCCGTTGTGGTTTGTGCTATTTGCAGCGCTTTTTGTAAACGTAGCGCATTTTTGTATATGCAGCGCGTTTTTGTGTTTGCATGTGTTGTGAGGATTTGCAGCACGTGTGTTGTGAAACTGATGATCACGCTTTTTTTATTTGCATGTGTTTTCTTATTTGCGGCGCTTTGAGCTCTTTACAGATGAATCTCGTGCAAACATGTCCATTTCACCGCAAAATCAAAATGAAAAACTATGGGTAGTTGGCACGTGCACACACACACACACACGTCCGTTCTTTACAAGTTTTCTGAGATTCACCCTCATGTTAAGAAATGCCACATGACCACAGATGCTGCTATATGAATAATTCATCTATGGGGCTGGTCTTGTTCTGTACATAGACTCATTGACTGTTGAAACATCTCAGTTAATATTTACTGACAGAAATGCTCTTGATATTAAATGGGGTCCATGTTTGATTGAGACCATATATGTTTCAACGACTTTCCAAGTGAATGCTTTGTAATTATATTGTTCTGCCTATATTGATTGTTCAAGCAAAAATATATGGCTTAAAAATGTTATTTAGCTACCTTTAACTTGTTGCATCATAAATAAACTTATATAAAGCAACAAACATATTTCATGCATCCGTTTCTTTTTTCCACAATCATACATAAAAACCCACAAATATACTTTGGTAAGACTTTAATATGTACATCTTTAAAAATGTCATTCACATTTGGTCAGATGCGTTTAGAAAAAAAAAACAAATCAATAAATTCAGGTTTATAAAAGAATCTCATTAAAAGGAGTACATTTTAGTTTATGACAAAACACACTTGGAATTATTTATTTTAGCAGTTGACAAAAAAAAAATCAGATGATTAAAGCAGCATTAGTGTGTATCACAGTGAGATCTCAATAAACAAAGGCTTGGACGATGGACGATCAATGCATTACCGTCGGTTTCTTCATTACCAGTGCATTATCACATAAATGTATAAAATGATTCGAGTCAGATTATAACGCTGGATAACCAGGAATCACACAGTCCATTCATCCCTGAAGAACACAGTGTTCTCTTATCTTGTGCAAACGTCTTCATTACACTGTAAGGGACACAAAAATAAAAAAATAAATCATTTGGTTGCTCATGTGACAATGAATGATTAAAAACTAGAGTATCCTAGACCTAGAGGACCTCATTTACAGTATGGAAAAAAGAAAACAACACTGACACATTTTTAAAATATCTTTATTTGAGTTTGATACAGGTTTGGAACGGTGAGTAAATGACAGAATTGACTTTTTTTTATACGATGAACCATCACGTTAATAAAGGGAAGTCAATCTTTCAAGCAATAATTAAAGGAGACCTGGGTCAGCCTGACGCCGCATTTACGGCCGTGTGAAAGTAACCATCGCACCCCACGGAGGAAATGGCATCAGTGGTCGAAAAACGACAAAACAGACGCCGGTCGTCTTTAATGGGTAAACAAGACCTGCGACACGTCCTGTTATTGAACTTCAAAGCAACGTAAATGTTTTTACTATAGAGCAGCTGTGCTGCTTAGTTATATTAATAGAAATATTTCACAGTCACAGCCAAACCAATATTAAATATTCATTCTGAGCATCATCTAACGGTTGCAAAATCAAATGCAAGAACGTTATCTGGAGGTTCCGAGGCCTTTTCCAAAGCGCGACGCCCTTGACAGATCAGTTATTGAATGTATTCGATTTAAATCATCCGATCGACTCGCCCCTGTCATTCAGTGACGACACTGGGTTTGGGCTCTCGACTGTCTGTTGGGCCCTTTCCTTCCTCAGAAGACCCTTGGGGCCGATCTGCTCTGAGATACGCCGCTGAATGACACCGTGTTTATTCTTCGGATGGACTAAAGGTCTTTTGGTGGATCTGAGGGTGTGGTACGACACAATGGACGCGTCTCGTGTAGCCAGACGTTTGACTTCGGCATGAAGTAAAACAAATGAGGCCACAATAATAGCGCAGAATAAAACGTTCTAAAAATAAGGAGTGCGACTTCATAAAATGTGTGCGGAGAAAAACGGATGAAATTCATGAAAATCTGCCGAATACAAACAGCTTTCAACATCGATAAGACTGATCACTATCAGAATGATTTCTGACAGATCATGTGACACCGAAGACTGGATGCTGAAAATTCATTTGAAGACATTACAATAAATATTGTAATAACATTTCACAATATTACAGTTTTTTGATCAAATAAATACAGCCTTAATGAGCATAAAATATTTTTTAAAAGTCTTAATTATTCCAAATCTTTGACCGGTGTGCAAAGTAAACTCATTTCATATTTTTCCTCAATGATCACAAGCGACAAGCTTGTTGCATTTTGGCAAATCTAGTAATTAATTCTAGTGTTTCTGATATTAATTTGGTATC
The DNA here is from genome assembly GCA_037194245.1 of Opsariichthys bidens. NCBI lineage: Eukaryota > Metazoa > Chordata > Actinopteri > Cypriniformes > Xenocyprididae > Opsariichthys > Opsariichthys bidens. Next base: position 15,911,962 of record CM074299.1, read on the forward strand.
TTTTGTGTCACAAGTAACAAGATTTATTTTTACAAATTAGAACGACTATTGAAAGAATGGCACATTTTTGTTATTTCGGCATTATACGTTTTGTCCAAACGAGAACAAACATGTTTCAGAACATAAATTCAGTGGTGTACCCTCTGAACCGTCCCATGGCATTGACTCACAAAACCACACCAGCCTCGTGCATCCAGACCAGGAATCAAGGAGGATGCATGTTTTGTCATCTAATGAGAATTGTATGTGTTCACATACTTATCGGGGTGACGGTACTAGAAGGTAATATAATGAAAATCTCAGCTGGAACTGGACTGTGTTGGAAATCAAAAAATTCTGTCATTATTTACTCACACATGCCTTTCTTTCTTACATGCAATTGGTATGATGAAAGTGTACAAGAACTGGTACAGTTGAGCTCCCAAAATCGCAATAAAGTACCGTAAGAGTAGTTCATTTGACTTGTGCACTATATTCAAAGTCCTCTGATAGAACTGAACATCTACATGCACACAGATTACTTTTATATGGGCTAAAACAGAAGATTTCTATACTCTTACCGCTGTAAATCCCACTGTTTGATATTTGATATGTATAAATATATAAGGCCTCTGAGTGATCAACACGACCAAAACTGAATCAGCCTTCGGTCATCTGATTGAAAAAGTAAAAAGCCTTTTAGTGCAATTGTTCAGCTCGTGCTCTTTTTGCTGTGAAATATCAACGATTTCATCAAGGTAAGAATAACTTTTGTATGGTTATTATTTCAGGATGAACATTAAATGAAGCAACTTTGGTTTACTTGATAAATATATTTAAAATGCGAGTATCAAAAATGATTATTTTCAGAATTTATCACAACATTTATTTCTTTTGTCAGATCAGTGTAGATAATTACTGTGGTTCAGACGACATAATATTTTGAGTTTCTGTTGATTAAATCAATCGCCTTCATTGCATTAACTCAAATTTTTCATTTCAAATCAACTCAATTTTAAGGCAACCAGGAAACTTTTTTTTTTTTTTTTAGTTAAACCAACAATTCTTTTTTACAGTGTACGATAAAAACAACAAAACTGTGATCATAAAACTAAGCAATTATACATCATCTTACAAAGACATTACTGGAATGATATTTATATGCATTTTATGCGAGTAGTCTGCTATACTTTGATAAATATCTCACTGATTTACACTAAGCAATCAGAATTTCATCTTTTTGGCCATATAAAAATCAGCAACTGCACCAATTGCATATTTTTTTGCTTAGTTTTAATAAAATTGAGGTGTTTTTTGAGCTCATCTTCTGCTATATCATACTAGCCTCATGTATAAAAAAGGCACTTTTTTTAAGAGTTTGTCTAAAGGTTCAATAAACTATTTTACAGGGCTATTCTAACAATCAATTACTCCATGTCTGTTTCTCATGGAGAAAGTGTTTGATTCCTCGATTGGACACACGTGGACCATTTGAACATGGTAATTTGGCCCGCTTCACCTCATCTTGAGCTTGACAAGGAAAAGAGAGGGCAAAAGAGCCATTTCCTGCAGGATACCACGGTTTAGTCCTTACCTCGGACCACGCGTGATGACAGGAGTTGCACGTCTTGTAATAACCAGCGGTGAAAATAGCATTCGCTGGTTTTAGTGGTTTTTGTTGAGAGATGAGCTCCACTGTAATCTCACCCCCAGGTGCATCATGGGGCCTCAGGGGGGTTAAGATCACACTAAACCAGGAGATCAGTCTCACAACAAGACTCTGTTCTACCCCACAATCACTTCACTTGTTCAAACATCCACTTACATAAGCCAAAGCATCTGTGCGCCAACATCAGGCAGATTCATGCCTTTCTTTACAGGACAGCTATTGGTGAAGCTGCTCGTCGACATGAATTGGGTCACGCTGCGGCAGAACGCGGATTCTTTAGCTCGTCTTGTGGAGGCCTGTAAGGGTTTAATTGAGCTTTTCCACATATTCTGCCTATTTAAAGTAAGATACTATTCCAGTGCAATTCAGCTAAACAAGGTAAGGCTGTCTCTGGTGTCCTGGATGTAATTGTTTTTGCGTGGATGCATGGATGAATGCAACCCAAACTCTTACACTTTACTGCAGTAAAAACCACAGCGAAATTGTGCTTGCAAAGTGACCCTATGCTGTACACAATAGGAGTATTTAGTCTGGCCTCAAAAACATATTAACATAATAGTGTGGTCACATTTTTTGAGTCAATTAGAGTAGAAACATATAATACAGGGTAATGTCAGACAGTTTGTGGAAATGAATTATTTGTTCTTTGACCATAAGTAATAAAACATGACACATCAACATGGGAACAAGACTGAAACCACTTCAATTTGAAGAAAAATATCACTTCAGATAGTTATTAGGGGTGGGAAGTATAACTAAAATCATACGTGTATGACTAATATCATGAGTCATTTCATAAAAGCGTCATGTTCCTAAGAACAGCAATTATAAAATGGCTTGTATATTAAAATACCTGATGAATTAAATACTTTATGAAAGGTGCTTCATCTCATGCGTTTCATGAGACACGGTGAACGCAAATTGAGTAAATCATGTCTGTGCAAAAACGGCTTCACATTATGCAAAACCATATATTTTATAAAAAAAAAAAACTAACACATTCAAAGTGCACGATTCTAGATAAATTCAAGCAAACATAATAGCATGTAAGAAGGTTCTGATAAAATATTAACCGCTGCAGTCTATTTAAAAGAATATTTCATTCATTTTGATTTTCATTTTGAAGTGACTCATTACCGGATGAATCTGTTTTTGAACAAACCTCTGGACTGAATTATTCAACGCCACCTACTGGTGCAATCTATACATGACACCTGCTCTCTCTGGATCAATGCAGATTTGAATATATTTGCTGCGATCATGCTAGTCAAAGGATTAATAGACATAACCGAATCATAGTCTTTGGCAGCTCTAGCACATTTTTAATTCTACATTAATGCATTTCAGTGGTTCTTTTTGACTCCAAGGCCCCCACAAAAATATTGATTCTGTAAAATAAACAGCAGAATTACAGACGTCTTAATAGCTGAATGTTCTGAACATCCCCACGCATTTTAACCAATGAATTTACCAGTTCCACTTTATTTACTGCTTAAGAATTAACCCTTGTGCATTGTTCAAATTCACTACCCTTTCGTTATGTTTTCAGCCACGATTTTAACTGCTTTAAAAATGTATCAGATAAATATTTTTTTCACATTTTTTTGCTTAAATCTATTAATCAACCTCAGTCCTGATCAAAACTACTAAATGTAAAAAAAAAAAATCAGGATTTTAACTCTTTAAAACGTTAAAATCTGATGCTGCACAAAAACTAACAACGCATCAAAGCCAATGTTGTTTCCCAAATCAGTGACATCATTTATGAATTTGGCAATTAAAGTTAAAATCCTGATTTTTTTTTTTTTTTTTAATTTAGTAGTTTTGATCAGGACTGAGGTTGATTAATAGATTTAAGCAAAAAAAAAAATTTGAAAAAAATATTTATCTGATACATTTTTAAAGCAGTTAAAATCGTGGCTGAAACGAAAGGTTAGTGAATTTGCCCACAGAGTACTGTTGAGTTTCTGAAAATTTTCAAAGCATTTTCCCAAAATATGTGTCAAAATAAGATTTGTCACCAAAAATCATTCCGTTTGCTGAAACACGGAGAAAGTTATGGCCAAATTAAGACTCAAAAATTCCCCACAGTGGATGAAAACATCCCGAACAGCACATAAGGGTTAAGAATATTTTTACTTACTAATTTCTATAATTATAAAATACCCATTAAGTTCCCATGACTTTTCCAGGTCTAGAACAGACACTTTTCATTTGGGCTTCATATAAAGTTTAACAAAACTGTGGAACCTTGTTTTTGTTTTTTTTGTTTTTTTTAAAAGGAAAATCAAAAAAAGTTTTTTAGGGGGTGAAATAAAATAAGAAATATCTTGATTTTGGGTCGTTTTAACTCGTTTTGTGATGTTTTAGATATTTTTTAGTAATCCCCATTGGAAGTTTGCTGAAGCCACTAGTTAAAAACCACTGATGCACTTGATGCATTTCTCTCCATCCCTAATGATGTTCCTATAACCATCAAATAGCCAAAAACAACTCCTGACTGGATAATCACTAACTTTTCATGAGACATCCAACTACACTCCAGTATCAAAGAGGTTTGACACTTCCTGTGTTTTACCTGTGGCTTTTCTCCAGCCTTGACGTTGGCGGAGATCCCGAGAGCTTTGGTGATGTCCTCAAGAGATGCGTTGTCCGCAGGCGTTTTCTGGACAAAATGCAGCAAAACCTGTTCTCCACCTGAACAGAGTGACACATTCTTGCATTGTGATATTGTTTTCATGACAGTTAAGCACATTTTCATTATTGTAAGCCAGAAAATTTGAATTCTAATTACTGTAACGCAAAAAAAAAAGCATCTATAATTTACAAAGTATTTATGCGTTATGGTAGTACAGTTAAAACAGGAAATGAATCAGTTTTAATTAGCCAAAAAATAATTGTGCAAGACAAATATTCTCATTACTCTTTTACAGTAATGAGAATCATGACAAGTCATCAACATCCAATTGAATTCAAGTAATGAGAATTATGGGAAAACAGGTTTAGCTGTATTGACACAAACCCAGAAACAGGTCAGAGACTCATCAAATCCACAAACATCAATGTTTATTCTAAAATGTTAATGTGATTTCTTCACATTATTTTGCAGTTTTGCACACAGAACAGATTTGCATGTGCTGCGTTTTATAAATATGAAGTCATGCTGCCCTCTAGTGACAATAATGCATATTGCTTACAAGACTGACTGGACAAGACATTATGAAAATGCATGAAAATATGACGTCTTAATCAGAAACTTTTTTACCTTTTGCGACGATGAGCATGCCTCCACTCTGCAGAAGATCTCCACTGAAGTTTCCTTGAATTCCTTCTGCACTTGCCTTATAAAATATGAATCAAAAGCTTTACGAAAGAGTTCAGCACATTATTTATGGAACACCTCAAATTCGGTCATTATAAAAACTGTTTGCAAACAAGACATTAATAATCACTGGACCGGAATTATCATTTTCATTCAAAAGTGCAAAAATTGCGTTATAAATACCTTAGAGGCAATTTCTCGTACTTGTTTTCCCATGGCAGCTGGAACCACATTTATGGCATTGTACCTGAGTTTGGAAACGAGAAATATTTTTCTAATTTTGACAAGTCTGTGTCATGGTCAAACATCATGCACCTAAAAATACAAAGTCTTGTCATCATTTACTCACACTCACTTGTGTGAGGAGTCTTCAGTTTATCACAAAAGAATATGGGTAACCAAACAGCTGATGGACCCCATTGACTTCCACAGTATGGAAAAAATTTAAAAAAAAAATACTATGGAAGTGAATGGGGTCCATCAACTGTTCACTTACCGACATTCTTCAAAATATCTTCTTTTGTGTTCAGAAGAAGAAAGAAATTCATACAGGGTGAATAAATGATGACAGAATTTTTATTTTTGGGTCAACGATCCCTTTAAGTAAAAATAATCACGAATGCGCTGCTGAAGTTGAACCTCGTACCTTTTAAAGCCTAAATCTTTGTAACACTGTTTCGTCTCGTCAATGTAGATATCTAAAACAAAGAAAAAGTTAAATATTCACAGGATCAGACACCTTTTATCAGTGGCAAACCCAAGGTAAACTCAGGCATGGTAAGCATAGTAACAGGTAAAAAAGACAGGAATTCGATCGGTAATAAATTCAAAACGAATCTCACACAATGAGCTTAACCTGAGGTTATCACTCATTTCAGAAGAAAGAATGCAGAGTATTGAAATCGTTCTAGAACTCAAAAGGTGTCCAAGAGTGCATTTTGCATTTGATAATTTCTTATTTCCTGCTTTGACCTGAAAACCTCAATCCAGCACAGGCTGAATTTGAGCATATTGTGCTTCAATGGAAGCACGAAAATGTCTCTCAGCACATGCACTTAATCAGGCACTTTGTGTTTTATGTTATGTCATGCATTATTTTACAGCTTTTCTTTCGTTTCCAGGTTTAAATGTTTATATCTCTTAAAAAAACTTCTTTTTGTTTTAATTAAATAATATTTTCATAGTCTACACACATTTCCAAAGTTCGGTTCCCATGCTGAAAAATCATGCATTTGAATTTTTATGCATCTCTTCTGGGTCAAAACGGACCTGGATGTAATATGAGTTCAGGCCCGTTCACACCAAGAAAGAGAGCTATATTAGCGTTCACACCACTATACGGTTCTGTTTATTCTAAAGGCCTGATCACACCAAAGATGATAACTATGAAGAAAAATATAGTTTGAAATATGAAAGAATAGCAGAGTCCACAACGATAACGGCACAGAGAAACGATATACTCGGAATCACTTTCAGAACGATTTTTTTCCAGCTCATGAATGATAAAAACATTGACAGCCAATCGGAATCCATCCTGCTTTAAAGAGCTGGAGGTATGGAAGCTTGTTTCCGCCATGAAATAAAAAATAAAGACTTTTTTCTCACAATTGCGAGTTATAAAGTCAGAATTGTGAAAAATTAAGTGAAAATCGTGAGTTTTGAAGGAAGAATTGTGAGGTATAAAAATCGCAACTGTGTGTTATAATGTGCAATTGTGAGGGAAAAAAGACTGTCGTTTCTCCTCAGAATGGTGAGTTTATATCATGCAATTGACCCTTCGCAAACAGTTTGATTGACAGGCGATCTGACCAATCATAACCCCGAATCCGCAATTTTGTCCGACAAAGCAGTCAGGGGAGTTAGTAGATTAACGTTGGTGAACTTGATAAATTCTGTGTCCGCGCTTGAAACAACATTCCTTCTGATGTTCATTCATGTTTATTTGATGAACTAGTATGAAGAGATGATCGAGGAGCTACAGCGATCTGTCACCACACATTAAACACACGCTACACGCTATTGATTGATTAAACTTCTTTAAAAAAAAATTACAATATTTTAAATATATGTCTGTCGAGGCGTCATCAGTGTCCTCTTTGCTCCAGGATGTATTTTTCACTGCGTGAGAACATGATGTGTGGCGTGAGAGCGCATGGCTTGTCGAACATAGCAACAGTAACTAAAGGGGGCGGGTCTTTGCGAAGGGTCAATTATGATTTTTCTCCGACACAATTGCAAGTTTATATCTCGCAATTCTCATAAAAAGTGAGATAAAAACTTGTAACTGCGACTAAATCTGACTTTATAAAACACAATTCTGATTTTATAACACGCAATTGTGAGAAAAAAGTCAGAATTGTGAGATAAAAAGCCGCAATTACCTTTTTATTTTTTTATCGTTATGGTTATCATCCTTATCATCCGTCTGAACAGGCCTTTATAAGGTAACTACTAAATCTTTCACTATAGTCTCAGACGTTTGTGACGCCACTGCAAGGAACAATATTACACAATAAAATGAAGCCACAAATCCTCACCTCCCTTGAAGAATCCCCCATCTATAAACTCCTTCACTCCCGTCTCTTCAGGTCCGATGCCAATCAGAGCGATGCCATTTGCTTTCAGATCCTTCTCCAGTTTGCTGACCTCCACCGACATCCACCGGCACACCTGACAACCAAACCTCCGCAAGAAGAAGAGAATGACCGTCTGCTCCCGCCACAGAGAGCCAATCTCCACCATCTGATAAACAACAGATACATCACATTCAAATTCATTAGTTCCAGCTCATATACATGAAACAAACTTTATTTTTTATTTATTTTTTTTTTGGGTCGTTGACATTACATATGAAGCCGTGACATGCTACAGTTCATTTAAAATTATTACACGTCGTTTTTATGAGCTTATAATTGACCCTTCGCAAACAGTTTGATTGACAGGCGACCTGACCAATCATGACCCAGAATTCGCCATTTTGTCCGTCAAAGGGAGTTAGTATATTAACGTTGGTGAACTTGATAAATTGTGTGTCCTCACGTCTTTCCGTGCTCGAAACAACATTCCTTCTGATGTTCATTCATGTTTATTTGAAGCTATAAATGCACTAGTATGAAGAGATGATCGAGGAGCTACAGCGATCGGTCACCACGCATTAAAGACACTATTGTTTAAACTTCTTTAAATATGAAACGGTTTCATACGTTGTCAGTGTCCTCTTTGCTCCGCGCTGTATTTTTCACAGCGTGAGAACATGATGTGTGGCGTGAGAGCGCATGGCTTGTCGGACATAGCAACAGGGGGCGGGTTTTGTGAAGGGTCCATTAAATTTAAAATTTTCTTATGCAACAATAACCTGAATTTCTGATTGCAAAAAGACATAATTCATTCATGGTAATTTAAGTCACTTACTGAGCGAGAAGGGTTTATTTACAGAAATGTATTTAATATAAATTGCGTACAACTACATATATTATTCATATTAAAGATGTTTAATATATAAAAACTAATTAAAAAAGTTATTTTGACTGAAAAATACACCCAATTAGAACAAGAAACCCCCCAAAGAAACCAATAACTGCATATTTTGTAGTTTTTTTAGTTGTTGCATTACATTATATAGACTCACAATGAGTTTTCATTGCACTTGGCATCTGAAATTAGTGAAGGAGTAGTCATTTACACATCTCTACAGTCGAAGTGTTCATATGACAGCAAGAATGAGAGCAAATTGAGGGATCAACACTTCACAAACATCAACTAAATCTTGAGAGAAGAGCTTTAGGTTTGTAAGTCATGAGTCGAAGGATGACACAATGTGAATCATCAGAGCAGGAAGTGTTTTTCATGACACAACAGATTGAAATAGTCATTTAAATGGATTAAGTACAGAGTAAATATTTCTTGATTTCAATAAACAGGTTTCTTTAGTACTCATTTGGACTCATTTCAGTCAGTGGCGGTTTGTATTTGAACATCGAGCAGTCTGCTAGTAATAGGCTAACTTACAGAAACATTGAAGTTATTACCTCTCCAGACGTGGCGTTTTTTAGTTGGTTGGCTCCTAGGCTGGTCAAATTCACGGATGACATTTTCTTAGTATTTATTTTTTTGCCTCTAGGTGTGAAACTCTTGTTCCTTCAACGGTTTTTACACTTTACACAACCGCACTAACGCGCTGCTGTTATATACACACGCCCACTTGTGTAAGACATGAGGTGAGTGACACACGTATCGACCAATCACAGCTTCGGGAATTCAATCCACGCGTTTGAGGGGCGGGGCATATTACATAAAAAACGACAGTTATTTATTTAATCATCGTTTTGAAATAATTTTTTATTATATTTGTAAATGTAAATGTATACTCTGAATCACTCCAGTCTACAATATATATATTTTGAGCCCGAGATCAGGGTTAACACATTCTATAAGATCATTTAGGGTGTGGTTTCTGTACATCGAAGGTCAATAATTTCAGTGTCTTCCTCCATTTGAAAGTTGTAATGATTTACGTTCAATAATTACCTAGAGAGATAAAAAATATTTTACTCAATATCGGTGTAGAGCTAATCAATCATTAACGTCAGAGTAGTACTCCTTAAAGCTGAAATATGTCATTTTTTGCTGGAAAAGAAGGATCCAGGACTTGTGAGGGAGTTGCCTGTAAATGACGTCATTTCCTGTTTTATTCTGTAGAAAATTGTGAAACACCAATATTTATATATTTTACATGTGGCAACACAGACAAGGGAACATCTGTTTTGATACATTTATAGACAGAAAACTTATTATTGTAATATAGCTTTATACGCTGTTCTTATTGTTTAAATCTATTTTTCTTGATTTAGTACCATGCCTCAGAGAAAAACACTATTTTGTCAAGTAACGTTAGCTAACATATTATAATCAGCTTTATATTAACAGTAATACAGAATTTTCTCCATCATACAATGCGTTTTAAAATGAATCGCATCCCATTTATGAAGCCGTCCAGCATTTAACATGATATTCTAATATCGATCTATCTTACTGCAGTGAGAAAAAGTGTCTCACAGTGAACACATTATAACATCATTTTCAGCACACTCAAATGTATCTAATATGATAAACAGAGCAGCATTTCCTCATACTCATGACTGGAAAAGCGGAAGCGGCGCCGGCGACTATGGCATAATAAAAGTCCCACTGCGTGAGGAGTGTGTCGCGTTTGTCTCTCATTAACACTTGTTTCTGCTTCGTACTACGGTAACTTTAATAACTGCTTCCATGTACATGATTTCTCCCGAGTCCCATCCCGATACGTTTCCACCTTCAGTGAGGTGAAGACCACATGTCCACTACATAGTGCACCTTTAATATCGTCCGTATGCTTTCCACATAAAATAAAATAGACTGAAATATAAATAAATAAATATAATAAAAATCCATAATCACAAACTTTATCATTTAACATTACCAAAGAGATGCCTATTGTTTTTTGGTTTTTTGGTTTGTAAGCGCAAACAATGAACAGGTTCGTAACAATAATATATTGTTTAATATATAGATTTATTTCACTAATTCCATTCAAAAAGTGAAACTTGTATTCATTCTTTACACAGAGACTGATATATTTCAAATGTTTATTTCTTTTCATTTAGATGATTATAGCTGACAACTAAGGAAAATCCCAAATTCAGTCTCTCAGAAAATTTGAATATTGTGAAAAGGTTCAATATTGAAGACACCTGGTGCCACACTCTAATCCGCTAATTAACTCAAAACACCTGCAAAGGCCTTTAAATGGTCTCTCAGTCTAGTTCTGTAGGCTACACAATCTTGAGGAAGACTGCTGACTTGACAGTTGTCCAAAAGACGACCATTGACACTTTGCACAAGGAGGGCAAGACACAAAAGGTCATTGCAAAAAAAAGCTGGCTGCTCACAGAGCTTGGTGTCCAAGCACATTAATAGAGAGGCGAAGGGAAGGAAAAGATATGGTAGAAAAAAGTGTACAAGTAATAGGGATAACCGCACCCTGGAGAGCATTGTGAAACAAAACCCATTCAAAAATGTGGGGGAGATTCACAAAGAGTTGACTGCAACTGGAGTCAGTGCTTCAAGAGCCACCACGCACAGACGTATGCAAGACATGGGTTTCAGCTGTCGCATTCCTTGTGTCAAGCCACTCTTGAACAACAGACAGCGTCAGAAGCGTCTCGCCTGGGCTAAAGACAAAAAGGACTGCTGGACTGCTGCTGAGTGCTCCAAAGTTAAGTTCTCTAATGAAAGTAATTTTTGCATTTCCTTTGGAAATCAGGGTCTCAGAGTCTGGAGGAAGAGAGGAGAGGCACACAATCAGCGTTACTTGAGGTCCAGTGTAAAGTTTCCACAGTCAGTGATGGTTTGGGGTGTTATGTCATCTGCTGGTGTTGGTCCACTGTGTTTTTAGAGTACTTCATGCTTCCTGCGGCTGACCAACTTTATGGAGATGCAGATTTCATTTTCCAACAGGACTTGGCAGCTGCACACAGTGCCAAAGCAACCTGGTTTAAGGACCATGGTATCCCTGTTCTCAATTGGCCAGCAAACTCGCCTGACCTTAACCTCATAGAAAATGGATGGCTCATTGTGAGGAGGAAGATGCGATATGCCAGACCCAACAATGCAGAAGAGCTGAAGGCCACTATCAGAGCAACCTGGGCTCTCATAACACCTGAGCAGTGCCACAGACTGATCGACTCCACGCTGCATCGCTGCAGTAATTCAGGCAAAAGGAGCTCCAACTAAGTATTGAGTGCTGGACATGCTCATACTTTTCAGTTGGCCAAGATTTCTAAAAATCCTTTCTTTGTATTGGTCTTAAGTAATATTCTAATGTTCTGAAATAGCGAATTTGGGATTTTCCTTAGTTGTCAGCTATAATCATCAAAATGAAAAGAAATAAACATTTGAAATATATCAGTCTGTGTGTAATGAATGAATATAATACGCAAGTTTCCCTTTTTGAATGGAATTAGTGAAACAAATCGACTTTTTGATGATATTCCAATGATATGACCAGCACCTGTATTAAAATCGCCCATATAAATGAATAAAGTCCTCTTGAAGGTCCAAAAGGCTTTTAGAGTGTTTTAGACAGGTGTCAGTTTTCAGTTGATGCTGATGCTGCAGATTTGCGCGGGAGGGGCGGTGCCGTGACGTCACGGGGGAGAGCCGAGGAGAGATGAGAGAACAGGGGAAGACCGGAGGAGCACGATAAAAGCTGAGAAATGATTGCGCCAGAGAGGACGAAAAAGGACGAAACGTTAAACAGCAGCGTCAAACATGATGTGCCGTTTGCAAACCAGTAATGCATGAAGAGCGACCCGGATAAAGGTAATATTTCCATCCGCGCGCGCCTCACAAAGCGTGGAGTCGATTCAATTGTATAATCTTTACCTTGAAAAGCAAACGATCGGGGTGATTATCACACCGCTGAAGTGCAGCTGGGGTTGGTGCAGCCGAAATGAAAAAGATGTTTTGTTGTACATGCATCCTTCTTGTCATCCATTATTAAACGTTTCTGTGAAACAAAGATCATGTGCGCTTTTTACGCACGCATGAAGCGTGCAGGAGCGAGGGTGCAGTTATGCGTTTTGCTTCCTCAGCTATAGAGAAACCACATGTGCACTGCGCATCTTGACAGTGGAGCTGCGCATTGGTTGCAGTGCGTCGTGTGCACGAGGGAAGTGTCACATCACTGACCTCCTTGAAGCAATGGCGCTTCTTCACGACACTTTTCTGCTCATTTGACGTACCAAACCCCTGTTGTGATGCTTTGCGCCATGGCTGTATGCAGTTGTGTTGTGCTACCTCAATGTCACCATGACCCTAGGCGCGCTCGGTGCAGCTGAGTGCTGGAGCGCTGATGGACTGCTTATTCTTGTCTTTTGAAATTTGCATCAACACTTTTTTCCCTTGCAGTGAGAGCAGAATGTCATCTCCTGGAATGGGCACCTCGAGCGACCCCCTGTTGTCCAGTCCTGTAGGGGGGAAGTTCGGGACCGCCCAGGATGGCACCTGGAGACCCACTCTGTCCAAGACGTCCAGTTTCCCATCGTCCACCACGCGGCACCTCAGTCACAGAGCCAACAACTTCCAGAGGCATCCGAAGCGACGGAAACTGATCAGACCGTCTCCGCCACCGCCGCCGAACACTCCGTGCCCCCTGGAACAGCTCGACCTGAGCGAACTGCCTCCGAGACGCACTTTCCCCGAGCTTCTCTTCAATGGCTGCATTTTGTTTGGCATCGAGTTCAGCTACGCGATGGAAACGGCGTACGTTACTCCCGTGTTACTTCAGATGGGGCTGCCCGACCAGTTCTACAGTCTCGTGTGGTTCATCAGTCCAATTCTAGGTAAGTAGATATTAAAAGAAACGAACGTTCCTTTTTATTCTGCTGCGGAATACGTTCTGAAAGAATATCCTGGCTGCTCTTTTCAATACGAAAACATAAAAGTGACTCTAAAATGATGAAGATCAAACAGTAAATCGTGGTACTAACATCAGGGTCATGGGTTCGATTCCCACAAATGTATAAATTAGTCACTTCAAATGCTTTTGATAAAAAAAAAGCTTGTGCTAAATGCATAAATGCACATAATAGCAGTCTATAACACTAATCAAAGCCCTCTGAGGCCGTCTTTGTATAAAAAAAAAATCAGATTTAATCTCTCTGTTAAAGCTGCAATACGTAAGATTTTTGTGGTAAAATATCCACTTGGCTAGTGTTATATTTTTTTTTCAGTTGAGTACTTACAATATCGCAGATGTTTCCAACTATTTGCAAATCATGAGAAAATTGTCATTTTAACCAAGGATCCGGGACGGTGTCATAATAAAAGTCCCGCTGCTCTCGAGGCGTGTGTCGTTCGTCTCCCATTATCAATCAGCTCCGCATCACTCGCTCCTGCTCTGCTTCATGCTACAGTAACGTTAATAATCGCATCTGTGGACATTATTTCTGCCCGAGTCCCATCCCGATGAGGTGAAGACCGCACGTCCCAAGGTTCCACGCTCAAACTTGGCGTAATCTACGCCTTTGTTTTGAATAGGCGACCTCTAGCGGACGAAAAAACTACATAGTGCAGCTTTAACTGATGTAACCAGAGTCCAGTTGCATAAACAAAGCTTCTGTGTTTCAAACTAGTCTGACCGACTATCTACTTTTAGTTCTGAGCAGTCTTAAAAAAAAAATGAAATATTAATTTTTTTTGTTTTATTTTTTGCCACTTGTATTGCAATTGCAGCCAACGTTTAGTATTATCATTAAGTAATCTTTATTAATATTTTGAATTTGCTTTTATTTTTATATTTTCAAGTTTTCATTATTTTATCATGTGCTTTTGTCATTTTTTATTAGTTAAAAAATTATAAATTGTATTTAGCCTCAGATTGAGTTTTTGCCGTTTTAGTATTTCAACTTAAATTTTTATTTAAGCTTCGCTAAATATTTCAGTTAGTTTTGCAATGTTCTTGTAAACTTTTTAAGTTTAAGTTAGTTTTTAAACATAATATTTATATTGCAACACATATATTTAACATGCATCTACATAATAAAAAAATGCATATACTGTTTATATTTAGAAGAAATATTTATATAAAATAATGAAATTTCTACTTGCACCACTCCGAGCAGGATTCGAACCGACATTTCCATTGGCTCTAAAGTCAGTCGTTAAACCTCACTCCCATCCGGGTCACGGCACCAATATAACCCCTCCGGTTTTACTCGCCCCGCTCCGATCAGCTTCCGGCTTGTCGCATCTTGTTTAGTCTCTTCTTTTATGATTGTCAGGATTCCTTCTGCAACCAATTCTTGGTGCGTGGAGTGACCGATGTACGTCTCGCTTTGGCCGCAGGAGACCTTTTATTTTTGCCCTGGCGATAGGTAAGCAGTTCTGAATTTAGTTTAAACTTCACAAACTATTGTCTCCTTTTCTGTTTAGAACTCTATGCTGTTTAATATGTGACATATAATTACTGTAATTTACTGTTTTTTTACAGACATTTTGTAATTGATTTAATTTACGTATCTGCATCACGTGTTAAACTTGCATTCTTAGTTCGAGAAATTGGTGTAAATGTGTTTTTGCGATGTTTGTAGGGGCTCTGATGGGTCTAACACTGGTGCTGAACGGAAGGGACATCGGATCAGCTCTGGCAGACACAACCCTCGATCACAAGTGGGGCATCGTGCTGACGGTGTGCGGCGTGGTTCTGATGGACTTCAGTGCGGACTCAGCTGACAATCCCAGTCATGCGTATATGATGGATGTGTGTAGCCCAGAGGACCAAGACCGAGGTCTAAATATACACGCTCTTCTGGCAGGTTAGAGCACGACTTTTTGGATTAATTATGGTTAATTACTCATTTAAAGCATATCTTTGCTTTGGAAAAAACTGCTTGCAAGATGTTGAGCCATGGTTCTTTTCATAATCCAATATATGTCTAATAAAGTTAGTGCTGTTTTAGTAATATTTATATAGTATTATAGTTTTTATTAATATTTTGAATTAGCTTTAGTTCCAATGTCTTTTTACGGAGCCCCGCACATGACACGCAAGAAAAAAATAGTAGGATAAATCGTGTGCACGATTTACTAACTCTTTCCCTAGTGTAAATCGAGTATGTAAATGTAAATTTATCCTACTAGTTTTCTTCCCCTGCATGTCATGTGCGGGGCTCCGTAGTTTTGTCATTTTTAGTCATTTTGTTTTGTACTTTTGTCATTTTAATCGTTTTTTTAATTTAGCTTTCATTTATTTTTATTACAGTTTTAGTCATTTAAGTCTTTCAACCTTATCTTATTTATTTCTGTTAATTGCGAAGGAAGCATTTATAATTATTTTGGCTAATTTTACAATGTTTTCAGTTACTTATAGACCCATTTAACACATTTAAATTCATATCAGTGTTATTTTAGTGTTATTTACAATAGTATTTATTAATATTGTAAATTGGTTTTTATTTTTATATTTTAATTTTAGTTTAAGTTGTCATTTTTTTGTGCTTTCATCATTTTAATCGTTTTTTTTAATACTTCTATTTAGCTTTCATTTATTTTTATTACAGTTTTAGTCATTTAAGTCCTTCAACCTTAACTTATTTATTTCTGTTAATTGCGAAGGAAGCATTTATAATTATTTTGGAATATTTTATAATGTTTTCAGTTACTTATAGACCCATTTAACACATTTAAATTCATATCAGTGTTATTTTAGTGTTATTTACAATAGTATTTATTAATATTGTAAATTGGTTTTTATTTTTATATTTTAATTTTAGTTTAAGTTGTGATTTTGTTATGTGCTTTTGTCATTTTAATCGTTTTTTTAATTTAGCTTTCATTTATTTTTATTACAGTTTTAGTCATTTAAGTACTTCAACCTTAACTTATTTATTTCAGTTAGTTGCAAAGGAAGCATTTATAATTATTTTGGCTAATTTTACAATGTTTTCAGTTACTTATAGACCCATTTAACACATTTAAATTCATATCAGTGTTATTTTAGTGTTATTTACAATAGTATTTATTAATATTGTAAATTGGCTTTTATTTTCATATTTTAATTTTAGTTTAAGTTGTCATTTTTTTGTGCTTTCATCATTTTAATCGTTTTTTTTAATACTTCTATTTAGCTTTCATTTATTTTTATTACAGTTTTAGTCATTTAAGTCCTTCAACCTTATCTTATTTATTTCTGTTAATTGCGAAGGAAGCATTTATAATTATTTTGGAATATTTTATAATGTTTTCAGTTACTTATAGACCCATTTAACACATTTAAATTCATATCAGTGTTATTTTAGTGTTATTTACAATAGTATTTATTAATATTGTAAATTGGTTTTTATTTTTATATTTTAATTTTAGTTTAAGTTTCATTTTGTTTTGTGCTTTTGTCATTTTAATCATTTTTTTATTATTTAGCTTTCATTTATTTTTATTACAGTTTTAGTCATTTAAGTCCTTCAACTTTATCTTATTTATTTCTGTTAATTGCGAAGGAAGCATTTATAATTATTTTGGCTAATTTTACAATGTTTTCAGTTACTTATAGACCCATTTAACACATTTAAATTCATATCAGTGTTATTTTAGTGTTATTTACAATAGTATTTATTAATATTGTAAATTGTTTTTTATTTTTATATTTTAATTTTAGTTTAAGTTTCATTTTGTTTTGTGCTTTTGTCATTTTAATTATTTTTTTTTTATTTAGCTTTCATTTATTTTTATTACAGTTTTAGTCATTTAAGTACTTCAACCTTATCTTATTTATTTCAGTTAGTTGCAAAGGAAGCATTTATAATTATTTTGGCTAATTTTACAATGTTTTCAGTTACTTATAGACCCATTTAACACATTTAAATTCATATCAGTGTTATTTTAGTGTTATTTACAGTGGTATTTATTAATATTGTGAATTTGCTTTTATTTTCATATTTTAGTTTAAGTTGTCATTTTGTGATGTGCTTTAAGTTTCATTTAGTTTAGGTCACTTATTTCAGTTAGTTGTGAAGGCAATGATTTTTTTTTTTTTACAAGGTTTTCTCATCTATGTTTTATTTCATTTCAGCTTTATTTCAATTGCACAAAATGATTTTAATAGTTTGAGCAATAACACTACTGAATCACATTACTATTGCATCTTCCGTTTCACTTCTAATCTTTCATTTAACTCAGGCCTTGGAGGTGGGTTTGGTTACATTGTGGGAGGCATTAACTGGGACAAAACTGAGTTCGGAAGGTCAATGGGTGGCCAGCTCCGGGTCATATACCTGTTCACCAGCATCACCCTCGCCGCCACCACGGCCATGACCCTCACGAGTATTCCTGAGCGACCTCTACCCCAATCCCAGCCTCAAACAAGAAGCGGCCAAAACCTCAAGAGCCCCAATCTCCCTCTGCCGCCCTCCCCGCCGCCGCCTCCCGGAGCTGCTGCGGACCAGGACGACGAGGACGAGGAGGAAGCCCTATATAACAGCCAGTTCTCCAACTGCCGCTACCAGGATCCACTCGGCCGCTCGAGCAGCGCCAACGCGCGTCTCTACGCAGGCCTCACCAGCCCCATCTCCCCTCTCAGTCCTTTGACGCCCAAATACGGCAGCTTCATCAGTCGAGATAACTCGCTCACAGGCATTAATGAGTTTGCTTCCTCTTTAGGGACGTCCTACATAGACAGAGTATTGATTGAATGCTACACTGGCCAGCAGACTCAGCCATTAGAATCGGAGGCGGTAGCTCCGCCTCTCCCTCCAGGAGACACGCCCCTCCTCAAGGCCAAAGCGAAACGCCTGGTGCAAATGAAGTTGCACAGCAAAACAAACTCTCACAGCCTAACGGAGAGTTGTTAGCGACCGATGCGTTGCAAACTAATGAGCAAAAGCAAGCCGTTGAACCCGCCGACCAGCCTAACGAGGCCGCGTCGGGATCACAGCGAGGCAGTACCTCAGGGATACTGAAGCGCCCCCAGAGTCTGGCCTTAATGGAGGACCCGCTGATTACTCCAAGCGACGGCTTGGACAACGGTCGTAGACGCACTGTCACTTTCAGTCAACAGGTCAGTATGCAGCGTATGCTTGACTATGTCCAGGGTTGGGGAGTGGCGAAATACAAGTAACTTAGTTATGTAATTAAAATACAACATTTGAGTGACTGTATTTCATTTTAAATGGGTGGTAATCAGATTCCAGTTCCATCTGAAGAGTGTTTTAGATGACCAAAGTGATTACTTTGAGTTTTAATGTCATTTAAACAGCGATTGGTGATTCTCTGACTCTGACCGTCTGAAAAAGAGGAGTGAAGTTTCACCAACATTTTAATACTTTTAAGAGGGATCATAAAAATGTTGGTATTTTTATTTAGTTCTGTCCTGAACAAGACAAAATGACTGAATTTATAAAAAAAATTGCCCAACTGTCAACTTCACTGTCCTGTCATGACCTGATGATCCACGACTGTTTTCATGTTTTGGGAGTCATTTTATAATTCACACAATTAGTTTTTTTCTCCTCACAAGTGTAAGTTTGCATTTCACAATTCAATTGGGAGATATGAACTTGCAATACTAACTTTTTTTCTTGCATTTGTGAATTTAGTATGTGAGTTTATATCTCATAATTCTGACTTTTCTCAATATTGTGAGTTTATATCTCATAATTCTGACTTTTCTCAATATTGTGAGTTTATATCTCATAATTCTGACTTTTCTCAATATTGTGAGTTTATATCTCATAATTCTGACTTTTCTCAATATTGTGAGTTTATATCTCATAATTCTGACTTTTCTCAATATTGTGAGTTTATATCTCATAATTCTGACTTTTCTCAATATTGTGAGTTTATATCTCATAATTCTGACTTTTCTCAATATTGTGAGTTTATATCTCATAATTCTGACTTTTCTCAATATTGTGAGTTTATATCTCATAATTCTGACTTTTCTCAATATTGTGAGTTTATATCTCATAATTCTGACTTTTCTCAATATTGTGAGTTTATATCTCATAATTCTGACTTTTCTCAATATTGCGAGTTTATATCTCATAATTCTGACTTTTCTCAATATTGTGAGTTTATATCTCATAATTCTGACTTTTCTCAGTATTGTGAGTTTATATCTCATAATTCTGACTTTTCTCAATATTGTGAGTTTATATCTCATAATTCTGACTTTTCTCAATATTGTGAGTTTATATCTCATAATTCTGACTTTTCTCAGTATTGTGAGTTTATATCTCATAATTCTGACTTTTCTCAATATTGCGAGTTTATATCTCATAATTCTGACTTTTCTCAATATTGCGAGTTTATATCTCATAATTCTGAATTTTCTCAATATTGTGTTTATATCTCATAATTCTGACTTTTCTCAATATTGTCAGTTTATATCTCATAATTCTGACTTTTCTCAATATTGTGAGATTATATCTCATAATTCTGACTTTTCTCAATATTGTGAGTTTATATCTCATAATTCTGACTTTTCTCAAAATTGTGAGTTTTTATCTCATAATTCTGACTTTTCTCAATATTGCGAGTTTATATCTCATAATTCTGACTTTTCTCAATATTGTGAGTTTATATCTCATAATTATGACTTTTCTCAGTATTGTGAGTTTATATCTCATAATTCTGACTTTTCTCAGTATTGTGAGTTTATATCTCATAATTCTGACTTTTCTCAATATTGTGAGTTTATATCTCATAATTCTGACTTTTCTCAGTATTGTGAGTTTATATCTCATAATTCTGACTTTTCTCAGTATTGTGAGTTTATATCTCATAATTCTGACTTTTCTCAGTATTGTGAGTTTATATCTCATAATTCTGACTTTTCTCAATATTGCGAGTTTATATCTCATAATTTTGACTTTTCTCAATATTGCGAGTTTATATCTCATAATTCTGACTTTTCTCAATATTGTGAGTTTATATCTCATAATTCTGACTTTTCTCAATATTGCGAGTTTATATCTCATAATTCTGACTTTTCTCAATATTGCGAGTTTATATCTCATAATTCTGACTTTTCTCAATATTGTGAGTTTATATCTCATAATTCTGACTTTTCTCAGTATTGTGAGTTTATATCTCATAATTCTGACTTTTCTCAATATTGTGAGTTTATATCTCATAATTCTGACTTTTCTCAATATTGTGAGTTTATATCTCATAATTCTGACTTTTCTCAGTATTGTGAGTTTATATCTCATAATTCTGACTTTTCTCAATATTGTGAGTTTATATCTCATAATTCTGACTTTTCTCAATATTGCGAGTTTATATCTCATAATTCTGACTTTTCTCAATATTGTGAGTTTATATCTCATAATTCTGACTTTTCTCAATATTGTCAGTTTATATCTCATAATTCTGACTTTTCTCAATATTGTCAGTTTATATCTCATAATTCTGACTTTTCTCAATATTGTGAGTTTATATCTCATAATTCTGACTTTTCTCAATATTGTGAGTTTATATCTCATAATTCTGACTTTTCTCAATATTGTGAGTTTATATCTCATAATTCTGACTTTTCTCAATATTGCGAGTTTATATCTCATAATTCTGACTTTTCTCAATATTGTGAGTTTATATCTCATAATTCTGACTTTTCTCAATATTGTGAGTTTATATCTCATAATTCTGACTTTTCTCAATATTGTGAGTTTATATCTCATAATTATGACTTTTCTCAATATTGCGAGTTTATATCTCATAATTATGACTTTTCTCAATATTGTGAGTTTATATCTCATAATTCTGACTTTTCTCAATATTGTGAGTTTATATCTCATAATTCTGACTTTTCTCAATATTGTGAGTTTATATCTCATAATTCTGACTTTTCTCAATATTGTGAGTTTATATCTCATAATTCTGACTTTTCTCAATATTGTGAGTTTATATCTCATAATTCTGACTTTTCTCAATATTGTGAGTTTATATATCATAATTCTGACTTTTCTCAATATTGTGAGTTTATATCTCATAATTCTGACTTTTCTCAATATTGTGAGTTTATATCTCATAATTATGACTTTTCTCAATATTGTGAGTTTATATCTCATAATTCTGACTTTTCTCAATATTGTGAGTTTATATCTCATAATTCTGACTTTTCTCAATATTGTGAGTTTATATCTCATAATTCTGACTTTTCTCAATATTGTGAGTTTATATATCATAATTCTGACTTTTCTCAATATTGTGAGTTTATATCTCATAATTCTGACTTTTCTCAATATTGTGAGTTTATATCTCATAATTCTGACTTTTCTCAATATTGTGAGTTTATATCTCATAATTCTGACTTTTCTCAATATTGTGAGTTTATATCTCATAATTCTGACTTTTCTCAATATTGTGAGTTTATATCTCATAATTATGACTTTTCTCAATATTGTGAGTTTATATCTCATAATTATGACTTTTCTCAATATTGTGAGTTTATATCTCATAATTATGACTTTTCTCAATATTGTGAGTTTATATCTCATAATTCTGACTTTTCTCAATATTGTGAGTTTATATCTCATAATTCTGACTTTTCTCAATATTGTGAGTTTATATCTCATAATTCTGACTTTTCTCAATATTGCGAGTTTATATCTCATAATTCAGACTTTTCTCAATATTGCGAGTTTATATCTCATAATTCTGACTTTTCTCAATATTGTCAGTTTATATCTCATAATTATGACTTTTCTCAATATTGCGAGTTTATATCTCATAATTCTGACTTTTCTCAATATTGTCAGTTTATATCTCATAATTCTGACTTTATAACTCACAATTGCAACTTTGTATCACACAATTCTGAGGGAAAAAGTCAGAATTGTGAGATAAAAACTTGCAATGACCTTTGTTGTGTTTGTTCCACACTTATTAGTATTCCAAAGTATTCTAAAGTATTTAGATTACGTTATTAAACTTGAGTAATGTAACGAAATACGTTACAAATTATTTTTTAAAGCATGTATTTTGTAATCTGTAGTGAAATACATTTTAAAAGTAACACACCCAGCCCTGACTATGTACATGGTATGTATAAAAGTTGGCATTGAACTTTTTTATTTTTGTCTTTTCCCAAGGTGGCAAATATATTGCTGAATGGGATGCGCTATGACAGTGACCTCAGTGGCAGCCATGAAGGTGCAGACTCTCAGTTGTCAATCAAGCTGCTCTGTACCGCCATCTGCAGGATGCCTCCATGTTTACGAAGCCTGTGCACCAACCATTTCCTGGGTAATATAGGTTTTGAATTTCATTAGCCATATACAAAATGTCTGAGGCTCATATTTTACTTTGTTTGAATAATGAGCACTGACATTAACAAACTAAAATGTTAGTACAGACCTACTGCTGAATTAAAGTTAAATAGAAACATTTAAACAACAAAAAAAAAAGAATAAATGAAATACATTTGAAAATAAATAATATTATTTATAAAAACTATTTATTAGAAATTACCCTCGCATACCTGCAGATAATGGATAAGTGTGGTTGACCAAAAAGATCAAAAATCAAAAGAAAGTTTGATTTGACATTTGAAAGAAATGTCAATTTTTTTTTATTTTGACAAATCACGTCAAATTTTACAAAAAGTATTAAAAAAATATTATCATCAGGCATTTGGTACTTTTTTTTAAAGCTTCGATTAGTGTGCGGCACTTTCTTTTGATTTTTTAAAAACATTATAACTAAAAAATACAATTATTAATAAATACTATAGTGGATAAATAATACTAAAATAAAATAATGCTGATTTTAGGGAATGGATTTAAATATGGTAATATGTATTAAATGGATCTAAGAGTGCTATATAGGTAAAAAACTATTTATTAATAAATAGTTTATTAATAATTTATTAATAAATAACAAAAACTATTTATTAGAAATTACCCTCGCATACCTGCAGATAATGGATAAGTGTGTTTGACCAAAAAGATCAAAAATCAAAAGAAAGTTTAATTTTAAATGTCAATTTTTTTTTTTTTTTTTTGACAAATCACATCAAATTTTACAAAAAGTATTAAAAAAATATTATCATCA
Organism: Opsariichthys bidens; assembly: GCA_037194245.1. Taxonomy (NCBI): domain Eukaryota; kingdom Metazoa; phylum Chordata; class Actinopteri; order Cypriniformes; family Xenocyprididae; genus Opsariichthys; species Opsariichthys bidens. Next base: position 15,935,520 of record CM074299.1, read on the forward strand.
GGCATTTGGTACTTTTTTTTAAAGCTTCGATTAGTGTGCGGCACTTTCTTTTGATTTTTTTAAATGCATTATAACTAAAAAATACAATTATTAATAAATACTATAGTGGATAAATAATACTAAAATAAAATAATGCTGATTTTAGGGAAGGGATTTAAATATGGTAATATGTATTAAATGGATCTAAGAGTGCTATATAGGTAAAAAACTATTTATTAATAAATAGTTTATTAATAATTTATTAATAAATAACAAAAACTATTTATTAGAAATTACCCTCGCATACCTGCAGATAATGGATAAGTGTGTTTGACCAAAAAGATCAAAAATCAAAAGAAAGTTTAATTTTAAATGTCAATTTTTTATTTTATTTTGACAAATCACATCAAATTTTACAAAAAGTATTAAAAAAATATTATCATCAGGCATTTGGTACTTTTTTTTAAAGCTTCGATTAGTGTGCGGCACTTTCTTTTGATTTTTTAAATGCATTATAACTAAAAAATACAATTATTAATAAATACTATAGTGGATAAATAATACTAAAATAAAATAATGCTGATTTTAGGGAATGGATTTAAATATGGTAATATGTATTAAATGGATCTAAGAGTGCTATATAGGTAAAAAACTATTTATTAATAAATAGTTTATTAATAATTTATTAATAAATAACAAAAACTATTTATTAGAAATTACCCTCGCATACCTGCAGATAATGCATAAGTGTGTTTGACCAAAAAGATCAAAAATCAAAAGAAAGTTTAATTTTAAATGTCAATTTTTTATTTTTATTTTGACAAATCACATCAAATTTTACAAAAAGTATTAAAAAAATATTATCATCAGGCATTTGGTACTTTTTTTTAAAGCTTCGATTAGTGTGCGGCACTTTCTTTTGATTTTTTAAATGCATTATAACTAAAAAATACAATTATTAATAAATACTATAGTGGATAAATAATACTAAAATAAAATAATGCTGATTTTAGGGAATGGATTTAAATATGGTAATATGTATTAAATGGATCTAAGAGTGCTATATAGGTAAAAAACTATTTATTAATAAATAGTTTATTAATAATTTATTAATAAATAACAAAAACTATTTATTAAAAAAATGACCCTCGCATACCTGCAGATAATGGATAAGTGTGTTTGACCAAAAAGATCAAAAATCAAAAGAAAGTTTAATTTTAAATGTCAATTTTTTTTATTTTTTTGGACAAATCACATCAAATTTTACAAAAAGTATCAAAAAAATATTATCATCAGGCATTTGGTACTTTTTTTTTTAAAGCTTCGATAGTGTGCGGCACTTTCTTTTGATTTTTTAAAAACATTATAACTAAAAAATACAATTATTAATAAATACGATAGTGGATAAATAATACTAAAATAAAATAATGCTGATTTTAGGGAAGGGATTTAAATATGGTAATATGTATTAAATGGATCTAAGAGTGCTATATAGGTAAAAAAAAAAACATTAAAAATAATAAGCTTTATTTTTTGCCAATGTAATGTAATTTAAATGTTTTGAGCGTGTTTATGTCCAACTATGTCATCGTGAATTTGGACTAAAACATGATCCGCAGGTTGGTTGTCGTTTGAGGGGATGCTGCTCTTCTACACCGACTTCATGGGGGAGGTTGTGTTCGGTGGAGACCCGAAGGCTCACCACGATTCCGAGGAGTACAAGCGCTACAATTCTGGCGTGACCATGGGCTGCTGGGGGATGTGCATCTATGCATTCAGTGCTGCTTTTTATTCAGGTTGGTGAAAGTGTGACCGATTCTGTACAAGTTGACCGTGCGCAGAGACCATTGTGGAATAGCGTTTGGTTTTTTCCCTCTTGCAGCCATTCTCGAGAAGCTGGAGGAGCGCTTCTCGTTGCGCTCTCTGTATTTTTTCGCCTATCTGGCCTTCGGTTTGGGCACGGGGCTGGCCACTCTCTCCACCAACCTGTATGTGCTGCTGTCCCTCTGCGTCACCTACGGAGTTCTCTTCTCTTCTCTCTGTACGCTGCCTTACTCTCTGCTCTGTGAATATTACCAGAGCCCGCAGGTGAGAGGAAGATCGTCTGCAGCACAGACACACACAACAAATAGAAAAACAAATCACAAAGGCGCTTAGAGGAGTTGGCCTTGGATAACTTAGGACATTTAAGTAGCTTTAATAAGCGTGCATTGGAAAACATTGAGCAAAACAATGACACGGACATAATTTAAAGATATGTCAGTGTATGTCGCTCAACTCAAACACGCATTTTAGTCTGGGACTGGGAGTAAGCCTTGTCGGGCAAAACGGGTAAAATCGTGAATCCATTTTTTGAAATTGGGATGTTTGGTTTGTTAGGATAGGACAATATTTGACTGAGATCAATGAAAATCTGGAAGGGTGCAAAAAATCTTAATATTGAGAAAATCGCCTTTAAAGTTGTGCAAATGAAGTCCTTAGCAATGCATATCCACTCACAAACATACATTTTTGATATATTTACAGTAAAAAAATGTACAAAATATCTTCATGGAACATGATTTTTACTTAATATCCTAATGATTTTTGGCATAAAAGAACATTTTCGATCATTTTCGACCCATACAATTTATTTTATTTTTATTTTTCTATTACAGTTTATTATTGGGTATTGCTACAGATATACTTGTGCGACTTTTGACTGGTTTTGTGGTCCAGGATCACAATTGTGGGATGGATTTGCGATTGAAGTCTATGGGGCAGGGCAACCTTCCAGTCTCTCTCTTGAATCCGAAGCATATTTTGATGGATTGTGTCAGTTTCTGTTGATTTGCATGAAAAGATTTTTTAAAGTAGGCCTGATTTAGTTTTAGAATTTTATCTAAGATCAAATTTAAAAACAAAATTTTATTTATTTTCCTTTAAAAAACAAAATATATATCTCATTCTCGCCATGAATAAGGCCGAGATAGCTTGCATGGCGTTAAAGCGTTAGTTGACCCAAAAATGAACATTCAGTCATTAATTCCTCTTCCTCGTGTCATTCTACACCCGTAAGACCTTCGTTCATCTTCAGAACACAAATGAAGATATTTTTGATGAAATCTAATGGTTCAGTGAGTCTCTATTGATAATTTACACTTTCAGATGCCCAGAAAGCTACTAAAACATATTTGAAACAGTTCATGTGAGTACAGTTGCTCAACCTTAATATTATAAATCGACAAGAATACCGTTTGTGCGCCAAAAAAACTAAATAACAACTTTTGAACGATATCTAGTGATGGCCGATTTCAAAACACAGATTCATGAAGCTTCTTGAATCTTTTGTTTCGAATCAGCGGTTTCGGAGCGTCATGTGATTTCAGTCAACGTCACAAGTGTTACGCAATTTCAAATTTTTGCCAGTTTGATACACGAACCGAATCACTGATTCGAAACAAAAGATTCTTTTTTTATATAACTCACCCATTTAAATTATAATGAGCCTTAACGTTCTGCATAATTAAGGGTGTGGCCGCTTGAGTGACAGGTGGGTTGCTGCTGCTGCTGTCACCACTAGCCATTTGTCTCCTAGCTCCACCCACATCCCGCCTCTTTGCCCATTTTCGGTTATCTGGGCGTGCCAAGATGGCAACGGCCGGCTCCGCCCACTTTGGGCTACAAAAATCACGGACACTGTTTTACGACATTGTTTTGTACAGTCTAACATGAAAATATACAAGTTTCAAAAGTAAGATGAAACATGATTTATGTTCACCAAAGCCTGTTTCAATTCCTTTCAAGACTATAGTGAACATAGTATGTTAGACAATACACCCAAGGATACCAAATAGGCACATAATAGAGAAAGCAGGGATATAATCTAACCATTTGTAATAGTATTTAGATTTTATACGACTTTCCAGCTCATGGAAGCGCTTTAAGAACAATATAAGTGACGCATTTCTGCCTAAAACCCCTCTGTAATATTTTGCCCCATAGACTCCATTGTAATCGCATTACAGAACATGCATTTTTTCTGTTTTCACTCCCGAAATTATGATCGGTGGTACTCGACAGCAGTTTAACTTGTACTGAACATCTCAAATTTGCAGTACTAAATGTTTAGTCTCAACTTTCTCGTTCTTCTCGCAGTTCTGCGGCTCATCAGAGGACGGGACCCGGCGTGGTATGGGGGTGGACATCTCCCTGCTCAGCTGTCAGTACTTCCTGGCACAAATCCTGGTTTCCGTGGCGATGGGCCCACTGACATCTCTGGTGGGTGGGGCCCAGGGCGTGATGTACTTTTCGAGTCTGATGTCATTTGTGGGGTGCCTGTACTCCTCACTGTGTGTGGTGTACCATCTGCCAGCACCCGAGGGTGAGCCTCCCCAGAGTGAGACCCAGCCACTACTGGTGCACATTTAGATCCGCTCTCGCACCGAACACACACACCGGGTCCAAAATTAACCGTCAGCTCCACGCGAGTTGCCAGACAGGCTTTCTTGATTTGCAACATGAAGTAAAAACGATAGTCTAAAGCTCTTTGAAATCCAAGAATCAAAGCAGAGAAATTCCAACAGTCTACATTAAAGATCTGCATCTTCAAACAACTGTTACCCTAGAGGAAAACGTACTGTCAGATGTTTATAGGAAGCCAATTCTATTATTATTATTGACTTCAGTACACTACAGACAAATTTCACCCAAACAAACTTTTGAGGAACAGAAACATGATGTTTTTCTAACATGACACAAATATGTATGGGACAAAAGGGATAATCTTTTTGTCAAAAGTACAAAAAATATACATACATTAGGGTCCTTCAGTCTGAGATCACATTGAAATTGTTAAAATATATATATTCTATTTCTTTTACATTTTATTTATTTTTAACTCTCTCTCTCTCTCTCTCTCTCTCTCTCTATATATATATATATGCGCTGGCAAATCATAATTATGACATAAAAAGTCAAAATTAGGACGTACTAAGTCATAATTATGAGATGAAAAGACAAAAATATGACATTAAAAAGTCAAAATTATGACATACTATGTAATACAGGTAAAATAATAAAATTAAAAAATTAATTATGACATACTACATATTATAAGGTGAAATTAACAGTTGAAATTGATTTAAAAATCGAAAATAGTCATAATTATGAGATAAGTCAAAATTGACAGTCAAAATTATGACTTGAGTCTGAATTATGACAAAAAGTAAAAAAAGATGATGTACTAAGTCGAAATTATGACTTAATAATTTTTTAGATGAAAAGCTGAAATTGACGATCGAAATTATGATCATAATTATGAGATGAAAAGTCAAAAATATGACATAAAAAGTCAAAAATTATGACATACTATGTAATACAGGTAAAATCATGAAATAAAAAAAAAAATTATGACAAACTATGTCATAATTATGAGATAAATCAAAATTGACAGTCAAAATTATGACTTGATGTACTAAATCAAAATTATGACTTAAATTCAAAATGATAACATACTAAGTCGAAATTATGACTTAATAATTTTTTAGATAAAAAGCTAAAATTGACGATCGAAAATTATGACATAAAAAGTCAAAATTATGACATGCTATATAATACAGGTAAAATCATGAAATAAAAAATTAATTATGACATACTATCATAATTATTAGATAAGTTGAAATTGACTTAAAAAGTTGAAATTATGACAAGTCGAAAATAGTCATAATTATGAGATAAAAAGTCAAAATTATGATTTGAATCTGAATTATGACAAAAAGGGGAAAAAAAAGATGTACTAAGTCAAAATTATGACTTAAAATCAAAATTATAACATACAAAGTCGAAATTATGACTTCATAATTTTTGAGATAAAAAGCTGAAATTGACGATCGAAATTATGACATAAAAAGTCAAAATTATGACATGCTATATGGTAAAATCATGAAATAAAAAATTAATTATGACATACTATCATAATTATTAGATAAGTTGAAATTGACTTAAAAAGTTGAAATTATGACAAGTCGAAAATAGTCATAATTATGAGATAAAAAGTCAAAATTATGATTTGAATCTGAATTATGACAAAAAGGGGAAAAAAAGATGTACTAAGTCAAAATTATGACTTAAAATCAAAATTATAACATACAAAGTCGAAATTATGACTTCATAATTTTTGAGATAAAAAGCTGAAATTGATGATTGAAATTATGACAAAATTATGAAAAAAAGGTTGCAATTATTATGTCATAATTTGGACTTTTTAAGTCATGATTTTGACTTGGCATGTCATAAATTCCACTTCTGAAATCATAATTTTGACTTTTCCCATCCCATAATTAGGATTTACCAAAGCATGATCTTATCATTTTTTTTAATGTGACAGAAAATGGGCTTCCATAAAATAATCTTCAGTGCAGCTGTCATGCAAACAGAAAAGTTTACTGTGTAAAAATTTCAGCCAAATCTCACTCAAATGTTGCTAATTCTTTTAAATTAGAAAAGAATGCAAAAATAATAAAGACTTTTGGACCCTCTGTTGTATATAAACTGTCAAGTCAAGTCACCTTTACTTATATAGCGCTTTTTACTATGCAAATGGTGTCAAAGCAGCTTTACAGTAATAATTGGCAAATCATTTTTGGCAGCTCCCAAAGAAAATGCTGTCATTGTCCAGCTTATTCTATATATTATCGATTCATTCCGTTGCAAAGATCAATAGTTCTTAGTCTACTGTCTAATACAGTGATGTAATCGTCCAGCTCAGCTCGGTTTAATACAAATGCAGGCCTACCAAAAACACTGCTGAATATCAAGTGTCCCCAACCAAGCAAAAAATAGTCAACAGCCATTGGCAAAGATGGTAAAAAGTTAATTTTGGACCCCGTCCACACAAACAAACAGCTCGGACTCTTCGCGCTTGCTTCAGACACACCTTCCTCACTTCACTCAGTCCTGGAGATGTGAGAGAGGGTAAAAGAGCTGCGTTTTTTGTCTATGCATCTCACTCAGATCTCTTAACGTAAGCATGCTGCGAACAGTGACTGCATGACGGCGAGCTTGTGTGAGAGACAGCGTGAACATCATCCGGCTTGTACATATGTCAAATGTTTTGTTTGTTTTTTACTGTCGATTCCTCATAACGGAGGAACGCCAAAACTGTTCAAAGCTATTGTTTTTGCTCAGTTGCTTTTAATAAAAGTAAACCCCTCTCACATGTCCAAAGCAAATGTATCCTGCCAACACGAACTGTTCGAAGATGTCGGTTTGTTTGCATGTAAAGCCGCATTGATGCCTTACTGTAGGCCTCTGTTTCAAACTGTGCCACAGTAAAACAGAGAATGTGTGTGTGTGTGTGTGTGTGTCTATTGGCTCTTCGTTTTTCACGTAGTGTTTTAAAGTGATCAGGCTCATCGTTTGAATGCTCGCTACCTACTACACGCATTTTACGAGTGCCGATATTCCTTTTCGCATGTTTGCCATACTGTAACATGGCTCGACACTGGTGGACGCTCCAATGACATATTTATAAGAAAAACATAAATGACGTATTTATGGTTCCCCTACTGAGCCATGTCATGGAACGCACGCTCTCGTGCCTGCTTTCCTGTGCCGTGATCGTTGTAATGATCGTCGTTCTTGTCGTTATCAGGCAGAGCGGACGTTGAGGCCGGGGCGTGAGTGATCGCGATACGGAAACAGGCCCTGTGCGGAAGAACGAGCCAAACGTATTGTTTGGCGTCTACAACAAATCCGGACAACAATTATGGACTCTCCACCAGAGCGCTCAGAATCGTGTGCCTGTATTGCTAAGCATCTATTTTGTTTTGTTTTGTTTTGTTTGTCCCGCTTTGCAATACATGCGACACTTTTAAAAAAAACCTCATGTTCACCAGGTAGCAAGCAAATCAAGAAGCGACGAATAAAGAACTGAACGAGTTGCAATCCATCACATTCTTTGCCTAGTCTACACGAGCATGCACAGATATGGTATCTTACGCTGAGGAAAATGATGTAAATAAGTGGCACTGTACAGGTAAATGCTCTGAGAATTAAACGGCTGTCACAGGATGAAGGTTTTGTGCTGCACGTGTCGCTCAGATTGACTGCTGGAGTTTCTAGTAAACCCACGTTGAACCGTTATGTTGAGTTCGGGTCACTTTGACCCGGATTTCCCCGTACATTGGACTAAAGTTCACTCACCTAGAGTCTAACAACTCCCCAAAAATATTTGGTGTTTTTTTTATTCCACATTGTGTTCCCCAGCCTGCAAAAAATTGCTCTCATTATGCTACGTTATCACCAAATATTGGTTTCAGTCTTTTTGTCAACTTTTACCGTCGCTATGTCCGACATGCCACACATCATGTTCTCACGCCGTGACAAATACATCGCGAAGCACTGACAACGCGTTGACAGACATATGAAAGTTTCATATTTAAAATATTATTATTTTTTAAAGAAGTTTAATCAATAAATAGCGTGTAGTGTGTCTTCAATGTGTCGCTGTAGCTCCGATCATCTCTTCATACTAGTTCATTTATAGCATCAAATAAACGTGAATGAACATCAGAAGGAATGTTGTTTCAAGACGTGATTCAAGTTCACCAACGTTAATCTACTAACTCCCCTGACTGCTTTGTCGGACAAACTGGCGGATTCAGGGTTATGATTGGTCAGATCGCCTGTCAATCAAACTGTTTGTCGATTCTTTTTGGAATCGATTGCTCATACGCCTTTTTTTATCCGAGTTAATCGTTTTGAATGGAAAAAAAAAGCGTTGTTTGTGGATAGTTTTGCCAATTTTATATAAAATATGAAAAAAAATTGCAGTTTATCACACTAGTGTGCTTTAATGTTTAACCAGGAAATGTTTTGAAATGCTTTTATTTTGCACAAAATGTCACAAAGTCACGTTTGTGGTGTTCACTGTGAAAAATGGCACCAAATATTTGGTTCAATCTTTTTGTCAGCTTGTTTTCTTTAAATTAGGATAGCTTTTACATTTATTTGTGAAACTGATTGATCTTAGGCCTCATTGATCTGAAAATGAACGGGGGAGTCGAAAATCACAGAAACAATCAGTGTTCATCATGTTTGTTCACATCGGCTAGCAAAAATAAAAGCTTAGGACTTGTGCATGTGTGGATACATGCATACTCGTGCATCCGCGCTCATACAAACACACGTTCATGCACAAAAACTATTTTTGAGTACTTTCTTTTGCACAGAGATGAACTTTTTCCTCAAATCAATGAGGCCTGTTTCAGTTTCAAAAATAAATACAAAACCTTTCCTAATATAAATGTTATATATATCAATTTTTTGGTAAGTTGACAAAAAGATTGAACGCAATATTAATATTAAATTCTTTTTCTGCAGGGCGGTCATTTTTGACCAGGAACACAAGTGTGCAATTTTGTACAATTTCCTGGTTAAACATTAAAGCACACTAGCATGATAAACAATTCATTTAAAAATATATATATTTTTATATAAAATTATCCAAAATCCAAAAATAAAAGATTTGACAAAAAGATTGAATCCAATATTTGGTTATCAGGTAAAATAACAAGAGATTTAGAAGTAATTGTTTTTTGAACACCACGAATGTTATAAGGTTTTCAAGGGTTGACTTTAACCAGCAGGGGGCGCAGCACGACCACAAACGATTAAAGAAGGTCCTAGTATCTAGTGGCCCTTGTGTTAAAAGCTACTTTTAGTTTTTACCAAGAGTAAAAAAAAAATTCAACACACTTTCAAATACTCGGTGCAGGTTCAGTCTTGTTTCAGACAGCTCACGAAATGTTTTGCAACCCCCAACGCGACGTTTAAAAAAAAAAAACCCAGAGGCACTTTTAAAAAGACAAGACTGGTTTTTTTTTATTTATAATCCTGAACCAAACTATACAAAGCAGTGGTCAAAAAGCAACCAAAACACAATAATAAAAAAAGGTTTTGCTTCGAAGGACTGAAAGAACACCAGTACCAGCATACAGTTCTGTTATAGATTGTTTTCATTCTGCACTTCCCATATAAAACACAATGATAAAACAAAAAACCCCCAAAACTGTACATAAGGATAGAAAGATATAATCCTTTTAAATGCATATGGAACAAAAGACCTTCAAGATTTAAAAAGGGGTTAATTAACATGTTAGAGGCTGTTCAGAAAAGGGGGCGGGCGATGCGATGACTAAGGAAACCCTCTCATTCATGTGAGCCATCTGTTATGTTAACTGATCTGCCAAAGCGAGGGATTAACTTCTAGCAGCACAACCAGGTTAAACATTGTCTATTAGCCCCTGCTTAAAACTCATCTTTGGTCTTTAGTGGATCAGAAAGATGTCAGCCATGAAAAATGACAGAACCTCAGGCTTTCAGTGTACATCCGCTGGTCAAATAACAGAGTAGAATGTGTGCTTGTTAAACGTGCGCCAAAAGAAACTGTCCGTCGTGTCTTTGAATACAAGGTTCTAATGTTGGTCCTACACCAATAAATAAAGGTCTTACAAAAGGGGACAGGATCACGATGAAGTCATGGGCCTCGGTGCGAGTGAAAAAGATCCTGTAGCGGCAACAGAACGTGTGAAATATACAGAAAAGCACAAACTCTACTAGGTCGAACTGACCATACAGACAGAGCTACTGAACTTTAAGCTTTGACTTCAGCCTCTGTGGAGTCGCCGTTCTCCTCCTTCTTCTGTTTCTTCGTTTCCACCGCCTCCTGAAAACAGAGAAGATTAGGCGTGCTGGGAACGTCAGGGTTTGTGTCCGTGTGTGGACTGAAACTCGAACCCACCTCCTCTTCCGCTGGACGTTTCACTGGATGTTCTTCTGCCTCTTCCTCAGCACCGTTCTTCTCCTCCGCCTCTCCTGCTGTTGACAACCAAGAGTGTCTTTAAACAGCCGGTTTTCATGGCCGGTGGAAAGAAAACACACGGTTCAGTCAAACTCACCCTCCTCATCATCCCCACCCTCTTCGTCCTCATGCGTTTCCTCTTCTTCATGTGCAGCACCATTAGTAGTCTAAAAGGGAGAAAACGGTGTGAGTGAAACCGATACTTTGCGATGATGACTTGGGGATTTATGAACAAAGTCAGCAATTAAGTATCATTATGATCATTTCCAAAGTTCGTGGGAAGCTCGGTTGTGTGCCGAGAAACCACGTGCCTCAGAAGACGCATCTGTGTCAGTTCTCGAACCCTAAACAAAGAGCAGCGCGATGGAAGAGGGGGAGGGGGCCCTCCAACACCTGCGCGGCGAGCGGGTAACTAGGGGACAAAAGCCACAAGGCCTGCTGGGAAATACTCAACGCTTACTGTTCCATTTCCATTGGCAGGTGCGTCTTCACTGCCGTTTTCCTTCTCAGCCTCCGCTGCCTCTTCAACCACCTCTTTCTTTTCTTTCAGGTCCTGAAATAAAGCAGAAGTTTATCGGTTAATAAATAAACCCCCTCAGACTACGTAAACAACGCGGCGTGTGCTTATTTTACGTCGATGGCATGCGCGTTTTTCACGGTTGTGAAGGGGAAAGTTTGTTTCCGTGAGTTTCTTCCGCACACACACACACACACACACCAGCTGTGAAAATACATTAAATGGCAAACCAACACCAGGGTCATGAAAACCGCCTCAGGTTTTGGTTTTAAAAACACTTTATATGAATTTAGTATGAACACATTTATCCTGTCGCTTTCTAATCGTTAATCGGAACTCAACGTGAATTACTGTTTTTTTTTTTTTGGTAAGGTTGTCAGTGTTCATTATATGAAAAAAGCACCACAATAGATCTATTATATAGACAATCAATTTAAGTTCGCCTTTGTGAATTAACGCTATTGTTCGATACACATGCCGAGGTCACTTGAGGTTATTTCGCGCCGTCTTGCCCCTTTTATTCCCCGGTAGGGGTCGTGCGCGCGCATGCGCGCACACGCGCAGAGCTGGAAACAAAAGGAGGTAGAGCGCGCGCCAAGACAACGTGCTCGAGAGACTGGGGGCGGGAGGCGCGAGCGATTTACAGCACGCGGCGGCGATATTCCCGCCTATTCGAGCGGCACAGATCAAGAGCGTTGACTTTACACACACACACACACACACACGAATTTCAAAGAATGAAAGAAAAAAAAAATCTGGCAGATGGTTCACCGATTCACTCCCCCCTCGAAACCCCATACTTAACGTTAATTGGATATGATTACATATGGGAATATGTCGAATTATAATCCTCAGAGGTTCACCCTTGTTTTTTAACGACTTATTTTTGAATTAAATGTTCGTAACGGTTTCGCTTTTAACCGTTAATTTAAACACGACCCTGCTCTTATCACGAATTAACGGAAATATGATGATTCTGTTCGAAGTACACTAATTTAACATTTTTTTCATAAAACCATGACATTGATAAATCATCTACACGTTTGCTTTATCTCATTTTAAATTCTAAACAAGCCCACATTTCTAAAATAATTCGTTTTCAAACTAACTTACCTTTGCGGTGACCTCGGGGGTGGTGGTCGTGTCAACAGCGGTATCAGCCATGGTGGTTTATAGAGATGTTTTAAAGAAAAATGTCCGAAAAAGCGTTAGAAGTGGAGGGATGAGGTAGGAGACGGTCGGACGTGAGGAGGAAGAGTGAATCAAAACTGCCTGAACCTGAGAACTGAAAGGCGAGTCGAGCGCAGCGGCAACCTCACTGCCATCTGATTGGACAGAAGCGTAGCAACGTAAATCGTTTCTTCGATTTGATTGGAGGAGGCACTGTCAATTGTTTCATAAAGTCCCGCCCCTTGGTTCGTCCTGCTTGTAATGCGCTCGTCGCGTCTTATTGGTGGAATATTTAATTTTACCCTTTACCCGGTCTTTTAAAAAAATACTCTTTTGAGTGTCGAAAGGGTCAAGATCAGTTCAAGCCATTCTGGTAACGTCAATCTAAATTTTATTCTAGGTAGCTCATTCTGAATGTAAATTTGAAGAGAATGCACATTGTTCTTGGAGTCATAATAAACTAAAATACTTCTAATTCTAAAGTGGTTAGCTCAATAAGTTAACACTTTCTTTTATTACACCAGAGACCCGGGTTCGATCCCCACCAAAAGCAACTTCTCAAAGAATAAATGTGAACTGTAAATTAATGTGTTTTGGTGTTGGTTGTCATTATTTCACATTCTCTTTGCAAACCACACAAATCTGACCTTTCTTTTGACGTCATCTCTTGATGGTTGTTTTGTGTGGTTGGAACCTGCCTCCAATCTTGCATGGAATTCTAGCTTCTTTGGGGGCTTTGTTTACAGCCACAGTTTCATTAGCATGTTGTATTCAGAGGCCATTGTGTCCCAGATGGAGACGCACCGGGCAACTGTTTCATTCATAATAAGAAGTCACACTAACACAACTATTCAACTTCTCGGCACAGATAACAAACTGATTTATCGCTCAAATGATAAGCCGACAGTCATCACGCTTGTCCGTCATAGGGAAAGTAGCCTGTTGAGGAACAGATTACAGGTTGTGGTTAATAATGTTCCCCTTTCAAGGGGTCAAATGAGTCAAACCCTGCCTCACATCTGTAATTCCTCAAAAGGAGTAAGCACTCTAATATACTAAACTAGAAATCCTATTTGTGTCAATGAAAATATCCACTTTAATCAGGGATTTCTTTCAAACAAACAGAGGTAAAGACCCCCTCCCCATTTGAATCTCATCAGATCTAACAAAGCCCACTTGGTGGTCACAGATGGTGTGGGCCTATGGTGTGCTCTGTGAGGGGTCAGCATGTAGTCTTTGTTTTATCAGATGGAGTATTATGCTCCAGACCATCGATTTAAACCTCTGCTTTGGCTCCAATGTAAATGAGAAGCTGAAAACAGTGATCTAATTGGAGACTGTAGGTTGATTCAGACTAGTTTTCCATTAAGAGGTGAGGTAAATTTAAAGTACTTTGTGATTTCACTTCTATCCAAACGTGTCGTTTCGGGTTTTCTGGCATAAAAGTGATTACACAAAGTATGGTGTTTTGGGTAGGAAAAAGTATTTCACTACAGATTACAGAATACATGCTTGAAAAAGTCATTTCGTTAGTTTTGGAACTTAATCTAAATACTTTAGAATTCTTTGGAATACTAATAAATATGTAACACACATGAAAAAGGTCATTTATCTCACAATTCTGATTTTTTCTCTCTCAGAACTCCACGATATACGGTTGCAATTGCAAGTTATAAAGTTGAAATTCGGATATAAACTCGTCAGAATTGCAAATTAAGAAGCTGAGATTGCGCAATTGTAAGAAAAACGTCAGTATTGCTAGTTTTTATGATGTAGTTCTGACTTTAACTTGCAATTATGAGCGTATATCTCCCTGTTAAAATGATTAACATGTTGGATATTTTGCAAGGGCTATGAAACTTATGAACATAACAGCTTTTTCAGACGGTCAGAGTTGGAGAATCACCAATTGCAGTTTACATGAATGTTTAAAATTCAAAGTAATCACTAAATACTTTTCAGATGTAACTGTAATTTGATTAAAGGTAACTGTAATCAAATACAGTTTCTCAAATTTTATATTTTAAATACATAACTAGTTTTTCGTTATTCCCCAACCCTGGATATACACTAATAAAGCCTAACCCATAATATTTTGCTGATAAAACATTTTGAAAATATACTTCTCATTTATGTTGACCTTTGTTGAACACTTGTTGTGTGACTTCACTTTCTTTATGAATTCAAGCCTTTTTGGATTTGCTCTGGGTAAAATAACGGTTTGAACACCCATCCAAAGTAAAATGTGTAAAAATATTAATAATTTCATAAAAAAAATGAAAATGGTCAGAAAAACTGATGCAAACTCATGCCAGTGGTTGAGCAGATGTTGGTGCAAGCAAAGCAAAGTTTTGAACACACCATCTTTATAAAAAAATAATAAATGTGCACACCAATCGGCAACCGAGCACTAATCATAATCAGCATGCGTACACTCAAAAAATATTTCAGTCTAAACATAAGTTTTATGCAATTTAATTGCATAGCAATATTCCATCCATTTGGATCACATAGTTTTAACATAAACAAACTAATAAACTTAATGCGATTCATATTTGTCAGTCATATGTAAATGAAATAGGTAAGATTTATGTAATAGTTGAGCGATTAAATGTCTTTTATCTTCTATTGATTTCATCAGTTGTAGTTCTTGTGTTTCTCTGTCCTTCAGTGATTCTGCTTGTTAACAGCAGGTGTTCATCAATAATGCTCAATCATCAACTCTGACACTGCTTCAACGGTACTTTAACCTGGGCATTTTTCTGTGAACTATTACATAAATCTTATCTATTTCATTTACATATGACTGAGAAATATGAATCACATTAAGTTCATAAGTTTTGTTTATGTTAAAACTATGTAATCCAAATGGACGGAAAATTGCTATGTAATTAAATTGCATAAAACTTATGTTTAGACAGAAATATTTTTTTGAGTGTATAGACGAAACGCAAACGCAATCGTGTTTAAGAAAACACAACTCAGATTGAAAGGTGGATGTAATTAGTCCCAGAGATGAAAGTGTTACATGCATTCTTAATCTGAGGAGGTTTTAAGGGCTCGTGTTTGGATTGATTTGGAGTTTGGCAGTTTGTCAGAGTGGGTGGAGACTCGTAAGACTGACAGAAAATTAATTCAATCACATAAAGCCTTGGACGTAAACTCAGTGGAACACATGCACATAGAGGCTCTTTCATTGGGGAAATGAAGACCATATGTAGCACACACCGAAACAGCCGTCTGCTGCTGGAAGCCCACGATGTGTCTGCCGTACAAATCCAGACAAGAAACAGACGATTTTTTTTTTTTTTTTTAAAGAAAACACTTCTTGTCCAAGCATTACTCATTCCCTGCAACTGGAAAATGGGAGCAATCGGAGAGGAGAGAGTCTTTGTTAGGTCATTTCCTGTAGTTTTTTTTTTTTTTTTCCCCTTCTAGTATACCCACAGCCTGCCCACGAGCTAGATTTGTTTCCATGGATACTGGAACAATTCCAACGATTGCCTGCTGGTTTTTAGTGCACTCTTTGATGAAGGAAAGCCTCGGAATAACCAGAGATGGGAAGAAGAAGAAAAGAACCAACATGCTCCTCTAATCCTCCCATTTTCTTTCATGCAGTGTGAATGGTTACTCTTTCGTTTCATTCTTTCTTTCTTTGGATATCAAAAAAGGCTGCAGTTCTCTCTTGATTTTCAGGAAAACTCGAGATGAAATCAGAACCCACCCTACCAACGCATCGTATTGCGCACATTTTATCGGTGCATGTCATTACAAATAAAAAAAAAATGATTTGCTCCGCCTCTGAAACGCTTTTCCTTTGGATGACAAATAAAATCCTGCCTACATTTCTTTATTTGAATATCCCTTTTCATTGTGTCAGATTATAAAAATAAAACGGGCTGTGTATGGCATTTTTTTTAAAAGTGAGTTGAAACAGACCGAGCACCAAAACACACTTGTAGCCAATCAGCAGTAAGGGGCGTGTCCACTCATAAAGGGGTGGAGCTATCGAGATATGGGTGTGCCTATTTTTTTGCCTATTTCAAATATCTCAGAAATTGTTCACTGCACCTTTAAGTTCCACCGTGAGATTCACTGACTTGTAATATATATTTATTGAGTCAGAAACGACCCCCATATATCTGTGGTTACTTTAGAGACCTGTTGTGAAATGACGAGTCTGTGACTTCCCCTTTGGTCAATGAGGGAAGTAATTTGCAGATGCACCTGAATTTTCAAGACAAAAGGCTGCAACCTGACTCTTGGAATTTCAGGGCTTTGAGGAGGGGTTTGTCAAAGGTCATGGGTCAGGATTAGGGAAGAAGAGGTCACCGTAATTGGAAAAATCAGAGGGAGGGCTGTGAGTTCCAACTGGGCGCTTTTGTCTTGAACAGCGGTAGCCCTTACCAGTCTGAAACACTTTCTCATGTTCACCATATGTGAACCTGGTGAAAATTGCTTTTTGGTCAATTTTGCATATGTTTTAGGAGATTTGAACATTAAAAAATGTATTGGAAATACAATACTTGTATTAATGAACCTGCATGAATCGTTTACAATCAGACACGGTCGCATTTAACCTGCACTTCTGTGCAAGCAAATTTTATTTGCGTCTCTCGTTCATCCTCTGTGTGCACACTGTAAAACTCCAGGGTCAGTCCTTTGTGTCCTCTGTCCAAGCACAGACTTTCTAATAGGGCATGATGCTGTGGAATGTGGCCAATTTGCCCCCCGTCCTGAATAGTGACGCTCAGTGAGGCATGCTGGGTACTCCAGTAAGTGTGTCCACTGGACTGGCCGTTAACTTTACAAAGACTACAAGATGTGGATGAATGAATTACAGAGCAAGAGCTGTTCAAGTAATATTTTTTTGCACTTTTTATTGAGCGTTAGGCTTAAGTCATCGTCTGATTATGAGATTATAATAGCACACTTCTCCACAACAACCTACATTGGAGGAATCGATCATGTGCAGTGCACAGGATGAGTTGCATGTTCAAGTTTGATCTTTTGGAGTAGGTGTTGCTCTAATTATTAACCTGCATTACCGGTTAAAATATTTCTGCTCAGTAAGGCTGCAATTGATTAAAAACACAGTAAAAATAGTAATATTGTGAAATGTTATTATAAAATGTCAATTATTCAAAGTTGAATTTTCAGCATCGTGATTCTAGTCTTCAGTGTCACATGATCCTTCATGATCCTTCAGAAATCATTCTGATTTGCTGCTCAAGAAACATTTTTGATTATAATCAGTGTTGAATGCTATGGAAGCCCATTTCCACCACAGAAACAAAAAGATTATTGCGACTTTTTCATGACATAAAGTCACAATTGCGAGATATAAAAAAAAAGTCAGAATTCTGACTTTTTAAATTGCAATTGCGACTTTTTCTCTCACAATTCTGACTTTTTTTCACAAAATTGCATGATATAAAGTCAGAATTGCGAGATATAAAAAAAGTAAGAATTCTGACTTTATAACTCACAATTCTGACTTTATATCATGGAATTATGACTTTATAACTCACAATTCTGACTTTATATCATGCAATTCTGACTTTTTCTCGCAATTCTGACTTTATATCTCAAATTCTGACTATATATTTCACAATTCTGACTTCATAACTCACAATTCTGACTTTATATCATGGAATTCTGACTTTATAACTCACAATTCTGACTTTATATCTCACAATTCTGACTTTATATCTCAGAATTCTGACTTTATATCATGTAATCTGACTTTATATCTCACAATTCTGACTTTATATCTCAAATTCTGACTTTATATCTCACAATTCTGACTTTATATCTCACAATTCTGACTTTTTCTCGCAATTCTGACTTTATATCTCAAATTCTGACTTTATATCTCACAATTCTGACTTTTTCTCGCAATTCTGACTTTATATCATGCAATTCTGACTTTTTCTCGCAATTCTGACTTTATATCTCAAATTCTGACTTTATATCTCACAATTCTGACTTTATAACTCACAATTCTGACTTTATATCATGGAATTCTGACTTTATAACTCACAATTCTGACTTTATATCTCACAATTCTGACTTTATATCTCAGAATTCTGACTTTATATTTCACAATTCTGACTTTATATCATGTAATCTGACTTTATATCTCACAATTCTGACTTTATATCGCGCAATTCTGACTTTATATCTCAAATTCTGACTTTATATCTCACAATTCTGACTTTTTCTTGCAATTCTGACTTTATAACTTGCAATTGCGAGTTTATATCGCACAAATAAATAAAGTAAGAACTGTGAGATCAAAAGTCGCAATAATCTTCTTTTTATTTTCAGTGGCGGAGACGGGCTTCCCTAGAATGCTGCTTAATATTTTTGTGAAAACTGTGATAAACTACAATTCAGAACTGGGGAAAGAGAGATTATTTACCAAGATTATTGCTACGTGTATTTAACAAGGATGCATTGAATTGATCAAAATAAAGACATTTATAATGCTTCAAAAGTTTTCTGTCAAATAAATGCTGTTCTTTAAAACCATCAAACAATCCTAAAACATGTATCAGAAAAATATGAAGCAGAAAAATAATCAGACAAATCATCATATTAGATTGGGATCATGTCACACTGAAGAATGATGCTGGAAATTCAGCTTTGATCACATGGATAAATTATATTTTAAAACATATTCAGGTAGAAATCAGTTTTTTTTAACAATAGTATTATTTTTACGGAATTTTTGATCAAATAAATACAGCCTTATTGAGCTTTTTTCAAAACCATTAAAAATATTCCAAACTTCTGACCAACAGTGTAAGTATAATAAAGTTCTGAATGAACTCTAAAGATGCAGTTTTACCCATGCAAGTCTAAGAGATTTGATTACTTGCTTGCATTTCTAGTGGAAATTTCCATTCTTTCACAACAGGGAGGGTCTTCCAGGCAGTTCCCTCCCATCCAATTCCTCCTCACCTGTGATGAGAAGCGGCTGTGCTTCACCCATATTCAGGAGGATGATCTCACCGGCGAAGCCACTCCTCGCGAGACAGTTTTCCGATGGTCTGCAGGTCTTAGCAGGTCACAGTCAAAATGAAGGTGGTCTGAAACCAAGCTGTCATGTTCCTACATGTGAATGCCTAAACGTTTATGGTGGTACAGATTCTGCATCCTTCAATGCCATTATATATTTGAACAGCTTAAGGAGTAACCAGTGAGGTTGCAGATCTGTTTCGTTCGCAGCAGATGATCTTGCACATGGGAATTAAACAAATGCCCAATAATCCAGATGGCAAATTAGCATTTCCTTCTTCAAGCAGCAGCTGACATTTTTCCCATTGGAGTCGATTTGGGACGGATGCAAGTTCAAACATACAAAGAGTAATTCATACTTCCCCAATTAAATTATCTGCAAACTGCAAAGATTTGCTCATTGAAACATGTAGATTTGCAGAGAAACACTGGCAGATGCAGTGTCCAGCTAATCCCGAATGCAATCCGCAAGAGCTGCCATACACACATTCGATTTTAGAGGACAAAGAAGTCTTTATACACAGCTAGAGCTGCTCAGAAGTTATTGCGCAGTGTGTAACCATCACTTACTATACAATATCCAATCATTTCGTCAAAACGTTCCACTGCCGCAAGGTTAACAATTAAAGATGTTTGCATTTTCTCAGGAAATGTGCGAATGGTGTTTGCAAAAATCACTAGTCAGCTGTGCTTAGTTGTTCATATGGTCATTTTTTCTAAGAAAATCCTCTTTTTCATCCAGATGGACATCATTGTTGTCACTGAGTTTTGAGCGTCCAGCTTTGTTTTTTGTTTTTTTTGTTTTTTTTAAGAAAGCATATCAAGTTATAAATAGTCCCTCTTTAAATATTCCGTTCCATGGCGCTCTATCAATCTGAGTTTGAACGCTTTGAAGTCTTATTATACAGTCCGTAATAAATTTGAAATTAGTCTCATTAGGTCTTTTAACCCGTAAAGCCTGGCTATTGCATGTTCCCAATCATATTTGATGCTTCAGGCTTTGTGCTTCATGTGAAGCTCATACTTCTGAGGCCCAATCTGAGCGAAAATATGCAATTTGGTGCAGTGGATGATATTTACATGACCAAAAGTAAGATAAAAGTACTTACATAAAATTCATATATAAATATTATCTTCCAATAATAAGATGATATTTAAATGCTTAGTTTACAATGACGAACAAATAAATGTTCCTCAAAAGCCTGACAAGAAATGATGGTTTGATAAGAAGTAATTCATCTTTCAACAGTATAAAAGCTATTCTTACATTTTCTAAAAATCAATAAATACTTCACCGCAAAAAGACATGTGTACCATGAGCTGAAGGGGGATGTTTTCACAATTATACCACTTTTACTTGCGTAAAAAGGATAAACTATCAACAGAAGGCATGTTATAGATCAGGGGTGGCCAACGTCGGTCCTGGAGAGCCACAATCCTGCAAATTTTTGCTCCAACCCTAATCAAACACACCTGAACAAGCTAATCAAGGTCTTAAGGGTTACTAGAAAGCTACAGGAAGGTGAGTTTTTATCAGGGTTGGAGCTAAACTCTCTCCAGGACCGACGTTGGCCACCCCTGTTATAGATTGTGTACAATAGTTTTCAGTAAAGTTTTCATCATTTAGGGGAATCGTTATTCGACGAGCCTTCAATGTCAGTCAGGGTTGCCAGGTTTTCACACAAACCTCACAACTGCTACTTAAAACAAACCCAAAACCAGCCCAATCATGTTCCTAGGGCTAAAATCCACTTTTTTGGCAGGGTTCCCCGGTAAAATTCGCATTCCAGCGACTAAATATCATGTTAATCAGGGTTGCATCAACTTGGCAACACTGATGTCAGTCCGAGCGTTTTGAATAGCACACCTCTCCTTAAAGCGTTAGTTCACCCAAAAGTGAAAATTGCGTCATTAATTCCTCTCCCTCATGTCGTTCTACACCCGTAAAACCTTCTTCAGAACACAAATTAAGCCACAAAAAAGTATTCTCATCGCTTTATAATATAAAGGTTGAACCGCTGTACTCACATGACGTGTTTTAGTGTCTTTCTGGACTTCTGAAAGTGTTCATTATCTCGCTGTCAATAGAGGAATCACTTCTATGAATTAAATATCTGTGTTCTGAAGATGAACGAAGGTCTTAGAACGACACGAGGGTGAGGAATAAATGACTGAATTTTAACACTTTGTTTTGAGCACAAACAGAATGAGTTACACATCAAAGTTCAGTAAGAGTTGCTTAAACCTGAAGTGACGCTTGCTTTAGCAAACGTCGAAAGTATGCGAGCATGGGGTAGCTAAAGTTGATGTGATGGGGTTTATGCGTCTGTTTTAGGCCACACTGACCTCAGCCCCTTTGTGAGGCTCCAACAAAGAACCATCTGCATGGCAAGCGGAGCCGAGACAAGAGACGGAAACATGGAGGACGGACTGGGGGAGGGACAGCAGCTCGAAAAAGATGTAGAAACAGGGACAAAGACAGATGAGAATGCGAGGAACATGAGTCTGCAGAGAACTTAGATTTGTAAATACGCACTGAGGTAGTTTCGCGGTGGTTAAACCAACTATGACTTCTCTCAGAACGAAACCCTGCACATGCACGGCCAAGAGGGCTCCTGTAATCTTTTGCAAACATACTTCCTTACAGGACTGGATGAAAGTAATTAGAGCTCTCGGGGGGGTTGGGTTCTGGTTAACCATTTCACGAGCAGTTTTAACAGCCTCACCGTTTAAACTCCCGGTGGCCTAAAATAAGAAGGATTCTCCAAAATGTTGTAACTGTACCTATGAAAAATGTAACAACTGCTCCTGCATGCGCATTTGAAACGCGAAGATCGAGAATTCAAGAGATGCGTGGCACTGCTATCTGTTTTAAAGATCGAATCAACAAAAAGTTTGAACTGAGAACAGAAAGAAAAGAAAAGGCTCATGAGAATCTCATCTCAAGATGATTTATGCTTTATATAAACATTTTTAGGCAACACTTTATTTCAGTTTCATTGCTACATATGTAAATTACATGCAACTAACACTAATCCTAACCTTATAGTAAATACATGTAGTTAGCATATATTACTCAATACTTAAATGTGTAATTACAGTGTAACAAAGACACCTTAAAATAAAGGGTTACACTGTAATTATACATTTAAGTATCAAGTATTATTAAGTAACTACATGTACTTACTATAGGGTTAGGGTTAGGGTTTGAGTTGGTTTAGGGTTAGTTGCATGTAATCATCCATAATTTATAGTTATTACTATAGTACCAACATGTAACATAAGTAACACTGACACTGTAAAATAAAGTGTTACCAAATAAAGTGTAACCCGTTTTGTATGATAATTAATTTTCATGACTCTAAGCATTCCCATAACTTTCAATGGTAATTCTCACCATTAATCTAACACAACATGATTTTGTTTAAATCTGAATAAATTAATACCAAGCAACTGTACAGTTTAAACAGTATATATTAGCAATAAAGTAATGAGATAATGTCCTTAATTGTTAAAAAAAACCCTTAATTTTCTTTTTAAGAAAAAAAAAATCTTGATTTTGAGGCGCAATTATGATTCAGACATCTTTGCACTCGTTTTACCTCATCCGTTGTTAGTAAATATATTTTCCAACATGTAGCGTACAAGACAAATCATGGATAATTATTAAAAAAAAACATGCCGCTGTACTATATACTGTACGTTTTGGACTAGACACTTAAAACAAAAGTATAAACGAGCATGATGGTCATTTACTGGATTAATGGATACGAGCATTAGTGATGAACAGCCATGTAACATGACAACAGGTGCAGATGGATCACCTAGCAACAGCAGCCTTCGTCTCGCCACACTCTTCGCCCATGCCTGTTATCACCATCTAGTGGCATGTGCGGAGATTTGACTGATTATAAACGGATGGCACATTCGCAGCTAAACAGACATAACCTGTTCCTTGAGAACCATTGCTTGTTTAATCCGTATCTTAAAACCAGCATGAAATCCCACATATGCATGATATGGGATCATGCAAAAAAAAAAAAAAAGCTAACAGCAGAGCATTCATGTATGGTGACATCTGGAATCCATTAAAATCAGGCTTTGTTCAAACAGGCAACAAAAATTAGATTTGTGTAACTTAGTCTGTTCCACGTTTTCAAACCGCATGCATGTAACACATCATCCATCATTAGTGAATACTTTGGTCAGAGTGGGAAAAATGTGATTACACCGGATCTATGTGTGTAAAATGCGTACTTCACTGTGATTATGTTTACTCTGTGAGCATAACCGCATTAACATAATCACAGCACTGCCTTAATCACATCGTAAGAGGGTGTGTAATGTTTCATCACAGTTCTAAAGGTTCTAAAAATAGGTGCAAAAGCAAACGTTTTTTTAGAACTGGAATCAAAAACTCAACTCGCATTTAAAAACAAACAAAGCTCCTGATTGGTCAGGTCAGCGCAAGATCTCAGGTTGCCTAACAACACAATCAGAGTCGGGGGAGGGCCTCTGGGAACGCGTTTTGTGGATGAAGAAAGGAAAGAAAATACTTGGAATTCTGCCAAGAAAATAAACAAGGAGAAAGAGAGAGCGAGAGACCTTATAAAGGTGTGAAGAGAGTATGCAGTAGATTATCAGTCATAGGATCTGGCGGCAAAGAACGCAGCCTTCAGGAACATACCACAAGGAAGTAACCTATTGCACCCTCATAAAATTTGACTTCATTGTATGCAGTGAATATTGGTCAAATATGGACAGAAAATAAATTGGTCAAATGTAGAAAAAGCCAACCGTTGGGTTTAAAAATGTAAAAAAAATGTGTCCATATTTGACCCAACCATGGGTTGAAACAACCTAGAATTTTTTTGTTTTTTTTAGAGTGAGGTATAAATCATTAAAATACTCAATTAAATACCTGAGGTCTAGAGTTTCATTGTGTTTATTAATTAATTTCCAGTACTATTCATATCTATGGGTAGATTTAATATGTTAAGCTTTATTTATACATCTTTTTGTATGTCCTTAAAAGAGAACATACTTTGGAAACTTGCAAACTGATCACCACTTAGCCGCCACCCAGAGCTAAAAATCTTCCTAGCAACAGTACAGCAAAGCAGTAAAAAACACTAAGAAGAGCTTAGCATTTGCATAGCAACATTCCAGCAACACTCTAGATAGACTTCTTTCGGCATAGCAATGCAATGGAAAACACTCAGAAGAGTTTAACATCTGCATAGCAACACCCTAGCAACCATCCAGAACCCCCTAGCAATGCCATAACAATGACTGTACTATAAACCACTCAGAAGTGCTTAGCATCTGCATAACAACCCCCTAGTAACGACATAGCAATGCATTAAAAGGCACTCCGAAGAGCTTAGCATCTGGATAGAAACAGCCTAGCAACCCCTCAGCAATGGTTTAGCACAAATAGCACTCAGAAGAACTTAGAATCTGCTTAGCAAAAAACAAGGAAATACTTAGAACCCAATGGGATAGCAACGCAATAAAAACCACTCGGAAGAGATTAGATTAGCATCTGCATAGCAACACCCTAGCAACCACCAAGAACCCCTAGGCATAGCAAATCAAAGCACTATTAATCACTCAGAAGGGCTTAGCACCTACGTAGCAACCCCCTAGCAATGACATAGCAACACACTAAAAACAAAGAAGAGCTTAGTGTCTGCATAGCAACAATCTAGAAACCACTTAGAACCCACTAGCAACGGAATAGCAATGCAATAAACCACTCAGAAGAGCTTTACATATACATAGCAACACCTTAGCAATGGTAGAGTAACAAACTAAAAACACCCAGAAGAGATTAGTGTCTGCATAGCAACACCATAGCAACCACCCAGAACCCCCTAGCAATGGGATAGCAATGCACTATAAACTACTCAGAAGGGCTTAGCATCTGCATAGAAACAGCCTAGCAACCACTCAGAACTCCTAGTAATGGTTTAGCTCTAAAAAAAACACTCAGAAGATCTTAGAATCTGCTTAACAATTCGCTTGTAACCAATTAGAACCCAATGGCATAGTAACGCAATAAAAACCATTTGGAAGAGATAAGCACGGTACATAGCAACCCTTAGAAATGACATAGCAACGCATTAAACACCACTCAGAAGAGCTTAGCATCTGGATAGAAACAGCCTAGCAACCACTCAGCAATGGTTTGGCACAACTAGCACTCTGAAGAACTTAGAATCTGCTTAGCAAAAACATAGTAACCACTTAGAACCCAATGGGATAGCAACGCAATAAAAACCACCCGGAAGAGATTAGATTAGCATCTGCATAGCAACACCCTAGCAACCACCAAGAACCCCTAGGCATAGCAAATCAAAGCACTATTAATCACTCAGAAGGGCTTAGCACCTACATAGCAACCCCCTAGCAATGACATAGCAACACACTAAAAACAAACAAGAGCTTAGTTTCTGCATAGCAACGCAATAAAAACCATTTGGAAGAGATAAGCATGGTACATAGCAACCCCCTAGAAACGACATAACAACTCACTGATACCCTAGAAGAGCTTAGTTTCTGCAACATAGTAGAAACCACTTTAAATCCACTAGCAACTGCTTGGAATCTGCATAGCAACGGCACAGCAACGCTGTGAACACCATTAAAAAAAAAAAGCAAAAATCAAGTTGTCACTTCAGAATAACAAACGTGCAGATATCAAGAACCAGATGTAGCCGGACATGGATGAAAAACGTTAGATAAAAAAGGAGTGTGTGAATGACTAAACAGGATGTGTTTTCGAGAGCTGTCAGACGGAGAAAAATGAACAGGATATAGGCCAGTTTGGGTGGTGAAGATAACGGTGAATGAATGTTTCTGGTGTGTTTGAGTGCAACTTTTTCTATGTCCATAAAAGTGCAGTTTGAAAGCAGTAAGCCAATAATAAATTCACCGTCAGCAAGAAATGCATATGTGCAGTTTAAACTACAAGTTAGGTTGCCCAGCCTCACAATTTGAGAAATCAAGACCAGTTATGTGCCAAAGTGCATTTGCAAACACTACTAATGGATTAAAATTAAAACAAATGAAGCCCAAAATACTGGTTTTAAAAACAAACATGTTGATTATTGACAGGAAGGAACTTAAATGCATCATGGGAAGACAAAAACCTCAAAGGAAGGATGAGATAAGAAGTGATAGTAAATGAAGGAAGGATGAGATAGTAAATGGCTAAGTTGTAGTAGTCAGTGTTTTCCTTTGTGTCAGCGTGATCTCTGATTGGCTGCTTGTTTTGCAGTGTGGGCGGAGCACGAGGAAATGAGCCTGACTGTGAGAAAAAAAAAAAAAAAACTAGGGGGAGGTGTAGCAGCGTTGCCATGGTAACCCGGTGGGCCGTGTGCACAGAACATTTTGCAGCAAATGGAGGGGGTTAAAAAGGGTCGAATTTCAAAGCATCTGAACCGATCTAAACTTCCATCTTGAGTTGCGTCTGATGCGTTCAAACCCACACTGGCATCAAAAGAGACACAAATACTTCAAGGGTTAAGATTTCTTTTCATCCCCCGTCGAATTACTATAACAAACACCATATTTAGAAGAGAATGAGCACAAAAAAATATGCATAATAACATAATATGTACATTCAAACCCTCCTGTAGTTCTAAAATTAACAATTAAAATGTAAAGAAAGAATTTGAATATTTTGAATATTTTTTTTTAAAATTAAAGACTAATTCAGATATTGCCAGTCTTTGACGCTAATTGGTCAATAATAATCCTTTTAAGTACTTATAACGGCACTATATATATATATATACACACACACATAAAAACAACAACATCCTTTTACTAAATTCATAAAATATCATGACCTCATTATTGCTGAAATAATGCCCAGTCAATCAAAATATAGTAATTGCAACAAATAGTTTCCAAAATAGATTTGCTAATGTCTTGATAAAAGTTCAAAACACAATTCGTGGAAATTGTTGTTTTGCCAAACTTCTATTACCATCACTCTGAAGCATAACTGTCTCAAATAGAAACATGGCAAACACAAAAGCAAGTGACCACAAAACAAAGAACTGAGTAGTGGAAAAAAATATTCTGATTTATTCAGGCACCATGACAGACATGAGGGCATTGTGGGAATTCTAGTATGATCTGACACTCTCACATGGATAAATTCTGCCCTCTTCTGTTTGTTGTTAGGAACTGTTCATCAAATGACACCCTTATTTCACTCCAAACCGAACACATCATATTAAACTTTTTTATTAAAAGACCTGAGTGTGTCTTAGGCGTCCAGCGAACGCTGTCTGCTGCTAGACATGGTGCTGCTCTTTGGTGTTTTCACATCTCTGCCTCTTCCTGTGTGCAGAGACTCGTCTTTACGCAGGACCTGCGACAGATAACCAACAAACACCCTGTAACTGTAATGCAACTGAATAAATCAGAATGGGACGGAGATATTCTGCGTGCCTTACAGTGCTCATCATAATATGCTGATGGAGTTCTTTGTGGGTCAAAGGTCGATCCTCTTCATCTGTGAGAGAAGAGTCCTCAGCCTCATAATCGTGCCTGAATCGTGCACATGAACACCAGGAGCATATATTAAGAAAATAAACTTTTTTTCCCCACATATTTTGTGTAAATTTGTTTTATCTCCATAGACTGTTCGTATATGGCTCAACATATGAGAAGTTGCTCTCACCTGGTAATGGGGGGCTGAACGACCGCTGCGTGTCTCTGCACGTCTGGCTTCTGACCCAGCAGGAACTGAGCGACCTCTTTCAGGTCGTAACTCTTCTCCATGTCCTATTTATGTATATTATAATTACACAACTGGTCAACAGCTTGGAGTAAGTATGTTTTTTCTTATGTTTTTGAAAGAAGTCTCTTATGTATGGAAGCCCGTTTCTGCCACTGAAAAAAAATTCTGAGAAAAAAAGTCAGAATTGTGAGATAAAGTCGTAATTGCGAGTTATAAAGTCAGAATTGTGAGATATGAAGTCAGAACTCTTTGAAAAAAGTCAGAATTGAGAGATATAAAGTCAGAATTATGTGATTTAAAGTCAGAATTATGTGATATAAAGTCAGAATTATGTGATATAAAGTCAGAATTGTGAGATATAAAGTCAGAATTATGTGATATAAAGTCAGAATTATGTGATATAAAGTCAGAATTATGTGATATAAAGTCAGAATTATGTGATATAAAGTCAGAATTGTGAGATATAAAGTCAGAATTATGTGATATAAAGTCAGAATTATGTGATATAAAGTCAGAATTGTGACATATAAAGTCAGAATTGTGAGTTATAAAGTCAGAATTGTGAGATATAAAGTCAGAATTGTGAGATATAAAGTCAGAATTGCATGATATAAAGTCAGAATTGTGAGATACAAAGTCAGAATTGCGAGATACAAAGTCAGAATTCTGAGAAAAAAAGTCAGAATTGTGAGATATAAAGTCAGAATTATGAGATATAAAGTCAGAATTGAGATATAAAGTCAGAATTGCGAGATATAAAGTCAGAATTGTGAGATATAAAGTCAGAATTGTGAGATATAAAGTCAGAATTGTGAGATATAAAGTCAGAATTGAGATATAAAGTCAGAATTGCGAGATATAAAGTCAGAATTGCGAGATATAAAGTCAGAATTCCGAGATATAAAGTCAGAATTCCGAGATATAAATTCAGAATTGTGAGATAAAGTCAGAATTGTGAGATATAAATTCAGAATTGTGAGATAAAGTCAGAATTGTGAGATATAAAGTCAGAATTGTGAGATATAAAGTCAGAATTATGAGATATAAAGTCAGAATTATGAGATATAAAGTCAGAATTGTGAGATAAAGTCACAATAATATTTTTTTTTCCAGTGGCAGAAACGGGCTTCTATACTTACATTAATTAAGGCTGCATTTATTTGATCAAAAATACAATAGTAAAATATTATTACAATTTAAAAGCACAGTTGTCTATTTTAATATATTTTTTCAATCTAATTCATCCCAGTGATCAAAGCTGAATTTTCAGCATCAATACTCCAGTCTTCAGTGTCACATGATCCTCCAGAAATCATTCTGATATGATGATCTACTGCTCGAGAAACAGTTCTGTTATTATCAATGTTGAAAACCATGACACTACCATTCAAACGTTTGGGCCTAAGTAAGAGCAAAGAACAGTTAATACTTTTATTCAGCAAGGATGCATTAAATTGATCAAAAGTGACAGTAAAAGCAAATTAATGCTGAGCAATTCCACGCAAATGTCAACCTTGCTATGAAAAATTTAAGTTATCATAAAAAATCAAAACCCTTTCTAAGTTGTCCATTTGGATCTGTATTTTATTGTATTGATGTGCTGTCATGTAAATTTTAAGTACATTTCTGTTAATTCACCTCAGATAAGGTGTGCACAGATACTAAAATTTCTTTTTTTTTATACAAACCAATTTCATGCTTTAAAAAGAGGGATCAAAGACTCATTTAATTATACTTTTTGTTGATAGTATGGATGTTGCAGAAAGATGGGGGCATGACTGAGATATAAATACACTCACTTTGTTATAACTGCATTTCCCTTTAAATTTATGAAGGCTATATTTAGGAAATCACTCGACGCTAAAGTGCTGTGTCACGTCCGTAACGATTTAAAGAATAAGTTTATATTGTATAATCATTATTATTACAATTAATTTGAAACTTTATGTACAAAGCCAAAAAATGTCCATTCTAGTTATGATTGACAAATCATCTCACTTAATTGGTCTAAACAACCTAATTATGCGTTACGGACGTGACCGTTACGGACGCTTCATATTAAATCATGCATGATTTGACCAGCGCATATTTGTTTAATTTATTTATTTATTTATTTATTTCAAGCAATATAATGACACATAACAAAGGCAATCAAGAAGTATTCTGATTAAATCAATACGAAAAGATGAATTCATCAACTTTACAATATAAATCGATCTATTGCTTGAATCTATATGCTTGAATGCTAATTTTGCAATAATGTGGCTATTTTAAAGTACGATTGCGCATTCAACAACGCAAAACGGGTATAAACATTGTGATTAGTTTGACACAAAACATAATATATTGCGTTCATTGTGACACGATTGCTTTTTTGCATGCAAAAAAAAACAAAAACCGCTCTCCAGACTGTTACAATCAGACAGCGTTTCAATTCACTGACGGGACTGAGGGGAAACTGAGGGGAAACTGAGGGGAAACCGGTGCTCTTGACTCCGGAGAATATCGATATGATAAAATGCATATATAATGATTATGTATCTAAGCATAAGCAATTCCGTATCTTTCGGGGTCTAAAGTAAACACCACATTATCAAGCATATCATGCCCGAATTGAGTTTTGAACATGCTCACGTGCCGGTTACAGTTTAGCAGCATGAGAGATATGCGTGAACTAATCTATAACACGGTGATTTCAGTTTAAATTTGATTAATTGTGCAGACTTACCTACTGATGTCTCAGATGTTTGTTGTTTCAAATAAAAAGAGAGACACAAAAAGGTCTCTGTTCAAGTTTTCCGGCGTCAGCCAAGTGATGGTTTCGGAACGGTCACGTCCATAACGGAAAGACGTCACGTCCGTAACGTCCGTTTTTTTTTTCATAAATGGAAAAAATTTAACTAAAATAAAATAAATAATTTATGTTCTATAGAGAGCCGACACTCATCCATTCGGTTGGTATTATTTCTTTTGGCTTGTGCATTTTAATTCACAGAATTTCAACAAAGTATATTGTCTCCCACAAACTCGCGTCTTTTTTTGTCACGTCCATAACGCATGTTTATTTCCCTCATTTTAAATATAAAACGTATGTGTAGACTGATATTTTTCTGATGTCTGTCCTCCTTTATTAAGGGAGTATGGACATATAAACAGACATTTAAATATATTGGTATTAAATGCATTTTCTGAGAATTTATATTTTATGTTTTGACTGCAAATGTCACGTCCATAACGCTGGAATTGCCCTGCTGTTCATTGATCCTGAAAAGAATCCTGAAAACAACGTATCATGGTTTCTCTAAAAATATGAATCAGCAAAAACAGCAAAAACTGTATTAACAATTGAGCACCAAATATAGCTGATAATAATAGTCTGGGATAAATACAAATTAAGAGCATTTATACCATTTTAGAGCATTCTATACTATTTTTTTTTGTGGTAATCGAATTGTATTTTACCTGAAATGCTTTTTTTTACTATAGTAAAACCGCTCTAACACAGGGCTTTAAATTGCTTGTTTAGTGCCACAGTGGTTGGGTCTTTTCTATACCTTAGATTTAATGAAGGCTTGAATGGTGAGCAGTTCACTGGTCTTCTGCTCCACCAGGCTGAGGTACGTCATGATGTTACTGCCTATAATCCCAGAGGAAGAGCCCAGCATGTCTACCAGCAGTGTTTGGTCGCAGCCAATCTTATTGAACACACTTTCTATCCCTAGAATGACATCAACATGTGCAACTGCTACTTCTGTGTTTCACATGAATTTAATTCTTCATATAAGTTATCATCTTGATGCTTCTAGGGTATTGCATGTTACTAGTACCTGTTTTGATCTGATCAAGGATCTGGTTGATGTCATTGGCCTGGGCTTCATACTGTTGGGTCTGTCTCTCACACTCTTGCTGTAGATCCTTCACCTGTTTTAACGCCACCTGATTTTCCTCTTCCTGTTGGACACCTTTCATGTGCAACTGCTCCATCTCTTCTCCAATCTAGAGCATCAACGACACAAAAAATGGTTTTCTACTGTTGTGTCTGTATTAAAATGTGAATGTGAATAACCTGCATGTTCAACTTGTGAAACCATATGTATGTTTCGGGTCTTATTCTACTAGTTCTGTGATTCACGCTGACCTGATGGATTCGCTCTCTCAGTTTCTCAGCTTCTATGTTCTGTTCATTCACATAGTTGAAAAGAGCAAAGTTCCTGTCCTCAACTGTTAAAAAACACACAGTTGTAGCATAAAACATTGCAATCAATTGCTAGCACAAAACAAAAAACATAAAGCTCACCCTTGATGAATTTTGTAACTAACATCTCCAAATTATCTTCTCCAGTCAATCTCTTAATCCGCTGGAAAACCTCCTCCAGAGTTTCAAATGTCTCCTCTCCGGCGTCTGCCCTCCTCTGTTGCTTCATCTCTGCCATCAACACACATTGTTAACTTTTCAGCCAAAAAAAAAAATAGTTCTTTAAGAAGTAATTAATTCTTTTCTTCAGAAAATATGCATTGAATTAAATTCTGTCATGACAATTCTTGGGAGTGTTTGGCATGGTAATGGATATGACCAGGGTTGGGGAGTAACGAAATACAAGTAATTTAGTTACGTAATTAAAATACAAAATTTGAGTAACTGTATTTCATGACAGTTACATTTTAATTGGGTGGTAATCAGATTACAGTTACATCTGAAAAGTGTTTTAGATTACCAAAGTGATTACTTTGAGTTTTAATGTCATTTAAACAGCGATTGGTGATTCTCTGACTCTGACCGTCTGAAAAAGCAGAGTTAACAGTTTAATACTTTTAAGAGGGGTTATAAAAATTATTATTTTTATTTAGTACTGTCCTGAACAAGACAAAATGACTGAATTTATAAAAAAAATTGCCCAACTGTCAACTTCACTGTCCTGTCATGACCTGATGATCCACGACTGTTTTCATGATTTGTGAGTCATTTTATAATTGTAAAAACGGTCTTTTCTCACAATTTGTTTATTCCACTCACAATTGTGAGTTTGCATTTCACAATTCTGACTTCTTTTTCTCAGATTTGCGAGATTTAAACTCACAATTGCAAGTTATAAAGTCAGAATCTGGAGATATAAACATGCAATACTGACTTTTTTTTTCTTGCAATTGTGAATTTAGTATGTGAGTTTATATCTCATAATTCTGACTTTTCTCAATATTGTGAGTTTATATCTCATAATTCTGACTTTTCTCAATATTGCGAGTTTATATCTCATAATTCTGACTTTTCTCAATATTGTGAGTTTATATCTCATAATTCTGACTTTTCTCAATATTGTGAGTTTATATCTCATAATTCTGACTTTTCTCAATATTGTGAGTTTATATCTCATAATTCTGACTTTTCTCAACATTGCGATTTTATATCTCATAATTCTGACTTTTCTCAACATTGCGATTTTATATCTCATAATTCTGACTTTTCTCAATATTGCGAGTTTATATCTCTTAATTTTGACTTTACAACTCGATAATTCCAACTTTATATCACACAATTCTGAGGGAAAATGTCAGAATT
Organism: Opsariichthys bidens; assembly: GCA_037194245.1. Classification (NCBI taxonomy): domain Eukaryota; kingdom Metazoa; phylum Chordata; class Actinopteri; order Cypriniformes; family Xenocyprididae; genus Opsariichthys; species Opsariichthys bidens. The sequence goes on from CM074299.1 coordinate 15,969,367, forward strand.
GTGAGATAAAAACTTGCAAATACCTTTTTTGTGTTTGTTCCACACTTATTAGTATTCCAAAGTATTTAGATTATGTTATTAAACTTGAGTAATGTAACGAAATACGTTACAAATGACTCTTTAAAGCATGTATTTTGTAATCTGTAGGTAAATACATTTTAAAAGTAACCCACCCAGCCCTGGATATGACCATGTTAATATGTTTGATCTCGGCGGAATTGATCTTCTCCACCGCTGATGTTATTGCTATTATTGCTGCTGCTGTTATTAATGCTGCTGTTGGTTATTGATTCTGTTATTAATGCTGCTGTTGGTTATTGCTGCTGCTGTTATTAATCTTATTGCTGCAGCTGTTTTTGCTGCTTCTGCTGCTGCAGAGCAAGTACAGGACTTTCTACTGTCAATACATACATGACACGCTGCTATGAGCAAGTAAGACATGCTGCTGCTGTACGATATAGTATATATGAATTATGCATAGCAGATCTATACAGGTGGAGCTGGGGAAGGTGGAGGGTTTCTGAAAGCATGTTGCACTGCTACATCAAATGTTGACCAAGCATTTGAAAATTGAGCAGCGAGCAAGAACCAATCAGCTGTGCCCTATAGCAGGGTTTCCCAACCAGATTCCTGGAGGCTCCCCAACACGGCATGTTTTCCATGTCTCCTTAATCAAACATACCTGATTCAGATCATCAGTTCATTAGTAGACTCCAAGACCTGAAATGGGTGTGTCAGCAAATGAAATAGACAAAATATGCATTGTTTGGGGGCCTCCAGGTGGGAAGCACTGCCTTATAGAGAATCAACAATCAGCTGACCTATCAGCTTGCGCCATCTAGAGTTTCATGACAGAACTGTGTAATTATTTTTGATCTTACTGATCCCAAACTTCTGAACGGTAGTGTACACAATTGAACCAACACATATTTTTGGTTACAATTATCGCTCTCTGACCTTGTCTGCGTCTCATTTCCTGTCCATCATCCATGGCGGTTCTCTCATTACTCTTAGTGGTCATGAACTCTTTGAGTCGGCGTTCATGTGCGATGACTCTCTCCAGCTCCTTCATCTCAGCTGAGTACTGAGCAAAATCCTTTATCGCCTTCTCCTTCATCATGGTCATTTTGGTCTGAGCCTCCTCTCTTAAATACACACATAAAATTACAACCGGCAACAAATGTCCATTTAATGAGTGTGGCGCAATTTGCTATACCATACAAAATGATAACTCTCTATTAAAGTGATGTGTGCAATTTGTCTATGCTGAAAGTGGTTGGGAAACCTTTTGCATTTCAGATTGTTGATGCTAGATGTGCAGCAATCAGTTTAATTAAAATAACATGCATTTGATTCAATCAAGACTGCGTGAGAATAATATATTAGCCAATAATATTTTATTGAGGACTTTATGTTTACATTGGAAGCAGGGTTATTATCATCGATCAATTGTGAATTTAGTTTGTGAGTTTATATCTCATAATTCTGACTTTTCTCAACATTGCAAGTTTATATCACATAATTTTGACTTTTCTCAATATTGCGAGTTTATATCTCATAATTCTGACTTTTCTCAATATTGTGAGTTTATATCTCATAATTCTGACTTTTCTCAATATTGCGAGTTTATATCTCATAATTCTGACTTTTCTCAATATTGCGAGTTTATATCTCATAATTCTGACTTTTCTCAATATTGTGAGTTTATATCTCATAATTCTGACTTTTCTCAATATTGTGAGTTTATATCTCATAATTCTGACTTTTCTCAATATTGTGAGTTTATATCTCATAATTCTGACTTTTTTCAATATTGTGAGTTTATATCTCATAATTCTGACTTTTCTCAATATTGCGAGTTTATATCTCATAATTCTGACTTTTCTCAATATTGTGAGTTTATATCTCATAATTCTGACTTTTCTCAACATTGCGAGTTTATATCTCATAATTCTGACTTTTCTCAATATTGCGAGTTTATATCTCATAATTCTGACTTTTCTCAATATTGCGAGTTTATATCTCATAATTCTGACTTTTCTCAATATTGCGAGTTTATATCTCATAATTCTGACTTTTCTCAATATTGTGAGTTTATATCTCATAATTCTGACTTTTCTCAATATTGTGAGTTTATATCTCATAATTCTGACTTTTCTCAATATTGTGAGTTTATATCTCATAATTCTGACTTTTCTCAATATTGTGAGTTTATATCTCATAATTCTGACTTTTCTCAATATTGCGAGTTTATATCTCATAATTCTGACTTTTCTCAATATTGCGAGTTTATAACTCCCAATTGCATTGCATTACAAATGCAATGCAATGCATTACATTATGTTTACATTTGAAGCAGGGTTATTATCATCGATTAAAAACTAAAACTAAAACTATTAAAAACATTTTTTACCACTGAAATAAAATTGAAATAATTAGAAATGTTGCCAACTAACTGAAATAAATTTAAAGCGAAGCACTAAAATTACTAAATGGAAATAAATAAAAAACTAAAACAGAAAAAAATTGTATTAAAAAAATAAACAAAACTAATAAAATAAGAAAAGCACATAAACAAAAAATAAAACGAAAACTGCAAATAAAAATAGCATATAAATAATAGTAAAAAAACACTGCATGGAAGTTAAATGTCATGTTGTCCAAAATATCATTACCAGGTGTTTAAAAATCAAAAATCAGCTAATGATATATATTAGCACTGAGCTGAAAAGAATATTAGATTCATTTTAGAAATTTCCCTGACGTTATTGGATTTTGTTCCTTTTCAGGTTTTTTATGATTTTGGGAACTTAATATCTCAAAGTATCTCTCTCACCTCGCATCATAAGCTGTGGTTGACATGTCGATAACTTCACCAATGTCCTTACGAACATCTTGCAAAAGCTGAAAGAACGACAACAGCACTTGTTTTAACGATCACTGCATCCCTCAAACTTATTCTACACCTCAGAGCTGCCCAGATTGCCCAACCTTCTCCAGTCTGCGATGCAGCTGCTGGAATCGGACGCGCTCCATGCGGAGTGTCTCGAGCTCTTCTCTGAGCTGGCTGTTCTTAGTTAGCTGTTCGCTAAAGCGAATTAGAGCCTGTAGAGACAAGAAGGGGAAAAAATTCACACACTAGATAAGTTTACATGCACTGATTTTCACCAATCCGAATGAATCTGAAGGTTCTGTAAATATAAACCCTAAACTTTGCAATCCAATTAACATAATCGATTACATACATTATTAACAAAAATGTGTTCCGCTGCATTCAGAACCAAATCGACCTTAGTCAAGCATCACATTTATCTTTGACAGGAATGAAAACGAGGCTGTGAGGGATAGAAGTACAGTCTGTTCAATGGATTATACTGTTGTTTAACAACATACCGCTGTCCAGTGTTTATATACACAGTAAAATCCCCAGAGTTAAATCAACTCTGCTCAGATAACATTTGGTCCCTCTCTAAATAGTGTTAAAGTAACACTCTTCAGAGATTGAAGGTCTTTTATCTTCAGTTGATTTCATCTAAGACTGTGGCTGAAGTCAGTTGTAGCTCTTGAGTTTCTCAATTCTTTAGTGATTCTGCTTGTTAACAGCAGGTGTTCATCATTAATGTTTAATCATCACTTAATGAATTGCTTAATGATCTCATTAACTTTAACTCTGCTTCAGTGTTACTTTAACACTATTCAGAGAGGGACCAAATGTTCTCTGAGTAGAGTTGATTTAATTCTTTGGTTTTTACTGTGTATGTACTAATAATGACATTATTTCCAATAATCAGAGTAAGGACTATATGTTTACATGACACAAGCGAACCTCTTCACTCCTGTTTGCGTGCAATTTTAATTATGATTCTTTGCTAAGAATTGTGGTTATTTTTACCGCCATTATCCACATACATCAATGCACAGCTCAAATGATGACCTCACACATGAGCATTGTTTTAATCTACTTGCATCAAATGCAAAACATATTTTTATGGACATATTGGATTTTTTTGGGGTGATGCGCCTAAAAATGTCTTGATTTCAATGTGTTTGGCATCAATGTTGTGCAAGAGGGGTAGTCGTGGCCTAATGGTGAGGGAGTCGGGCTTTTAACCTGAAGGTTGCTGGTTCGATTCCCATGCTGGCAGGAATTGAAATCGAGGATTGTGAATAAACAGCACTCTCTCCACCTTCGATACCAGTGCCCTTGAGTGCCTCACTTGTAAGTTGCTTTGGATAAAAGTGTCTGCTAAATGACTAATGTAAATGCACTGTTGTCAACATGAACTTGGTTTCTTCATCACTCCAAAAGTTTAATTGGATCATTTCAGGTCTTCACCACTCCTTCCAATCAACCAATGGCTTTATTTACATAAATCTACTCTGATTTACATATAAAGTGCCCACAATTGTGTGGTCAGTAAACCTGCATGCAGTGAAATGCTTGATACTCTGTTTACCCGGTCCAGTTTGTTCTCCAGGGTGCGTGTGGCCTTCTGAGCATGGCGGGCCTGAGACGTGTGACTCTGGGAGGCCGTGATCTCTCCTCTTCTTACTTCCACCAGCCTTTTCTCCATGTTTGTGATCTGCAAACAGAATGCATGCAAATAAACATCTGTAGCACCAACAGTGTGAGATGTGATAAGTTTAATAACGGGCAAACATATGCACCTCCTGTTCCAGCTGTGCTTGGGTCTGTCTCTCATTCTCTAGTTGATCATCCAGTGTGTTTCGTTGCTCTAGCAGAGTTTGGATATACTCAGTGTCCTGATTGTCACTCTTTTTATGCGATTGACACTCGAGGACACGCAGCAACTCCTCCTGTTCCTCACGCAGCTTAGAAATCTCCTGTCTGCAGACAAAAATGCACACACAACTAAAACTAAATATGCTCAAACACACACATTCCATTCATTCCCTGTGAGGACATTCAATAGGCTTCTACTGACAACTTAACCCAACTCCTGGAAAAAAACAAAAAACAATGCATTTTTAGAACGAATATAATATTTTCTTTATATATGATCAGATTTGTCATTGTCAGTTAAAATAATAGACTAAATAAACAAAATAAAACAAAAAAACTCCTGAAAGCGTTTAACGGCATTGATGGAGGTACTGACCGCTGTTTGCGAATTTTTTCCTGTGACTGGATGCTGTAGGCCTGCCGATCTCTCTCCATTATACGAAACTGTCTCTGCAGTTTTTCCATCTCTGTCTCAACTGGACACAAACAGCTGGTTGCATAAAAACATTCATCTGCACGATAATAATTCTTAATTATCAATAACCATTGCATTTGCATACCAATTCCATCAAAGTCCAAGTCACTGCTGTCAGAGCGGACACTGTTTGCTGATCTCCCACGAGGCATGATGATAATGATGACTATATTCACAAGTCACTAGGCTAACAACAAGTGCAGACAAAAACAAAGCTTTAAATTATGAAGACAATATATATATATATATATATGTATGTGTGTGTGTGTGTGTGTATAGGCTATGTATATATTTTTGATTAATGGAATGAAAAAACTAATTTTTGCCAGCAAATTAACAACTAAACTCTCCAAAACCCTTTAAAATACTGGTTTACTATATATAACATTGTCTGCATATAGAAAATAATATGATGTGTATCATTATTTATTATATAGTGAATAAAATGGTGTATATATTACGTTAAAATTACGAAAAAACAAGTACGAATATCTGAAAAGCAGATCGACAGCGAAAAAGGCGGTATATTCGACTGTGAATGCGGTGGAAACGTCTGATTTTTCCCTCAAGACTTGGCCAAAATGCATTGTTTCTAAGGGATTAGTTTTATCCACTATTTATCCTGCTGTGTTGTGTTTAATAACTAAAATTACCATGGTATCACCTCGCTTTTATGTTAAAAGTACAGGTAAAACATTTCAAGTACATTAAACTTCTGTTTTATTGAGATTGTGAAATGATTTAATTTGCCCAGAAACGAGATAGCCGTCATAATCCGGACATGCGCATTGAGTCTGTGGCGGGAATAATCGATTCGTCAAACGCAAAAATACAGAATCTTTTCAAGAAAATACATATGAAATATGATTACAAAAAAAAACAAGTGTGAATATCTGAACATAGATGAAGCAGAGGAAAGCGAAAAAGACGGTAAATATTCGACGGTGGTAACGTCTGATTTTCCCTCAGGATTTATCTGAGTGTTTAAAATGCATTGTTTCTACGGGATTAGTTTTATCCACTATTTATACTGCTGTGTTGTGTTTACTAACTAAAATTACCATGGTATCACCTCGCTTTTACGTTAAAAGTACAGGTAAAACATTTATCATCAAGTATAGTACATTAAACTTCTGTTTCATTGAGATTGTGAAATGATTTAATTTGCCCAGAAACAATAGCAACCGTCATAATCCGGACATGCGCAATGAGTCTGTGGCGGGAATAATCGATTCGTCAAATGCAAAAATACAGAATCTTTTCAAGAAAATACATATGAAATATGATAAAAAAAAAAAACATGCGTGAATATCTGAACATAGATGAAGCAGAGGAAAGCGAAAAAGACGGTAAATATTCGACGGTGGTAACGTCTGATTTTACCTCAGGATTTATCTGAGTGCTTAAAATGCATTGTTTCTACGGGATTAGTATCCACTATTTATACTGCTGTGTTGTGTTTACTAACTAAAATTACCATGGTATCACCTCGTTTTTATGTTAAAAGTACAGGTAAAACATTTATCATCAAGTATAGTACATTAAACTTCTGTTTCATTGAGATTGTGAAATGATTTAATTTGCCCAGAAACGAGATAGCCGTCATAATCCGGACATGCGCATTGAGTCTGTGGCGGGAATAATCGATTCGTCAAATGCAAAAATACAGAATCTTTTCAAGAAAATACATATGAAATATGATTAAAAAAAACATGCGTGAATATCTGAACATAGATGAAGCAGAGGAAAGCGAAAAAGACGGTAAATATTCGACGGTGGTAACGTCTGATTTTACCTCAGGACTTACCTGAGTGCTTAAAATGCATTGTTTCTACGGGATTAGTTTTATCCACTATTTATACTGCTGTGTTGTGTTTACTAACTAAAATTACCATGGTATCACCTCGTTTTTATGTTAAAAGTACAGGTAAAACATTTATCATCAAGTATAGTACATTAAACTTCTGTTTCATTGAGATTGTGAAATGATTTAATTTGCCCAGAAACGAGATAGCCGTCATAATCCGGACATGCGCATTGAGTCTGTGGCGGGAATAATCGATTCGTCAAATGCAAAAATACAGAATCTTTTCAAGAAAATACATATGAAATATGATTAAAAAAAACATGCGTGAATATCTGAACATAGATGAAGCAGAGGAAAGCGAAAAAGACGGTAAATATTCGACGGTGGTAACGTCTGATTTTACCTCAGGATTTATCTGAGTGCTTAAAATGCATTGTTTCTACGGGATTAGTATCCACTATTTATACTGCTGTGTTGTGTTTACTAACTAAAATTACCATGGTATCACCTCGTTTTTATGTTAAAAGTACAGGTAAAACATTTATCATCAAGTATAGTACATTAAACTTCTGTTTCATTGAGATTGTGAAATGAGTTAATTTGCCCAGAAACGAGATAGCCGTCATAATCCGGACATGCGCATTGAGTCTGTGGCGGGAATAATCGATTCGTCAAATGCAAAAATACAGAATCTTTTCAAGAAAATACATATGAAATATGATTAAAAAAAACATGCGTGAATATCTGAACATAGATGAAGCAGAGGAAAGCGAAAAAGACGGTAAATATTCGACGGTGGTAACGTCTGATTTTACCTCAGGACTTACCTGAGTGCTTAAAATGCATTGTTTCTATGGGATTAGTTTTATCCACTATTTATACTGCTGTGTTGTGATCACTAACTAAAATTACCATGGTATCACATCGCTTCTTGGCTGTACTTTGGTAATACCATGATCTCTTTGGAATACAGGAGGTAAATACCATATATGGTATTATATGGCATATGGATATGTAGGTAAATTAATCATTAAGTGCCCGGATGTATAACGTTATTATATTATCACAACGTATACCATGGTAGTAGCACAGTTTGCTTACTATACATTTTTCTACATATAATGTGTAGCGCCCCATAAAAAAATGTTTTAACATTTATATTTATGGATTAATTCAAATGATATTACTTTGACACAATAATGATGCTATATTATCAAGAAGTCAAGCTATGCTCAAAAATATCACATTTTTAAATAATGCTACTTAGTTTTTAGCTTCATTTTATCAGGGATCGGTGTCTCTGATAACAGTAAAATATTGTGAGGTAAATAAAGGCTTATCTTACCTTACTCTTATTACTCTTTATTTGACGTGTCTTCCACAAAGTTGTTAGCAACTGTCTCTAAGGAAAATAGTGTTAACGATCTACAGGGGGCGCTGTTTCTCACAAACACGAAAGAAAGAGCCTTTCAGCTTTAAAGTTCAGCTTTATTATTATTTTTTTTAATTAAAATGAATCATGTAAAACAGAAGTCATACAAGAAAGCACAAATAATCTGAACTATTTGACAGTAATTAATTCACTTTATTAAAAGTCATTTAATTGCAATATTGTATGAATGTTCTGTATATCACATCATATAAATATATTCTTATAACAGATGACTGCGTACTGCTTACCAAATAAATAAAAAATTGATTGAAATGTTTTATGTGAGAACTAAGAAAAAATATTTGACCACAAACAGACTAATTGCAATCAGGCAGAGCCTTATAATAATAATAATAATATTAATAATTTAGCAATTGTTTCTAGCTTTCTTCAGGTGGTGCTGCTGGGACCCCTTCTAAAAATGTACGAAAGTGATCATCTGTGTTGAGTTCTGGGTGTTTGACCAATAGGTGGCATTTAGGGAAGAAATAGGCCGCTACCAGCCCTATGTTACTAAGTAAACTGACTCCTACTTGAGCGATAGACTTCTCTTTATCATTTAGACTTGTGTAGATGGGGATGAACATCACCCACATTACACAGTAAATCAAGGTGGAGATGGTGATATCTCTGGCCAGGTTGTACTGTCCAGGTGGCTTTAGAGCCATGAAGGTGGACATGAATGACATCAGTGCCAGAAGAACATTGAAACCGAGCATCAAGCCGAAGTTCAACATGGGCTCCACTGGGCAACGTAGGAACGTTTTCACATAGTTCACCTCCAAACCGGCCACGTATTGGGTCAGGGAGGGGCCTTCTCGGGCGTACCAACCGCATAGTCCCGCCTGGAGCCCGCAACATCCCAGAATCACAAACCAGCTTATTCGTCCTCGTAGGTTCTCCAGGTGATCGGCAGACTTTTCGGGGAACTCTGTGACGCACACGATCTGGTAAGTAAAAGATGGCAGAATTCTTTTTGTATTTCTTGTTTTAATACAGCGTTTTATTTCAGGTTGAACCCCAAGTGGCGACTTTTTATTGTGAACAAGTACAGTAAGTAAATTTAAATTGTATTAATACTGCAATACATTTTTTTTTAAATGATTTATTATTTAACTTAGGTAAATTACAATGGTTTTTATTATGCATTGATGCCTTCTTTCTTTCATTTTTAAAGCATCACCTGAAGGGAAATGGTCAGAATGACTGAGAGCGCCACAGTGGGGAAAAAAGCGTTTAGTGGCTCCTGTAGACGGCACACGACGTCTCCCGGCTGAGCCAGGAACAGCACCAGGCTTATACATTCTCCCGCTAGGCTCAACAGGGTAAGGCCAATCAACGGTCCACCCGCAGTTTTCACCAGTGGAGTTCCTCTGTGCATGAAAAATAGAGCCCCTACCCATACATGTGATGCTAGCACCACAATTCCTCCCAGAATGAGTCCGATTGACTCATAGTTGCTCCAGTCCAGGTAAGTATAGATGGGATAGACACAGCTTGTGCTTCGTAGGGTGGACCACTGACCAGCGGGACATGGTCTACACTGGATATCGTCTTCCAATCAAAAGAGGAGGCAGATAAAGGTAAGTCAACATCAAATGGCAAAGAGCTCATGAATGCATGCATTTACTATTTGCTATAGGCATGTTAGATAAAGCAAGTATGTTCAGAGCAAATATTAGGATTTTTGTAGAATGACTTGAAAACCTAGGTTGGTGTATTTCACCCAGGGTCAGAAATTAACGGGCTTGGGGCAAAAATGCATTTAGGGAATTACATTTAGTTCCAGTTTTTTAATGGAGCAAGTTGTATACTTTATATAGGATATTTAAAATTGCTCTAATCTCATAACATGCTATTATTCCACCTTTGAACCAAATAAAGCATCTCTTAAAAAGTTATTTAAATATTAACACGCTTAACGACTAGGTAAAACATTTTAAGACTAATCTCAACACACAAACGCGATTGCGTTCAACTGAAGCAGGTTTAAATACTCACACACGGAATTTAAAAAGCCGACTGAACGCAACGAGCTCTGATCAGTCGTAAGTGTCAAATTACATTTATAATCGGCCTTACAATTGTTTTGTGTGTTGCTTTAATGGAAAAGTTCATTTCAGACCCTAGTAGCACCTGAGTTGTTTAGGAACGTTCCCTCCTTGCAGTCGATGCAGTCGAAACAGCAGGAGTGGAAGCCTTTAACACGGCGCACTTGTCCTATCTCACAGTCTGAGGAGCAAGTGGACAGTGGCACCTGTTACAGAGATCGTATGTCAAGAGGTGCACGAACCAGTCACAAGTTTGGACGCACCTACTCGTTCTCTCACAGTTTTACATATTTAGAATATTAGTTAAAATAACTGTAAAATGTTCCAAAAAATCATATACACAACACAACCAATTGACTCATTTACACCTTTAATTTAAAGGCTTTTTAAGATCACGAGGAAGCGTGTCAAAACTATTGGCTGGTAATAAAATGAAGCATTTCAAACTACAAGGTACTACGTACCTTTCCATGTTTCGTGTGCCATTTTATGTCTTCTTTATCAATTGTGAGGTTCTGATAAAAGTATCCAATTCCGTCAAATTGCACAGTGGTGTCATTAAAGATCCATTGCATAACGTCGTAGCCAAAGTTTGGATTACCCTCTTTATCGAACTTAAAATTGACTCCCTCTAGATCTACAGAAACCTTTTGGAGTTTCTTTAACAGCTGTGGGAAAGATAATATAGTGTTCTATTAGTATTATTAATCTTGGAAGCTAAAACAAGACTTTTACAGAAAAGAAATGCTTGTGAGTGATTACCTGCCAAGGATAGACTTTGTCAGTCTTGGGATTTAGAGCACAGCTGGTGGCATTGCATCCAAGCAAGTCATGCAGTGCATATGCAACGCAGTAGATGGCAGTATACACACTGAAAGCTGACCGCTGCACGAGTTTTATCTCTACCATGCTCACGTTGGCTTGGCTTAGGAAGCTGCAGCTCGGGCAAGGGTTGTCCAGAGGGGAGATTTCTGTATCTGGCTGCTGGGGGATTTGTGTCTCCTCCATTTTTTTGAAGAGCTCACGGATATAGGGATTGAATCGGGATAGAGGTCTAGTGATGTCTGCGAACGCCAGCACTGTGCCTATTGAGTTGATGCCGGGCAGGGTGGACACACCGTCGCTCAGAGACCACGCTGTGCTTGCCACCCAAACGGCTGTTATGTTGCGTTTGATTACCTGGTCAGGTAATGATGACAAGAACATTTAGAATCATCAAAACCTGTAGACTTACGAATATAAAGAAGTGAATGAAAAAGAGAACATGAATTACATATCAATGTTTTTTTCCCAGAAGCCCGATTATAATATAATTTTGTTTTATGACCATTTTCAACTCTCTTTTTGAGCCTTGAATTTGAACAGGCTGGTTTTGTTCTTTTGACTTTAAGGGGCTGTTCGCACAGAATGCTTTGGATTCCACTGCACTGCTTTTTTATGTTTGTTTTTAATCTAAACATGCCCTAGTTGGACGTCTTTGACCATTGCATTCGCGCATTGCATGTTTTGCAATGCACATGCTGCTAAAAACAGTCCATTCCACTGTCCTGCATCTTGCATCCTGTTTGAACAACCCGTAAATGTTTATGTGAACACATGCGAAATGAATAACAGCCCCATACTTAGGGTGCGTTCACACTTGTAGTTCGGTTGGTTTGGTTGGTTTGGTCCGGACCAAAAAACAAAAACGAAACATATAGTCCTGGTCCGCTTAGCGTTCACACTGCCATTTTTAACAGCAGCGAACCTAAAGTTACCGAACCAAAGGCATAGGGATACGGTCACGACCTGATTGGTCAGCTTTTATGACGTATATTTCGATCGCTTAAGAACATTCAAATCAGTGCTGTGTTCTGGATTAAACGCCATCATTTTATGCGTGTACAAATGCTTTATTTTTACCAGCTGAGAACTCACGAAGAGCTCATAAAATGTTCAAAACATTCAAAACAGCAGCAGGATTTCCTCCGTTGTATGCAGAAACAAATATTGATGAGGCTCTTCACCTCCTCGTTGCTCCACGTTTTCCCTCGACTCATTTTGGATACGCCGATCTTTCCGCGTCGTCAAATCAGCTGACTTGTAGCGTCGCATCTTGTGACATCACGTCCTGTTTTTGGTTCGTTTACATGTCTTTGGTCCATGTTGCGTTCATATATCAATCGAACCGCACCAGAGTTCATTTGGAAGCGGACCGAGACCCATCGTTTTAGCGGTCTCGGTCCGCACCAGGGTTCGGATGGCAGCGTTCACATATGTTCAAACGAACCGCACTAACTGAACAATCGCACCAGGGTTCGTTTTAATCGAACCCAACATGACAAGTGTGAACGCACCTTTAATTTACAAGTATTACTTTAGCAGATGCTTTTATCCGAGAAAATGTATAGGACACAATGCCAGTTTTAAAGTAAGTGTCCTTGTTTATGGTTGTAGATTTGGTAAGCGGTCTCTTGAGCTGTTTCTTGTGATGTGAGGTTGTTTCACCAAAGAAGAGGAGCAGCTTTATGCTTCTTTGTGAAGGGATAACAATAAAAAAGATGTTTTTAAATTGTAGCCAGCAGTTGGATTTGGTGTCATATTAATGCATTTGGGAATCAAACAATTTTGGAACAAGGTTCTTTTACAACTGGTCTTTCTTTGGTTTGGCCGGAAAGTTTACAGTTCTGAATCTATAGTATCATTTTATATTAATGCTAACTTTTTCACAATATGGCCCAAAAGTTTTTCACCTCTGTGAAGAAGTCTCTGGCTGGCTTGGGGAGAGAGAAGACCACCACCACTCCCACTTTGGCGTCCACAATACGATTGAGAATCTCTTTTATCGCTGGCTCTGGATCGCTGTATACAGGAATCAAACCCTGATATGCCACGCAGATGGACTCCTCATTGGCCATGCTGGAAAACTGCTGCTGACCTTTCTGTCCGTATTCATCGTCACTACCTACTACCGAAACCCATTTCCACCCGAACTCTTTCAGAAGCTGCACCATGGCCGCAACCTGCCAGCGATCGCTGGGAACCGTGCGCATGAAGGACGGGTAGGTCTCTTTGTCACTGAACATGTCGCTGGTGGCACCGTAGCTAATCTAAGATTGGGCAAATAAAGCGGGAAGAGCAACCCAGATTGAGAGTTTTCAAAATATTACATTTTAAAAATATTTTGCATACAAAAGCAATTCCAACAATATATTAGATAAGAGCACATGCATTGTATTTGTTACTTATATTTTTTTGTGCCAAAAATGAATTCTTTTTAGTAACATTTTACTATAGGGTCTCATTTTCTAACATTATTTAAAGCATTCGCTAACATGAACTAACAATGAGAAATACATTTTTAAAGCATTTATTCATCTTTGTCAACGTTAGTTTGTAAAAATCTATTCATTCTTTGTTTATGTTAGCTCACAATGCATCAAAATGTATTTGTAAATGTTTAAATGATAAATGCTGTAGAAGTAATTATTGTTAGTTCATGTTAACTAACATATTTAACTAATGTTAACAAATTTTGTAGTCTTACCCTTTTTATGTAAGCAATTTTTACAGAACAGTATATAGTATAAAGTAACTTTTTCTGTTAAAATTTCATAAAAATGCAATTCTATATTTCATCCTCTAATACTTTTAATGGCAACTCACCAGTGGCATCAGAAAAAACCCAATTAGCTTGCCAATGACCGGTACCAAATCAGAGCTGTTTGGGCCTATGATCGCTATAACGCGAGTCTTGTAGTCGGTGTAGTTACAGGCGATGTCCAGTTCCTCTGTTAATTCCTTTGTGAGAAGCTGGAGGACAGGCTTCATGACAACAGCCGGTTGCATGCAGGTGTCGTAACTTTCAAATCCTAGTGTGATTCCAGGTAGAAGATCCTCTATAGAGTTGATCTCATCCACAGAAAACTTCATCACCAATGAGAGAGACAGACCGTATGTGCTTATACTGCCAAAAACAGAAAGATTAAAGGTGATTTCAGGGAGTAAAGCTTTTTCAAATTTTGTAGACCATGTGGTCAATATGGCTTCCTCAAAGATTTTACCTGTTGCACTCAAGATCATCAGGCTTCACCCGTTTGCTCAGTTCACTGGTGAGCTCGTTAATGGGGAAAAGTCCTCCTATCAGAATATCTCCAGGGGATTTGAAAAGATTTGTCGAGATGTTCTCAAACCATGATGGATTCGCGTTGAGTCCAGACCCCAGAAGACCACAGAGCACCAGAAGCGTCCACTCCTTAGCCATTCTAGAGAGTAGACAATCCTGGAAGCATGAAGAAGCACCTCACTATATCACGGAAACTGATGAATGAAAGTGAAATAGTTGGACTGACCTCAGTGGAAGTATTGCTTAGGCTCTTCTTGTTTTGATGTGTTGTGATTCTCTCGGTAGCGAGTGATTATGATAGTTAGATGGTCAACCGACAACACGTACGTGAATATGTGAGTAATATGCCCTACCCCACTTCTGTGATCAGCTTGCATGTGCTTTGCATGTAAATGAAGGGTCTCAGTGAAGTTTCAATCCGGCTTCACATGGAAATGTCCTGGTCTCACCTCAACGTTCAAGCACGTTTGAAACGACGATGATAATTCACAGAGTAAAGCTTTGGAGTATGAGAGGTGGTTCACTCAGTGCTGTTTTGTTAGTTGCTGCTCCTTTCCAGTTTTTTTTTTTTTTTTACTGTGTTTTTAAGACACTATCAGGTTAAACTTGGGTGGAAAGTTCAACAATACTTCAATATAATATGAGTCAAATTAACCTTTTTTTAAAATTTTCCAGTCACGTAACTTGTATGCTCAGAAACACCTTGTAGTGCAGAGACAGAACACAAGCACAGAAAAGAGATCTACATAATATTTCTCTGGAAAAATGTGTGTTGAATAAACAATTGAAATGGGGTGGCGTGCACAATACATTCATACGAACATTTCCATAGAATTTGTTTGTGGATTTGATAGAAAGTTTGGCCCATGCATGACTAGTGAATTAAACATTAAAAGACAGCAAGAACTAAGGAAGTACAGTTGTGTTCAAAATTATTCAACCCCCCAATGCTGTAAATGGTTTTAGAGAATTTAGAGTACATTTGTAATTGAATTCAGAATGAAATCCTACAAGGACTTCTTAAAGAAGCATATGCAACTTAAATGACATCAATTGGTTTTGTAATACAGTAGTAAATGTTTCTTTTGTGAATTCTTCATTGACACAATTATTCAACCCCTTAAAGACTACCACTCTGAAGAACAGAGGTCCATTGAAGTGTTTTCAATCAGGTATTGAAAGCACCTGTGGATGTCAGGGAGCAGCAATAAAGCCTAATAAGCACCAATTAGGCAGCTTTAAAATGACTGTGATACTCAGCTCCTTCTAGACATTTACTGGTGTGGTTACAAACATGGTGAAGTCAAGAGAATGGTCCAGGAAGACAAGAGAAGAGGTGATTACTCTTCACAGGAAGGGCAATGGCTATAAGAAGATTGCAAAGATGTTAAACATACCAAGAGACACCATAGGAAGCATCATTCGCAAATTCAAGGCAAAGGGCACTGTTGAAACGCTACCTGGTCGTGGCAGAAAGAAGATGCTGACTTCGACTGCTGTGCGCTACCTGAAGCATAGAGTGGAGAAAAGTCCCCGTGTGACTGATGAGGAACTGAGAAAAGATTTGTCAGATGTAGGTACTGACGTTTCTGCTCAGACAATACGGCGCACCCTGCGTAATGAAGGCCTCCATGCCAGAACTCCCAGGCGCACCCCCTTGCTGTCTCCAAAGAATAAGAAGAGTCGACTGCAGTATGCCAAAAGTCATGTGGACAAACCACAGAAGTTTTGGGATAGTGTTCTGTGGACTGATGAAACAAAATTAGAACTGTTTGGGCCCATGGATCAACGCTATGTTTGGAGGAGGAAGAACAAGGCCTATGAAGAAAAGAACACCTTGCCTACTGTGAAGCATGGCGGGGGGTCAATCATGCTTTGGGGCTGTTTTGCTTCTGCAGGTACTGGGAAGCTTCAGCGTGTGCAAGGTACCATGAATTCTCTTCAGTACCAGGAGATATTGGAGGACAATGTGATGCAGTCCGTCACAAACCTGAGGCTTGGGAGACGTTGGACCTTTCAACAGGACAATGATCCCAAGCATACCTCCAAGTCCACTAGAGCATGGTTGCAGATTAAAGGCTGGAACATTTTGAAATGGCCATCGCAGTCACCAGACTTAAATCCGATTGAGAACCTCTGGTGGGACTTAAAGAAAGCAGTTGCAGTGCGCAAGCCTAAGAATGTGACTGAACTGGAGGCTTTTGCCCATGATGAATGGGCGAAGATACCCGTAGCTCGCTGCAAGACACTTGTGTCAAGCTATGCTTCACGTTTAAAAGCTGTTATAACTGTAAAAGGATGTTGTACTAAGTATTAAGATTGAATGTCACTTGGGGGTTGAATAAAACTGATAATGATGTGAGCAGAGAAAAGACATTTGTGGTTATTTCATTATAAATGTTATGTTATATTTGTCTGACCTACACGTGCCTCTTTGATTTAATTGTAAGCAGGATGACTGAATGATCAAAATCAATGTCAAACCGGCCAAAACAATCAATTTCAGTGGGGGTTGAATAATTTTGAACACAACTGTATTTATGTTTTCAAATGACTTAACATCTGTCCAACTCATTCGAATAATTATTTAAGTTTTCAAATGACTTTTAATAATTCATGGTTTTATTTTAAACATGCATGTCCGATTGATTTTGTGAACTTAAACTCATTAGGATATTTCTATTCCATCTCTATTGCATTTACGTAAGTTGTAATATTGTGGGTGTTTAATGGATTTGCATAAGTGTAACATCAGATGTATAATGTCAAAACTATCGGTCAGATATTTGCATGCACTTTTGACTGTTGTTAAAATGAACTTATATCGATTTTCAGTCCCAGCCACATGTTTACAAGTGCTTTGCATGCAATATGGAGTGAGTCGCGTAGCATTTTTCTCTTACATTTTCATTGGTGATAGTGTTTGTTTATGTGTTATTTTGTAAATCTCATGAAGTATTTGAATGGATTGAATCCAGATGATGAATAGATGAATATAATCATGATTCGCTTAGGACTGAGTTCATCTGTCACTTACAAATAAAATAGTTAATTCACTGTGAAATGAGAAACATTCGAGAGATCCGTTGAATAGAGACTTATTTCTGTTGCATATAAATAGAACAAGCTCCCTAGCAGCTTATATAACATCCTTTGAGACACATTACAGATGATTTCTAGTCTCTCATTTCCTACCATACCTTAATAATTATATCTCTCATGTCATTAACAAGGTCTAAATAATGTTGCAATTGATGATTAGTAATCAAGGTTTTCTCTAGTTAAAGAAAAAAAGGAAGGAAAAAAAACCTTCTTCATCTCCCTGGAGATCTTGGCATCAACCGGTCAAGGCACACAAGCATCTTATCCGTTTTTTTTATCTGCCTCAAAGCTTTTTGCTACCTTTGATCCTTTACTTTTGCTTTCTGTCTTCTTTAGTTTTCACATATTGGGCTTATATGCTTTCATTTTCTAAAGAAAAGAAGGTCATATGTTTTTGTATGATGTACAACAAGTTTTCCCCTTTAGTTTGTTCTGGCTTTGATGTTCAGATGAAGATGTATAGGGGTATTTGTGTGTTGCCCAGTTGCAGAAGAATCCGCATGTTTGGCCGACCTTCCTCAAGCGCACTGCATGGGTGTGTTTTAAACATGCGTAGGTGGATCTTCCACCTTCCCTCTTCCTGCATGCGTAGGTGGTGATGAGTGGGTGAGTTATTATGAAGCTGCACATTTGTTTTATACTCTGAGGCTGTATTAAACATGGACGTTTATAGTTTTCCTTACACGTATTCAGGACAATATCTTGGCATCTACAGTAGCTACACCATCTTGGACTATGAAAATTGTTGAGTGACTTATAGCACACTGTAAATTGGAGTTTTATGACATGTCTGTTCCACCATCAGCAAAAATGGTACCTGGTTAACTGCGGCAGTAATTTATACTTTATACTACTAAAATGTGCATATTAGTAGTAATTTGCATCATTTAGGTGTAGATAAAACATGTATCTATTCCCAAAATTCTTTTCAAAAGGATGTATGTCAACACAGCAAAGTTAATCGTAAAACCCAGATCCTTAACTAGGCTACCCCACATTCTTAACACGAAATCTTTTGCACTTTAAACTTTTATTTCAACCGTTGAACGCATTTACTGTAGCATGTACTTTGAAAAATCTATTTTGCATACATTTAACAATGATTAGCACTGACCTTTCAAGCACCATCTTGTACCACTAGGTGGCAGAACAGTGCAAAGGGCATGCAGTGAACATGGGTTGAGGATGCATCTTAACATGCGTCCTGAAGTGCCCTGCTTACACAATAGAGCACAACTCATTAAAGAAGCGATTAACAGCATGCTTTTGCTCCGTCACATAAAAATACACGTAAGGTGAAGAAGGTTGAGCAGAGTATAATATTCGCCTAAGGAATTGAGTGATGGAGGCATACAGATCTAGTGATATGCACAGAGAGGGCAAAAATGCGTGGGTGGACGCTGATGGCCTCGGGGCCGTACAAGGGTACGCTCTGTAGCCAGAGCGTGTTTGGACAGCTGATATCATGGGTTGAATGTACCTACCTTCAGGGAACGGAGAAGTGACCGGTTATGAGTCTACGTGTCCTATCAGCAGATAATTACTCTGTCAACATCATGTGTGTTTGGTTTGTTCCCTGGTGTCTAGTTTACGCCTGAGATTTGACAGCTTGCGTAAGAATGTTCTGCTGCCGCTATTGCTCGGCTTGCCATGTTGTGGTGCGTACGATTGTATTTTTTTTTTTATTAAAGAATGAAAGTGTTCCAAAAAGCTTTCCAATGCCAGAAAAGGTGCACTCTTTGCATTTGGAAGTAGCATGTGAGGATTTCGGGGAGTGCTGATAGCTAGTGCTGAGATCTCCCAGAATGCTGTTCGAGCCTGATTCCCTGTGGACCCACTGCCTTGTTCTGTTGAACTTCCATTTGTGTTGCATCTAAAACCCCCCTGCTCCCACTAGACCCCTCATGTCCGTCTTGCTCTCTCTTTCTCTCTCCCACCATGAATGGTTGGATGAGTCCGGCTCTAATCTCCATCAGCGGACCCAGAGAACACTGGGCCCGTTGTCAACACGCTGGCTAGATCCACCACAGTCGCTGACAAATTATTAACTAGACTCTCGTTCTCTGCCTCACTTGAGCCTTTTTCCCACTTGCTCTGAAAATCCTTCTCCTTCAGCATGTTCGTTTGTCTTCATATACGTCTTACAGGACAAAAACAATGCTCTGCAATATGTTTGCATATGCATGCTTTGGCACATGTTTTCCTGAAGAATGAGTGTCTTGCGTTTGATAATAATGCTCCCGTCTTCCGCTCTCTGGAAGAAAATGAATCAGCGGAGATTTTACTAATTATGTACCGTAGCAACAGTTTTACAGCAGTTATTTATCAATCTAAGGTTAATGTCATTTATAAACATGCTATTGTTCATTGATCGTGCATTTCTACAACATCGACTGCTTGCAAATTGTATAATATGTATAAATGAACAAGATTAATAAAAAACTGTTGTTTACTGTCGAGTTTGATACCTAATGCGTTTTTAAATATGTTATGAATGGTGTATTCTCTCCATATCAAACCAGAATAATAATAATAAAAACTAAATAGCATTTTGCATTGAGCGAAATTGCACATAGGACCTTTAAGGAAAAGTACCAGTATGACTGCAGCAATTGCATCACTGACTGGGTTTGAGATAAGATTGCAAAGTGCAAATAACAACACAGTTTTATTCTAGAACTGGATGAGAGAAATCCTATTTTGGATTCAGGTTCGTTTTGACAGTCCAAATTGTACTAGTTGTCCACACTAGTGAATGATAGATGTCCATCTGAAGTTATTATTTAATCAGGTGTACGCATTAGGACAAAAACGCATCTATTCTAACCCTTTTATTAACTTCTAAAACGGATGCATTTTTGTGTTGTGTTTTAGTGATGGTTTTGTGTGTTGGCTGAGCCTGCCACCCGCAGTTAAACACATACGACTCATCCTTGTTTCCTGTTGTCCCCCTTTATCTACAGTCGTCTGACCTGTTCTTCTGGTTCACATGGGTTGTGTGTAACTGTATGCACTTTGTGTGTGTGCGTCTATGTACGTGTGTGACTCACGCACACATACACACACACATGCATAGTCATGGGCAAAATCACAACTAAACATTAACTCTTAAACACGCACCGCATATATTGTAGAAAATGCACCCAAATCGAAGCAGACTATTATTTTCTTCAAATACTAACCATGTCACAAACTCTGTAATTAAAGTCAAACAAAATAAAGCTTCACAGAAGAAGGAGGAGGTAAAGAAAACAAAACAATCTGAATAAAAATAGATCAAACGGCTAGTCTTTTGATTGGTCAGTTGTGAGCTGCCACACAATTTCTACATCAGACCAAACAGAATTGCACAAAGAAAGCAGACAGTCTAATGCTATTTCAATGATATCTATAGGGACACTTTATGGATCATTTAAAAAAAATATATAAATAAAACTTACAGCCACTTTAGTTGGTTGGCACATTGCACCTCAGTTTGTAAACTACTGCAAAGCTGCATTGCGACATATGACATCCAAGGTCAAGGGTTCAATTACTAGGTTAAATACGAATAACATAAACCTGAAATGCACTGTAAGTATATTTAGATAAAAGGCTGCAGGAAATGTGCTAATGAGAGTATTTCCTGTTGGAGCAGTCTCTTAAGTTTCTACTTATAAAACGTTTTGAAGCGAGACAGAGAGTGAGAGAGAGCAGTGTTATAATTATACAGCGTTTCATCGGTTCTAGAAGAGCTCAGAATTGAACACCCAATTGTCACCTACAAATATAGAAACTGAGATGAGCATTCTAACCCTGTAACAAGAATAGGTGCTTCTTACCGACACACATATACGTATAATCCGCTCTGAGCTTCCCATTTGGCACGCACACTTGAATGAATACAGCACTGCTCATTTAATTTAGTTTTCAGATGTAATGAAGCATAAAATTATGAGCTGTCGTAATGTAATTCAGCTGCTCCCTACTGTAAAATAGTAAATCATTAGGCTCCTCCACGACCGTTAGGGACCTCCAGCAACTTCCATTATTACAGACTGCCGTTTGCGAATCTTCTGTTGCTATTGTTCTTGAATTATAAGTGAATCTGTGATTTATGGAGCTGTTTATATTGAGGGAAGTGCTTTTAAACTTGTGCTTGTGTAACAAAGATTTTCTGAAACGGTTTCTGTAGCTCAAACAGTAGGTCGTGGGTTCAATCCCCAGGGAGTGGAAGAACTGATCAAATGTATACCTTGAATACGTTGTCGTTTTAGATAAAAGCGTCTACCAAATGCATGAATGTAAGGATGCTAGTTGGCATCCTTCTAGTAAGAAAGGCGAGATTTTTACATTGTGGAAATATTGATCATGAGTTTTGTGCATGGAGAACTGATATGTGATGTTACATTTAGTCATTTAGCAGACACTTTTATCCAGAGCGACTTACAAGGGGAGAAATTAGGGGTTAGGTGCCTTGCTCAAGGGCACTTTAGTCCTGGTATCAAAGGTGGAGAGAGTGCGGTTTATTCACAATCCCCACCGGCTTGGGAATCGAACCAGCAACCTTCAGGTTACAAGTCTGACTCCCGCAACATTAGACCACGACTACGATGTTGATATGTAGACTTCTTGTTGGTTTCTAAGGTGTTGATTATCATTTGTCCATCCTTAAGTCTCTATGGTGTTTTGGCCCTTTACGTATGGCTCCGCTCTTTAGTGTAAATCTGTGGGAATTTTTCACCTGTTTTATAGCCCGCCGGGCAATCGATATATAAATCCAATTTGCTAAGAATAGTAATTTATTACCTCTCCTTAGCAAGATTTGAGTTGGTTTGTTTCATGCCTGTAGCACAGCCAGAGCGGTTACAAAGTTTAACTTGGGTTTGAGGGTTTAATACTAATAGTGACGCTTGCATTCAGATATCAAAGCACTAGTTCAAAGGAGTTCCCAAAATCCAGTAAAAACAAGCAAGTATGAATGACCTCTGCAGGCTAGTGTTCAGTAAAATCACGTAGACCTCCACAGGTAGTTATTCTTGGAAATTTGTAGCGCAAAACCCTGTCATTTAAAGCACGGGTAAACTAGAGCAGCCTATGGGCAAACAGGGGTTAATTGAGAACTGAACGAACCCCTGTGTTGTAGCCACAGGCTGAAGCCAAAAGGAGCGTGTGTGTGCATGTGTAAGTGCAATTATCAGGCTTATGCAAGAGTATAAGTGGCCCAGGAGCGGTCAGGCATGCAAGTGTTTTTCTGTCCTTTTCTAGATCAGTGGGACTTTAATGCCTAGATTTAAATTGGAGAAAGTACTCCTAATTCAAAAACGGCTACATTGGTGCTGCTACTTTTAGTTACTTCACAGCCAGGGTTGGGGAGTAACGAAATACAAGTAACTTAGTTACGTATTTAAAATACAAACTGTATTTCATGACAGTTACATTTTAAATGGGTGGTAATCAGATTCCAGTTCCATCTGAAAAGTGTTTTAGATTACCAAAGTGATTACTTTGAGTTTTAATGTCATTTGAACAGCGATTGGTGATTCTCTGACTCTGACCGTCTGAAAAAGACGAGTTCAGTTTCATGTTTTCCACTGTTTTCATGATAGTTGTTTGTGAGTCATTTTATAATTCACTCGTCACGGCAACTTTTCCTCACAATTTGTTTTTTCCCCTCACAATTGTCAATTTGCATTTCACAATTCTGACTTCTTTTTCTCACAATTGCGAGATTTAAACTCAAAATCGCAAGTTATAAAGTCAGAATTGGGAGATATAAACTTGCAATACTATTTTTTTTTTTCTTGCAATTGTGAAATTATTGTGTGAGTTAAAGTCATAATTCTGACTTTTCTCAATATTGTGAGTTTATATCTCATAATTCTGACTTTATAACTCACAATTGCAACTTTATAATCACACAAGTCTGAGGGAAAAAGTCCTAATTATGGACTTGCAATGACCTTTTTTGTGTTTGTTCCACACTTATTAGTATTCCAAAGTATTCTAAAGTATTTAGATGAAGTTACTAAACTTGAGTAATGTTACGAAATACGTTACAAATTACTTTTTTAAGCATGTATTTTGTAATCTGTAGTGAAGTACATTTTAAAAGTAACCCACCCAGCCCTGGTCACAGCACAGTTAAAGAAATACTCTTCATATTTTTCCATCCTCTTTTCATGATTATTGAATAATCCCAATTTTGAAAATCCCACCTGTTGAGACTTATTCTCACCCTCTGTGACTCATGTAACCACTTTTCTCCACACCTGCAGTCTGGAAATGGCATGCTTTTTTTTTAATCGTTGCTTTTTTTAGTTGCTTTTTTCTCCCCGGGCTTTCTTAGCTTCTTGGCGCAGTTCTGGATTTGATTTCGCCACTGTCCTGTTCATTCAAGTCAGGCTGATATTACCTGACTGGTTGTGAGTCACAAGACCCTCAATGCCTCATACGTTCAACAGAATGGAAGGGATTTTAATTATACTCCAGGTGAGCGGTTAGTCATCTGTTAGATGTGTAGGCGCATCCTGTATGACAGATAGGAGAATAATATTCTGGTTTTAAAAGAAAAAATAATTGTAGCATAAGAGTGGGTGTTTTGTGCTACCGTCTGACTACATGAGCCTATAAATCTCCTGCCATCACGCAATGCCAATTTAGAAATAGAACATTCATTAAACGTGTGATTTTGTTACAGGGCTAATTTCAGGGCAAAGATAGCCTGGGGTGGGAATTATAACGGAGGAAGAATGTTACAAGGGTGAGTAATGTATAGTTGGTGCACTTAAAGGATTATTTCACCCAAAAATGAAAATTTGTCATCATTTACTCAATCCCATGTGGTTACAAACCTCATGTCTCGGTGTTTTTACAATACAATGGAAATCAATGGTCTTCAATGATATTTAGGGCCCAACATTCTTTAAAATATATTCTTTTCTGTTCCTTAAAAGATTAAATGCAAACAGGGTTATTATGACATTTATTTTTTGCTTTTTTGCTTTGACTATTTGGATTCTATATATACCCCTATAACAACCAAATCCCCTATTTGTTGTATTTAATGCCTCGGTTGTATTTCTATAACACAGCAATGAGATTAAAAGAAGTGTATTGTAACGAAAAAGTAATTTTTCAGAGTCTTCTCACGTGTTTCAGAAAGAGGCCCTCATAATCCGTGATCAGATTTGCCATCAAATTCATGATCAAATTTATCATCAAATTCTTCCAAAACCAAATAGTTGGAGCTTTGCTATCTTCATTCATTGTATTGTTCTATAGTCCTACTGTGCATCAATAATGGTTTAATTTGTCTATTTTATTCCCCATAAGTTATTTTAGAAGAAATATCTGAAAAAAAGTTGACACTTCAATGAAGTGAGCAAGAACCGAGCAATCTTCCTCTGGGCCGCCATTAAAATATCCCAGCCAAAGGTAAAGAACACCCAGTTTGCTTTAACTGACCATTCGAAAACTGTTTGATTGACAGGCGATCTGACCAATCATAACCCCGAATCTGCCATTTTGTCCGACAAAGCAGTCAGGGGAGTTAGTAGATTAACGTTGGTGAACTTGAATCACGTCTTTCCGCGCTTGAAACAACATTCCTTCTGATGTTCATTCATGTTTATTTGATGCTATAAATGAACTAGTATGAAGAGATGATCGCTTCACGAGGAGCTACAGCGATCTGTCACCACACATTAAAGACACGCTACACGCCATTTATTGTTTGAACTTATTTAAAAAATTACAACATTTTAAATATGAAACAGTTTCATACGTCTGTCAACGCATTGTCAGTGTCCTCTTTGCTCCAGGTTGTATTTTTCAGACAAAGCAGCAACTGAAGGGGGCGGGTCTTTGCGCAAGGGTCAAATCACCCTGTACCCTATAATTAAGAGCCTAACGGAAGCAGCAGAGGCATCTCCCCTTGTTTTTAATTATTTTTAGTGATGTGATGCCAGGTCTAGCTGAGGAAGGGACACAGAAAGTGACAGAAGCATGCAAGTTTAGCTTAATAAGATGACATGCGGTTCCAAAATGGGTTTTGTGGCCTGATGACGTTTTTCAGTATAACATGAAATACTGTCATTTGAAAAAGTAGAGGAGGTGATAGGAATCTGATTTGCCTGCAGTCATGCAAGATCTTTATGTAATTGTCACTGGTCTGTTTTCCGGTATACATGGTAAACCTGTGGCACACAAGTGCTTATGTGTACAAATTTGAATGAATGATTATTGTCAGATGGGATGATATCATCCAACATTTCAAACAAACTAGCTGCGCACGCTTCTCAAACAATAGTCCATCTCCTCTATACCTCCCTTCAACTTTGTAGTGCCTGATGACTCATGGCTGTTCTTTTGACTCTCGAGGTGGTTTACGTCACAATGGCCATCTTACAGGAAATTCCACATGACTGGAGTGCTGATCACAATAGCACTCAATGTCACTTCACTGATGGATTGTGCCAAAAATGATAGTGTCATTTATTCTTCTAAGGCAAGGAATCAAAGGCCATAGCCTCAGTTTAAACTGTGAAATGAGCTCGGCAGCTGCGCTTATGTATTAGAGCAGTTAATGTAATGACTTTTTCATGTTATGTACTCGTACGCGACAAAGAAAAATACAAAAACGGAATGTGTCTCAAAATATAACGACTTTCAAGACTTAATTTATAGCTTGTGCATTTATATAAGCTATGTGACTTATCCGATCAAAATTTGAAGTGTTTTTTAATATTTTATTTTGTTTGTAACTCAAGTGTTGCGTAATTTGCGGTGTTGTTGATGCCATTCATTTTTTTTTTTTAAGAATAAACTGATCTTTTGGTTTGCATTAGTAAATATGAATAGATGAACCTAGTTGCCGTTGTA
Organism: Opsariichthys bidens; assembly: GCA_037194245.1. Taxonomy (NCBI): domain Eukaryota; kingdom Metazoa; phylum Chordata; class Actinopteri; order Cypriniformes; family Xenocyprididae; genus Opsariichthys; species Opsariichthys bidens. The sequence continues at coordinate 15,995,945 of CM074299.1, forward strand.
TTATTTATTGTTACCATAATGTAAAATGACTAATGCCGTGATATTTGGTCACCAATTTCTGTATGTGTGTTTAAGTCATGGCAGAGGTTTGCGTGTGAAGGAGTGAGCTGACTGTCAGTCTGAAACTAAAATAAGCAGGAGGATGTTACAGGTGCGTCCCTCTACTTTCAAAACACCTGTACCTGAGTCAGTCAGAGTTAATCACACCTCTGTCAAAGCCACACCCACCGCTCGGAGCCAGGAGACAGGAGACAGACTTCAAACGCACACACATACATGCAAAAAACACACAAAGAGAGAAATGAGTTATGTTTGTAGATGACAGGAAGTGTAATCCGTGAAATATGTAATCCTGAAGAGAAAGGGTTAACGAGAAATCTCAATAAGGTCATTTAGGGTTCAGCACAGATCTAATTAAGATCCTGTTTGTGTTTGTCAGCTGAATCAATGTTAGTCTGCAGCGTGTGTCCGTATTCCTGCATGCAATCCCAATTATTCAACTTTAAAATTACGTTGTTTGGTAAACTGCCTGAACCACTGAACTCAACATAACAAAACTACTTCAGAGAAACCATTCTAGGAAATATTACGTCTCAGAGTCGATGAATAAACAGTTTGTGTCTTTGAAATGTGTCGCGAAGGGACAGTCTGATTCATCGCATGCCTAGAACGCTTGTCATCTAGAAATGATCCAGACTGCCATCCATGTTAATTAGCTCTATACTTGGTTATTAAATCGTTTTTAGTTTTTCAGGAGAAACGTGTGAAACAATGTTGATATCTCACTCTAACATAACTGAGAACTTTTGTCCTCCCGTTTGTTAAGAGCAGCCTCTGAGCAATAAAACGTTCCTCTCCATCAGTTTGAAAGCAGATTTAATTTTAACGATGCTTAACAGAATTAAACTGCACGGGTATTTCTAGGCACATATGTTTAAAATTACGGCCCTTGGGATTCGGCCATCTTCTCTGTGTTGCCTGTTGATAATCATTGTGGAAAACTTACTGGAAACCACTTGTCCTGAGATGCACTTCAGACCTCTGTTCTGTTGCACATTAGCTGTAGTATCCCTCCATTTTATACGTCACTTCTCACACATACTGACTCTGGATATGACTCATGTGGATTCCATTGGCTTTAGTGTGCAACCATTGGCTTCCCCTAATCTGGGCTTGAAGGTGATTGGATGAGGCAGTCCTGAGGGTGGGCTTTCCCAGCAGAAATCATAATGCGCCACTTCCTCTGAGATAGTGGCAATGATATGCATTTCAAATCTCCAGGACGTTTAAGATTTAAGGGATAGATTGCCCAAAATCTCATTATTTACTCACCCTCATGTAATTCCAAACCTGTATGACATGACTGTATTTTGAGAAATGTAGCATGCAATGAAAGTCATGACATGAGGGTGAGTAAATTATGACAATTTTCATTTTTGCATGAACTATTCCTTTAACAGTTCCCTTTTTTTTTTATAGAAGTAGTGCAAACATTGATTGGGCGATCATGATTTAAGGCCGTTATACACTAATATCTAGCCGGGTTTTGTTCAAATTCCTAACCCTGAGTATAACTAAAGCCACGTTTCCACCTCAAGAACCTTCCCCAGGAACTTTAGGGTGGTACTCAGTGTGTTTTGATCACAGGAACCAAATGAAGTTCCAGGTAAAGAAGAAAGTAAGGTAGTACTTTTTCAAAATTCACAAACTTACAGAGGTTGGACTGCTGATGGGTTGAGCATTTTGTTTGGTTGACTTCACGCAGTATTTTATTTCAACCACCATTTTTAAAGTCTCTTGTGGTGTGTGCAGTAAGAGTTGTTTGCTATCCCAACAAACCGTCCCATACCGCTGTGATCAAAAGATCTTAAACTAGATAGAACTAGATTAAATATTTTGACTGTTGCGATTCCAAATCGGTTTAATGACCTGTAACTCTGCCTGAGTATCGGACAAGTGTTCACTGTTGGCCAGAGGAGAACTGGCCCCCCGACTAAGCCTGGTTTCTCCCAAGGTTTTTTTCTCCATTTGTTGGAGTTTTGGTTCCTTTGGCTTGCTTAAGTTGGGGACACTTGCTTGATATTCAGTGTTTTTGATATGCCTGCATTGGCGCCGTTGTATGCGAACTGAGCTGAGCCGGACGATTACGTCACTGTTCTCTACAGTGCTGATATACATAAATTAACTAGACTAATAACTATTGATATTTGCAACGGAATGAATCAATAAAATATAGAATAAGCTGCACAATGACACCATTTTCTTATTAATGTAAAGCTGCTTTGCCACATTTTGGATTGTAAAAAGCGCTATATAAATAAAGATGACTTAATTTTTCATCATTTAGCAGACGCTTTTATCCAAAGCGACTTACAAGAGCAGCAATTAGGGGTTAGGTGTTTTGCTCAAGGGCACTTTAGTCATGGTATCGAAGGTGGAGAGAGTGCTGTTCATTCACAATCCCCTCCGGCATGAGAATCGAACCAGCAACCTTCTGATTACAAGCCCAACTCCCTCACCACTAGGCCACAACTACCCTGTGACTTGACTTGACTTGACTTGACTATTTAAATCAACAATGGAGAAAAAATACGACTGGCCCAAGGACGAGATTCAGGCTTTATTAAGCTAATATGCGGAGAACAAAAATCCAGCGGGAGCTGGAAAGTCGTGCACAGCCCTACGTCACCGGACTCTTCTTCACGGTACTTTAGACCACGATGGAAACGCAGACAGCAGTAGGTCCGGGGGGTTCCTGGGGCAAATTTTTCCGGGTAATTTCGGTGGAAATGTGGCTTAACTTTAATAGGGATGCTTGCTCTATCAAACAGCACTAATTACAGCAGCGAGAGTGTATGTTTCAGGATAGTGGGCTAAACTGCTGCTTGACTCCAGTGGAATGTGACTGCTGACTCAATGTGTCTGTCAGTATGTGTAGATTAACACACACACTCCTTCCCTTAATGGGGGTCACTTGTTGGCTTATTTCAGATTTCCGGTAACTGTTTTGAGATTTCGGGAAGCGCGTCTTCACATTTTCTCAACAGTGTCCTCTTTAGTGCCGCCAAACATTAAATTAGAACATCAGTCTAAATACTGAGTCATTGCGAGGAAGTAGCATGTAAGGTCTTGCACCCTCCCCATCATGTTTATCTTAAAATGAGCCTTCTTTTCTTGTCATTGTTTATTTTGTGTTCTAGGGTGGCAAAGGCTGGAAAGGATGACATAAGCAGTGCCCAAGTGGCCCAATCAAAGACAGCGAGAGATAAGCTGTACTAATGCACCACACCCTTGTCTGTCTGAAGCAGCATCCATAGCGGTGCACCTGATTTCACCCAGTGCAACATGTCCCTGGATCAAAGTCTTTGTTGATCCTGGATCAACATTCCAATAAATCAGTCACATTTGAGGGACACGTTTACAGTGTTATTTCCCTGTCATTTCCCTCTGATTCTATGGATAACTTGTGCGTAGGGTTAGGTGTAGGGGTAGGGATATGGTTAAGATTTCGGACAGGAATGTTGTTTCAAAATATGTTGACCCAGGAACGTGTCTAACTCAGACGTGCTGCAGTCCTGTGTACTTCCATGTGTTTGTGTCTGGATTACCAGGGCTAGCCAGGCCTCTTGCGTGCTGTCAAAACAAACAGCCGTGCACAAAAGCACCGGCAGTCAGCCTTTTCCTCCCTGGCTAGCCGGGCTTTTGCACTCCACCTTTAAGAACTGGCTCGTCTACTGAGTTCTGGGGAAACCCTTTGTCAGGTCCAATTGGGAGCTCCTCCTTCTCACATTGTAAGTCAGGATTGCATTGCTGAAAAATATGATGGAGCCACCCCAGAAGGGTTACACCTTAGTGACAAATGGCAAAGATATGACTAAAAGACATATTAATCTGTACTTTGTGGATGTCGGAATGACACAGCAGATAATTGAAATCAATACGTCGATGCTTAATCAATGATGTCAACGGATGCTCAATGCACGTTGTGATATAATTGACCCGTCGCTGAGAGTTTGATTGACAGGCGTTCTAACCGATCATAACCCTGAATCCGCCATTTTGTCCCACAAACCAGTCAGGGGAGTTAGTAGATTAATGTTGGTGAACTTGAACTTGATAAATTGTGTGTCCTCACGTCTGAAACAACATTCCTTCTGATGTTCATTCATGTTTATTTGATGCTATAAATGAACTAGTATGAAGAGAGGATCGCTTCACGAGGAGCGACAGCGATCTGTCACGACACATTAAAGACACGCTAGACGCTATTTATTGATTAAACTTCTTTAAAAAATTACTATATTTGTTTCATGTCAGAAGTAACCTGCTCTGTCCTCTTTGCTCCGCGATGTATTTTTCACTGCGTGAGAACATGATGTGTGGCGTGAGAGCGCATGGCTTGTCGGACATAGCAACAGTAACTAAAGGGGGCGGGTCTTTGCGAAGGGTCAATTGGGCAGATAAACCCCCCTTTTGGTTTGACTACAAAAGACTTTTGTTTGCATCCATTTAACTTATCACAATTTGGCATTTCTACTCAAATTTATGAGTTCAAATTCACCTTCATCAGTGATTGAAATTCAATGTGATTGGAAAAGTGCAATGAACTTGTCACTGTATGTTGTAACTTTGGCACCACTTAAAATTCAGAAAGCTACTATAGAATAGATATTTTGGAGAATGTCGGGGTGCATATTGCATTCAACCCCATTGAGTTTTTTTACATGTGAAATAAAAAAAATCTTTTTATGTTCCCGCAGAAGAAGGGAATTCATCATTTGGAACGACACGAGAGTTAGTAAACTATGACCGATTTTTTTTACATTTTTAGGTCAATTATCCTATGAAGTCGAACATTTTATGATACGTGTGTAACCAAAACAAATTCATGCGAATGGACATCAGGTTTTAGTTTACTTGAGTTGCTTGTAGATTAGCTTAAATTCATTAATTATCTCAATTTAGCATTATTATACAAAAATATTTGAAGTAATGTGCAAGTTAAACTGTAGCACATGAATCATCTGCATGACAAGTACATGTAGCAGACTTGCTTTTGCTACTCAGCTGGAATGTCGTCCACAAAAAGCTGCACTTTTAACACGTTCTCATGCATGCAACACAAACATAGAGCAAAACTCTGCTGTACATAGAGCACAAGAATGCTAAAAGTTTCCAGGAATGTGACCTCTTGACCTCTGAAGCCTGCCTGGAGACGTCCACACTGAGGCCGGACAGTAGGGAGACGAGACGTGTAGTAGTAAATGGCATGGTAACAGGAAACTTTCAATAATAGTTATTCAGTATACGGTTACCTTCTTGAAGAGTAATGCAGATTCTAGTTTTAGGTTGCAGGAAAGGTACATCTTGTTCGTCTCTCATCAGATCCTTGCAGTCGCACATTTTTTTCTTGCATTCATGAATCCTGACTTTCCAGTTTGACCATTTCTTTTTGTTCTTTTTTTCCCTCTGTCTCTCTCTCTTTCTTTCTATCTATCTATCCATCTATCTATCTCTCTTTTTTGGCAACATTAAAACACAAGCTCATGACCTTGATTCTGACACATATGGAGAGAAATTTCCTGGATTAATCCACTCAAATAGGAGTGGATTATAACATACAAACACGTACAGACATTTGCAGTCACAAACACTGATACAAGCAGCCACTTCAACACATAAACCTACCAAAAAAACACACACAGCACAGAAGACATGCAAACACACCCACCCGAGGAGACACACGTGTACACAAACACACACATGTTTAGAGGTTAACACATTTTAAGAGTAAGGTGTAGCTGGGTGCACACAAAGCTAAATATTAACTGTTCTACAAATATTACAGGAATTAATCAGGAACATTAAGTTTTTTAGGCATAAACTTGGTGATAAATTAGCCACGAATCAGAGCGTGATGATTGATGTATAATGATTTATAATAATGTACAGTACTGAATATCTCAGCTGCATATGGAGACCCTAAAGGGTCACAGAGATGGTATCAGTTATGTAAAGCAACCATGGCACTTGCTGTATTTTAATTGATGACTATCCGGCTGCAAAAACCATTTTTGCAACAACAGCCAAGGTTCAGTCAAACCTCACCCACAGCGACTGGGGAAAGGACACTGACATATCCGACAGAGCTGGTTCTGCAAGTGCACAAGGACAAGCCTCTAGAATTGCCCTTAGCTTCCGAGGCTTGAGATTTACGCACCTTCTTACTATGCTGTTGAATTTCTATGGAAACTCACATCTATTGTAGTGCAATAATTGCAAAGCTTGTATGTAATTTTTTATAAGATAAGAGCTAGTCTCTGTTGCTTCTTTTTCCCCTTGTCTCACACAGTCATTATTTTTTCGGAATAAGCATTTTAGAACTTTCCTCAGAGTTTGGAAGATAAAAGAGACACTCTTATGTTGCGTCGTGCTGTTCCCTCCATCTTGCATTTTCATTATTATGTTAGATTATACACTCTGTATAAACATAAACATATCACACAGCAATTTTCCATCCATTTGGATTACATAGTTTTATTATAAACAAACTAATAAACTTGATGCGATTCATATTTGTCAGTCATATGTAAATGAAATAGGTAAGATTTATGTAATAGTTGAGTATATGAATAGTGAGAGATTAAATGTCTTTTATCTTCAGTTGATCTCATCGAAGGCTGTGAAGTCAGTTCTTGTGTTTCTCTGTCCTTCAGTGATTCTGCTTGTTAACAGCAGGTGTTCATCAATAATGCTCAATCATCACTTAATGATCTCATTCACTGTGACACTGCTTCAATGGTACTTTAACTCAGTAGTGCGCACACACATGACCACTAAAAAATGTTAAGTAACCTGGGCATTTTTCTGTGAACTATTACATAAATTTTCCATATGAATGAAATATGAATCACATTAAGTTTATTAGTTTGTTTATGTTAAAACTATGTAATCCAAATGGATGGAAAATTTTTATGCAATTAAATTGCATAAAACTTAGGTGGCGTAATGTTTTGTCATTATGTGAACACTCGCTGGCCAACTCAAAGAAAGAAAAATTCACTTCTGCTCTCCCAACAGAATACCGTAGCTATCTTAATAAGTGCTATTTTCAAAGCACATCTGGCTTGACTGGAGTTCAGCGTATAGAGTTGAGTTTTATATGAAAAAATCAACATTGAGCACTGAACTCAGTGAAGTTTAAAATGTTGTATTTTGCAGCAAGGAAGAGGCTTGAGATGACATCTTGTTAAAGCTCCAGGTGGTGATTGTATCTGGGACAGATAGGCAAGTGCCAATGAGCCATAAAGCATATCTTTCCGATCGGATAAAAGATTTACAATAGTTTAGCTTCGGCCAACATGCCCCGCTTTTGATTCACATGGTAGCTCATGTTGGCAAATCTTTTGGAACGGCTACTTGTATTTACGGTTATACTTGCTTATTATAGTCTGATGGATCTTATTCCACCAGACTATTATAAAACCTCTGAGGTTGACAAGTCAAGTACTTTTGAAATGCACAAGAAAAGCAATATTAGGATGTCTCTCCTAAGGCTATATTTGAGCAGATATATCACTTTTCAAGAGTCGTTTCCTTGAAAGCAGTCGAAAATAAGCATCATCTGCGCATTGCATGGTTGTAGTTCCCTGACCAAGCTGGGTAATTTGGGCGGGAGGGGCTTTAGGCAAACCATCTGAGTCATGCTGTTTCCTCTAATACACCGGAAAAGGGGTCAGTGAGTAACACTGGTCTCAGCGAGTGGTTGAACAATGTAAGCGATGTGAGGAATCCGACAGACACAAACACTTCCAGGACTATTATCTTAGCTCAGCCTGAGCTATTGAGTTCAGCTTCTAATGGATGACAACATCACTATGGAAACGAGTAAAACAAACAGTGCGTGGGTTTTGCATGTAGATGAAACAGTAGACCCACATTTGCCATTCACAGTTGGGTTGATCAAAATAGCAGCTTCGGATAGCACACGTCTAAACAAAACCGGTAATCTTTTTGGAAGTTTTCACGTATGATTGTGTGGCAATGGCTGCTCCAATTCCAAAGAAACCGTTTTTTTGTAATGTTTACATAATGAATGTCAATAGATCATTTGCAGCTGAATAAATCAAAATTGTTTGTAGACGTTAATCTATATGCAGACAGATGTATTCAGTGACATTAATGCTTATGAATGTGTTTTTCAATATGAGGTCACACATGTCTCATTTGGCAAGCCATTTTTCAATTAAATCAAATGTTTGGTTTCCTTAGAAGGACACCAGTCACTCTTTTGGCTGCAGGCTAGACCAACCACAATGTTTGACAAATTCCATATCTGACAGCCCAACCAATTAGCAGCGGTTTTCTGGAGAAACCCTCCTCATCATCACAATAAGCAGTTCACCATCATTCATAGAAGTGCGCCTGTTATTTGTGTATTAGCTCGGTCAAGCAGTGCACGGCTGACCCTCCCTCCGGCAAACAGAAAAACAGATGTGTGTGTGTGTGTGTGAGCGTGAGCGTTTGTTGTAATGCAGCAGTGTTTGGGAAGTGACTTTGCATTTATGCATTTTATCAAACTCTTTTATGTTGCATTTGAGGTATACATTTCTGGGAGTCAAACCCATGCCCTTGTCATTGCACCATGTGTGAGTTAGAGGAATGCTTTGATACCACATGGTTTGGAAATTAAAATTGAATCAACCTAAATTTGCAAACTGAATGAATAAATGTACAGAATGATTCATTTAGGGATTGGATCATGTAAAGAGAGACATTAAATTTTGCACAGGGTGAGAAGAAATATAACTTGAGACTGTAAACACACAATTTTGATGGACATTCTACAAACTACATGTCAACTAACTCTCAGGTTACACTTTATTTTATGGTGTCTTTGTTACAGTGTAGTTATACATTTAAGTATTGAGTATTATTAACTAACTGCATGTACTTACAATAGAGTTAGGATTAGGGTTTGGGTTGGTTTAGGGTTAGTTGCATGTAATTATGCACAATTTACTATCGTAACTACATGTAACAATGACACTCAAGTCAAGTCAAGTCATCTTTATTTATATAGCGCTTTTTACAATGCAAATTGTGGCAAAGCAGCTTTACATTAATAAGAAAATGGTGTCATTGTGCAGCTTATTCTATATATTATTGATTCATTCCGTTGCAAATATCAATAGTTATTAGTCTACTTAATTTAGGTATATCAGCACTGCAGAAAACAGCGACGTAATCGTACGGCTCAGCTCAGTTTGTATACAACGGCGCCAATGCAGGCATATCAAAAACACTGCTGAATATCAAGCAAGTGTCCCCAACTTAAGCAAGCCAAAGGAACCAAAACTCCAACAAATGGAGAAAAAAACCTCGGGAGAAACCAGGCTTAGTCGGGGGGCCAGTTCTCCTCTGGCCAACAGTGAACACTTGTCCGATACTCAGGCAGAGTTACAGGTCATTAAACCGATTTGGAATCGCAACAGTCAAAATATTTAATCTAGTTTTAGATCTTTTTGATCACGCCGGTATGGGACGGTTTGTTGGGATATGTGCCACTGGCTGAACACACACTGTAAAATAAAGTGTTGCCAACTCTCATTAGGGTATTAGTAGACTGTCTGACTACTATCTAACACTTTATTTTGATGCTCCACAACAGACATTCTACTGACTAGAAGTGACTTTGAAACTACATGTAAACCTGTTCTACTAACCCTAACAACTATCCATAAGTAAACTAGTAATACTCTAACGAGAGTTCATTTACATGTAGTTGCAAAGTTACTTGTAGTTAGTAGAATGTCTAAAATGGACCATTGAAATAAAATATAGCCTTCCATTTATTGTTATATTTTCATGTATTCAAGTATGTACTTATTTAAATGTATTTAAGTATGTACTTTGTAAATGCCCCCCTTTACGATCATAATTACAAGAAATATAAGACTGTGTACCATCCAGCTCGAATTGGTTAAACATTTTCCAATCTATCCATTCAGATGAACCGTCCAAATGAAATGATTCACTGGAATGATTCACTTTTATTTACTAGCTTGTTACTGGAAAGGTTTGAAACTGCTGTCACATTACTGAAAAACACATACTAAAACAGTTACTAGTGTCACTACAGCTTTAGTTACTCCCCTATCCATTCCACTCCAAAACAGGAGATTTTATTGTGTAAAGATTTGGATGTTTTTGTCTAAAGAGGATATTTGGGTATTGACTTGGTGGGCCTTATCTCAGTGTGCATAACACTGGGTTTTATCAGAACTGTAGGTAGATGGAAGCTGACGTGAATGTCCTGGGAACACTCAGCACCAGGGAGAAAGGTAAACACAACCAGGATAGTAAGGAATAACAGATTCTGTAAAATGTAAACGTTCATAAGACAGACAGATTGGAGGAACTTGCTATCGTGCAATACTAGATTCGCTGCTGCAAAGATAACTTGTGGGCACCAGTGAGACTCTGTATACTTGAGATCCCTGAAGGCGCAATAGTTTCCAAGTAGTGACATTGAATTCAAATACATGTGAGTTACGTTTTTAACTAGAACAGCGGAATTTCATGACAAAATATTGGATGTTGGCTCGATAAAACCTTGAGAAAAGTTTTTGACGTTATAGGTTTATAGGCCTCACAGATTGAGAGGATGATGAACAAATATATATATAATCTGTATTCCAGGATGGAAGAGCACATTTCGCTGAATACGTTGCCTGTGTTGAATTACTTTGAAATGCAATTCAATTCAGATCCTGTCATTCGAATTCCAAATCAACGTCCTGTGGGCTGTGGCCGATTCAAATCAAATTCACACGCATGAATTGAAAGGGAGGAAATTTTTAATCCGGAATATTTCCTTTAAACCCATCACCGCATGTACCTGGTCAAAGAATGTTACACAAAAGATTTCAGGAAGATGCCAAGATTAAATTACAAATCATTCAGGGTACCCATAGTGTTTGCATCTTTCTGAGAACCGAACAGACTGTTATATAATATGAATGGTGTATGAGACGGAACCTTCGTAACAAACGCACATTGTGTCAGAGGCTGTTAGCCTGCCAACATATAACCCAGGACACTGACAATAATACAGCCATTGTTCAATCCCCATTCGCTCAGTTCAGTGTACGGCACCCCGGTTTATCAGCCAGCGCTAAAGAGAGCTACTGTACTGCTGCAAAACAGTGAAAAAGTTAACAACGGGACCTTAGCCATCAAGTTAAATGTCCATGAGATATCTGTCTGGCAAATTATACACTGTCAGTCAAAAGTCTGGATATGCATGACTCAATTTATGTTGGAATAATCTAAATGCTTTTGCTTAGATACTCCTTCAATACCGTTTAAACACGTCCCAGGATGTTGGCTGATGAACGTTCTTCCCAAAGAAGAAGTCCTTCTTTATTTTTTCTCTATTTGTGTTATTTTTCCTTTATTCTGGGATGTTGAAAAAATAACAGTTTAAAAAATTTGATATCGAATGATACGTTGACAATTGAGAATGTCAAGTTCTGTCATGAAACTCTAGATGGCACAAGCTGATGGGTCTTAAAGGCGAACTGATTATATTCAGAGCAGTAAATACTTATCACAAGCTGATTGGTTCATGGAGCTGATGAGCTTGCAGCTCAACATTTAAATGGCTGGTTAGCATTCGCTATAGCAGAGTTTGCAGAATTCCTCTGAAACCCTCCACCCTCCCCAGCTCCACCTGTATAGATCTGCTATGGGTAATTGATATATATATATATGCTATTTGTGCTGCGGCAGTTGGCCTTACATACTCACAACAGTTTATTGGCATATGTATTGGCAGTAGCAAGTTCCTGCGCTTGATCTGCACCACCGTAGCAGATCTATTTTGACATTAACATTGTCATATCCATTACCATGCTAAAAATCTTCAGAGTGTTGTCATGATAGAAATATATTTAAATTGAATTGCCAATGATGAAGTTTCAAAAGTATAAATTTGAAAAATTTCCCACTTTCCCCAATTGACCAGTGGTTGGCCAAGTTTGAAAAAGTTGGGCAAATCCAATCAAGTGTGCCAATTAGAGTTCTCCCAGGCACAACATGAACAGAATTAGGTCATTTTGGGGGGTTGACAGCATGCCGTCAAAACGCCCAGTTGCACAGATTACATCACATTTCATGAATGACATTTGGATTATTGAAAGTGGCTTTATAAAAACACGTGTCACAGAAAATTGAACAAACACAATTTGTCCGTTCCTCTTATTTCCCACCTAGAGCCAACATGTCTAATGGTGTGGTTACTCCATTCATGTTGGCACAGCTGATTGACCCAGTGCTCAGCCCACAGGACTTGTGTGGGATGCGTTTCCTGTGAACTGGCCTCATTCTCATGACTCACCGACTGTGCCGTGGTCAGTGTAGGTGTCTCTTTACCCTCTGTCTCTACAGCAACCGTGGGTTCCCTTCACACTAGACTGTCCCGTGTGAATCACCAATGTAGATGGCGCCACTTTGTCAAAAGAATAAACATGAGTCTGTAAATACTGTCAAAGACCTATAATGTGCAACGGATGATTGTTTGACTCATAAAAATGGACTGATGGAGTCCCTGTTTTTTTACTGTCCCCTAATGATGTTTGAAGCCATTAGATCACAGAGTGCAAAAGTGACCGGCAAAGTATTTTTCTCCAAAGGAAGCATTGATTGTTAATCTATCAAACTATTGACAATATATTTTTTAAATGATAAATTCAGATCAATAAAAGAGAGATTTGATTATGTCGTTCACAATGGTGACTTCTCTGATTGGTTGAACTGTTCACAAGATTATGGGTCGTGTAATTCTTAACTGGAAACTTGGCTATTAAACTTTTTTTTTTTTTTATTGAGTTGCAATCACACCGAATGTTTATAGAGTATCTATCAAATTATTTCTTGCAGAACCCGACTGTTACGCTTTACATGCTTGACTGTGGTCATGGTTAACTTGACTGTGCTGCCGAATTAAAACCTGTTCTATGTCACATGCTTGCAAGTCACTATAAAAACAATGCTGTTAGATTGACCGCCCATGTCCGTCAACACTCATGAGTCTACTTTCTCTGTATATTTCTTTCCATTCCTCCGTTTCTCACCAACCTCTCACTTTCTCACGCACATTGACTTAACATTAAGCAGAGGTCCTCTCTCTTCCCTTTGACTCATTTGCTGTCACCAGTTTTCCGGGCGTCTAGGGAACTGAAGGGCGGCCGTCCTGTAGCTGCAGCAGGGTGCTTCCTGTGCTGATACAGGAACTGGGATGATAGCCCTGTATGGATTGCTCTACACGCGATAGTTTTTAGGTAATGGGCAGTTCTCACTGGCTCCCAATCTTATCTGGCCAGTGTTCGGAATGTGTCCGCTGGGACGCAGCAGAATGTGTGAAACTGAATTGGAAACTCCATGCTCTTCCTCACGGGAATGGAAAATCACAAATGAGATCTTTAATATAATTGTTTTTGATAGATTGCAATTAGTGTGCTATCAAGAGCTGCATTCATTTTATAGTTCTAATCTTACTGTATGTCAACCGTTAAAGTGACAGTTCAACCAAAAATAAAAGTCTTTTAATCACCCTCAAGTTGTTCTAATCCTGCATGAGTTTCTTTGATCTGCTGAACAAAAAAAGAAGATATTTTGAAGAATATGGGTAACCAAACAGTACATGAACAAAAAATACTATGGAAGTCAGTGGGGACGATAAACTGTTTGGTTACCAACATTTTTCAAAATATCTTCTAGCGACGGCCCTCCCCAGTCTTGCAAAACTCGCAAGAGTATCGCCAAATTTGAAAATAACTAATTAAGAGTACTTTCAGTTGATAATATTGACAAGGTTACAATATAAAGTTATTAAACAAAAATTAATCTCTCTCTTTCTCTCTATTTTAAATTTACAATGTAAAAAAAATTCCTGTAAAATTTACGGTAAATAAACAAACTTTACTGTAAAAAAGCAATGTTTTAGGTTTTACAGGACAGCTGTCTATTTTAGTTCGACACCATATATTTTAAAGTTTTATATTGTAATAATTACGATTCATAAGTGTTTATTTTACACACTGTAAAAAAAATGTACGGTATAAAATCGTATTTTCATTAACTACCGAAGTGCTAGTTTCTGTTTTAAACACTAAACACCATCATGGTAACACACATGACATTTAAAAAATGCAATAAACATTCATTTAACAACATCAGATGTAACATAAATGTGCATGACTGATTAGAAACAAAAACGGTTATTTCAGCGAAAATACATCTAAGGTGAAATGTCATGCAGGGAATTGTGGGAATGTCAATTTATGTTTTTGTCATTGTAAATTATACAATGACTTGTAATTTTTCACTTCAAATTTTTTAAAATTAATTTCACGGTAATTTACCGTAAAATGACATTAAATGTACCATTAAATCTATTATAGTTATTGACCGTATATAGTACGGGAACTTTCTGTAACCCAATCAACTGTTTTTCACGGTAGCATTTTTACAGTCTTTTACCATTAAAATCACGGTCATTTTTTACAGTCTAACAGTCACCGTGAATTTTAATTCCTTGCTTGCTGTTTGCATGAGCTGTAAAATATATGATGTATTATTTTTCACTACTTTAAAGTACCATTATTGGTGTGAATCTCTATGCAAAGTGCAAAGACATGACTAATCAATAATGAAATTCATGGTCGATTATTTTCATGATCGACTAGTGACTGTGAAATTGCCCTTTTCTCATTAGACTTATTAGACTTTTCTTTGCTATTAGATCTATGTCATTTAAATTCTTCCCGCATGTGGATGACCTAGGATTTGTTTTGTGCCATGCTCTACTCGGACGATCCGTACCCGTGAGGTAATTTAAATGGGGATAACTGCACTGTTTTAAGCAGTGATGGAAAGCGAATAGGAACAAAACAGTGGAAGCCAAGAGGGTTTGTAGGACTGAGGACTATTTAATTATTACTCGTGCGCACGTCTACTTTTAGAACCACCAGTGATTTTCCTCCCTCACAATGTCTAGACGCTCTCCCTGAAATCATCTCTTTTTATACTTTGATACATGGCTTCCCACACATTTTATTCTCGGCCACACAGTCACTACTTTGGTGAACCCTAGAATGAAATATAATGAAAACAGAAACGCACAGTCAGTCTGCTTTTTCCAAAGTTTATCGAGGAGAAATATTAGTGCCCTCACAATAGCACGTTTTGTTTAAGAACTGTGATCGGGACACGTCAAATAATCAGTTGTTTAAACGCTCTTCAGTTATGCTGTTCTGCAGGTGTTGGGCAAATAATAGCATTAAAATCTCAGTTTTGTCATTTTGATTGAAGACAAGCTTGTTTTCGTTTGCAGTTTTACATTCGATACTTTTAATTAAGATAAGTTTAGGAGCTTAATGCGTGCTGGTGAAAGACGTCTCTGGTGCGTGGGAAACTTTGGCTCTGTGTCTCAGAAAGACAGAAATGTAAACAGTGTCGGCCACTTCCTCTGTCAGTTCGGCCCTCCTGCTTGTGTCTGATAAATAGGACTGCTCTTGTTCTTGTTAAGTGAGGTATAACACAGATGTTTTTATCATGATTTGCAGTCTTGCTATAAACAAGGCGTCATTTTGTATATGTATGACACCAGAGACCTGAAGCCACATTAACAGCAGTCATAATGGGGTGAAATTTGAAATTCTTTGTGAGTTTGCATGGGTTTTTCAAGCCTGTGGTTTTACGCTTCTGCCACCTACAAAAAAGTGTCATGATATTGTTTATACGTTAAAACATTTACATTTTGTAAGTTTGGATAGATGCTGATCTGTACAATATGGACATATTGCCAACATTTTTAACATAAACTTCATTATGTATTTATATTTTTACAAATCTTTTATATCATACGTATATGTGTGTAATTGTAGAATCGTGTTAATGCCTATTCTTGATAATCCAGTGAATTAAATCATTTGAAAATACACTTTTGATTATTCTCCTCTATATCGTCTAGAAATCTTTGAACACAAACCAAAAGACTAGATTAATTATAACAAAAAAAATGATCGTAAAAACAGATTCTTCATATTATTCGTTACTTGAATTACGAACAACAAGTAGACCCATATAGACTTAAAGGATTAGTTCACTTCAGAATTAAAATTTGCTGATAATTCACTCACCCCCCACGTCATCCAACATGGTTATGTCTTTCTCTCTTCAGTTGAAAAGAAATTAAAGGAAAACATTCCAGGATTTTTTCTCCATATAGTGGACTTCGCTGGGGTTCAACAGGTTAAAGGTCCAAATTGGAGTTCAATACAGCTTCAAAGTGCTCTACACAATCCCAGACGAGGAATACGAGTCTTCTCTCGTGAAACGATTGGTCATTTTCTAAGAAAATAAAACTGTAATTACATTAAAAAAAAAAAAAAATTAAATCTGCGATGCGCCTAATCACGTTGGAATGGTCACGCTCGACGTAGTATAAAGTACCGATCCAGTGTCTGCTCGCAAAGACTACAGTAATTCAAACCCCTTTTACAAAAACAAAAGGTAAAACAACCTTTCCAACGTGACCTTTCCAACGTGATTACGTAATTTGTGGCACATCGCAGAGCAGTGCAAGATGAGCGCTTAAAAAGTATAGAAATTTTAAGCTTTTTTTAGAAAATGACCGATCGTTTCTCTAGATAAGACCCTTATTCCTCCTTTGGGATCATTTAGAGCCCTTTGTAGCTGCATTGAAACTGACAATATGGACCCGTTGAACCCCATTGAAGTCCACTATATGGAGAAAAATCCTGGTTTTTGTTTTCCTCAAACACCTTAATGTCTTTTCGACTGAAGAAAGAAAGACATAAACACCTTGGATGACATGGAGGAGAGTAAATGATCAGCAAATTTTAATTCGGAGGTGAACTAATCCTTTAAAATATATCCTTTATACTGTGGTATAAAGCAGAGTCTTTTCAGATTTTGACCCCTCCACAGGTATATACCAGCCAGCTCTACGCCAGCTTGTTTTCTGTCCCAAAATGAAGCGTCAGACAGATGCTTGATGTCCATATGTGGGTCCAGCAGGGGTTCACAAGGCTGTGACTCATGCACACATGTTCTGGTGCTCACCTCCGGTCCTCTGTTATTTGGATTGATGAGGTGTCAGTGTTTATGTTGAAATGTCAGTGTCACACACAAGGCACTTTTAACTTGAGCATTGGGATTTCTGCCACATGGGCTCTCGCAACCCACGATCCACCCACTCCAAGTGTCAAAGGCATTTATGTCCTTAGACGTGCGTGTACCGAAACATTTACACATATACATAATTATAATGGCAAGAACACGTGTCCCTCCGTGACCGGCAAATATCCTCAAATATTCAGACGTTAAGCGGCTCGTACTACGCATTATCAGACATTGCCCTTTCCATAATTAGAAGGTTGGAGAGTTAATTAGCATGCAGTGTTTGTCTTGGAGTTCAGATAGCATTTGAAGCAAACACAGGCAGTGTTTTTCCAGAGGCTGTTGCGTTTGATCTTACAATACGGCAGCTGAGAAGAAAAATAAGCAAAATCAGAGGGGATTCAAAATTCCAGCCATAAACGCAGCCTTGACAAAACATATAGAGACATTTAAAGGTGCGCTATGTAGTTTTTTCGCCTATTCAAAACAAAGGCGTAGATGATGCCAAGTTTGAGCGAGGAATCTTGGGACTTACAGCCGGTGGAAAAGAATCGGGATGGGACTCGCGTTCATGGATGCGATTATTTTTTGTTAGGTATAGTTTGGGGAGAATCGTCTCTGTAAGCAAGCTAAATCTGACGGGATGTCCTTAAATGTTTATTTCTGTCAATCTGTATTGTATAAACCAGTTTAGATCCCAACAACTTAGAAGATAGAAAGTCTTTTCATTTTGGGGTGGACTATCCCTTTCATTGGAAAATAGATAAATGTTTAATAATTTTGGTGCAAAAAAATGCACTTTTTGTAAGTGGTTTAGTCTGTAGTAATTATAATTAGCTTTGTATATAAACAGTAGAAATCTATGAAATGCAGTCGTTAGATAAATAAATGTGTGCGGTGGGGAATGTGAGTTAGAGGTCAGGGTGTGTGCTGCGTGTGGAGTGTGTACACGCGCTAATGCCATCATCCCATGAAATCACTGCTGCACGCTCCTCATTTACTCTGCCAAAAACTGGAAAAGTGTGAGGTCAGAGCGGCCTCCTCCTGCTTAAGGTGGATGAACAGAACGTCAGCTGGAAGCTTCTGGTATTAGCAGAATTTCAGCATTATGTTTTTTTGTCATTTCTCCAGTTTACTAAATATGATAGTTTGCATTCTGTAGATTTTTTTTATATTTTTCAAAGAATCTTCTCTCCACCAAGGCTGCATTTATTTGATCAAAATACAGTAAAAACATTCTAAAAAAAACTGTTGTAATTTAGGGGCCGTTTTATACTAAAACAGAAAAAATGTGAACAACAGCGTTTTGGCGGCCTGATGACGCAAGGTTTTGAAATTGGGTTTTTGAAATTTTTTGAAACCTATACCGTTATCATCTCCATATAAACTACAAAAACTCATGGTTGGCATGGTTTCTGTTCCATTACTGCTTTGTTTTGTGGAAACCTTTTTTTCAGGATGCTTTGATGGATAGAAAGTTCAACACAACAGCACTTATTTAAAATAAAAATCTTTTGTGACAGAACAATTGTCTTTTGATCAATTTAATGCATCATTTTTTTTACCCCAAACTTTGAAAAAATCAAAAATCAAACCTTGTTTGTGTGTTTCTAATTAGTGGTGTTTGTTAAGGCATGCATGACTGTTACTATTGCTCATGCTTGCCTAACACATGTTTTTGAATCCGCATGAAACCCTTCATGCACCATGTGCGCTGCAGACGTGAATGATTCCTCATGTTGTGTCTCTCATTGAAGCTGTTTCTTTTTTAATCCATCAGACAGGAACCATTAAACCCATCATATCTTCCAGTCAGATACCAGAATATCATAGAGACACTGTATTGAGGGTGAACTTCTTTTTTTTTGTGCATTGTGACAGCAAGTTTTGCATGGATAATCACTCATTTTGTTTAGAAAATGTAAAGAATTAGCTGTCTGCTAACCTGTGGATGAGGAAAAAAACTGTACAAATATATTAATTGTATGTAATATTATATATGAGCATTTTGCAGTTTGATAAATTCATCAGATGTTAAATATAATACAAAATGAGCTCCTAGTCATTTTGTGTCAAGTGGCAAATACAGAAAGGGTGATATAAAGAGTTTGTGTGTGTGTGTGTGTGTGTGTGTGTGTGTGTGTGTGTGTGTGCTGATTAGATCTAGCATGTGAGCATTTAAACACACCTTCAAACACCCAAATTTGAGCACCATTTCCAACCTTTACATCCTGTTGTGGACTACGGGCCCTTTGGAGGGATAAAGCCTCCCTGCTTTACATGAGGCCGGAAAGCACGCATAAAAAAACCCTCTCAGGTCTTGCGGTAATTTATTAGTTCTGCAAGAGCCTCACATCCAGTAAAACATCCTTCCTCAGTGACAGCACACATTTATGACACCATTATCTCTGATTGGCAGCAAAACATACATTATCACAATCAGCGTTGCTTAGCTAGTGCATTAAACAATTAAACTCAAATGACTCACTAGTCGGACTTTGTTTGATAAGAGTACGAGATCACAAGCTTTTTCTGATGCATACATTTTGTAGTTTCTGTATGCCCTGCTCTTTCATTCATTAGAGTCTGTGTGCATAGCTGCGTTGCAGGTCTGGTTTTATAACACGTCTCATTAAGGTCAGTGTTACGTAATACCAGAATATGACTGATTTAGAACTAAAGACTGTTTTCCCCTCTAACCCAGAATGCGTTCGCTTCATCATAGCTTTTTTAATGAGTTGCTAGCTGCAGTTTCTCTTTTGAGTCTTTGTATTTGTACAAGACCATTCTCTCATGTCATGTCAACTCTGAATGGCAACAGGCGTTAGCATGCATGCTTTCTTAGAAGTCTTCACCTCATGACTGTTTAAAGGATTGGTTCACTTTAAAATGAAAATTACTCAAGATTTACTCACCCTCAAGCCATCCTAGGTGTATTTGACTTTTTTTCTTTCTGATGAACACAATCAGAGTTATATTAATAAATATCCTGATGGGTACATGCTTTATAATGGCAGTGAAAGGTATGAGCTGAAGAAAGTGCATCCATCCATCCATCCATCCATCATAAACTTACTCCACACTTTAATAAAGGCCTACTGAAAGGGTTAGCTCACCCAAAAATGAAAATTTAGTCATTTATTCCTCACACTCATGTCGTTCTACACCCGTAAGATCTTCGTTCGTCTTCAGAACACAAATTAAGATATTTTTGATGAAATCCGATGGCTCAGTGAGTCTCTACTGACATCAAGATAATTCACACTTTCAGAGAGAAAGCTACTAATACATATTTAAAACAGTTCATGTGAGTACAGTGGATCAACCTTAAAATTATAAAGCGACGAGAATACTTTTTGTGCGGCAGAAAAAAATAACGACTTTTTAGCAATATCTAGTGATGGATGAAAGTGATGTTTACGGATCTTTTGTTTCGAATCAGTGGTTCGGAGTGATTTCAGTAAACGAGGCTTCGTTACGTCATAAATGATTTGCAATTTCAGTAGATCATGTGACTTTGGGAGTTTCATAAGCGATCCGAAACACTGATTCGGCTCAAACTCGTATCGCTGACTACCATTATAAAGCGTGTACACATCAGGATATTTATCAGTATATCGGAAAATAGAAAGTCAAATACACCTAGGATGGCTTGAGGGTGAGTAAATGTTGAGGTAATTTTCATTTCAAAGTGAACTAATCCTTTAAAGGGATATTTCACCCCATATATAAATATCCTAAATTTTACTCACCTTTCTTAAGTCTTCTTTCTGATGAACACAGTCAGAGTTATACTAAAAATATATATTTTTTGAAGCCTAAAAAAAGCACAACTAATCATAAAAGCAACCCGTAAGGCTTCAGGGAGTTAATAAAGGCCATCTGAAGCGAAGCAAATATCCAAATTCAAGCTTCTCCGATACTTCTCTTTAAAAATTCTCATTTTAGGATAATTTGCGAGCGGTGTTTTGCTTTGTTTTGCTCATGCGTCAGGTCAGAGGTCACTCTTCAACGGGAGCTAGGCTCGCGTACGGCCGTTACCCGGAATCTAGTTTTAAATATAGACATTTTTCGTACAAAAATGAATAGCTTTACCCCCTGGAGCCATATGGATTACTTTTATGATGGATGGATGTGCTATTTTGGGCTTAAAAAATGCTACCATTAGAAAGCCAAGATATTATATAACTCCGATTGTGTTTGGCTGAAAGAAGAAGAAGACATACACCGAATGGCTTGAGGGTGAGTAAATTATGGGATCATTTTCATTTTCGGGTGAACTATCCCTATAAATATGCATTGCTCGTCAGTTCTACAAACATTTTCTTTTTTAATCGTTGCGTTTTACTGAAGCCAAGCTTAAACATGGCTATTTTTGACAAATCTTTTGAAGGTGGGCGTGACGACTCTAGCATACTTTAAGCGCAGCGCTCTGTTGAAAGGTGCCTATCTAAATAAACACAAACTCTATTGTGGCTGCTTGTTCAGTAGTTCAGTAGGTTTAGTTCGACCATGATAAGGCTTTGTTCGAGACTGTGCATTTAAACTCCCCTATATGCATATCATTTAGCCCAGTTCAGATGCGTTCACATGGACACTTTGTGTTAGAAGATGGAAAAAGTGATGTCGGTGAGCCCTAGGGGCTGGTACAGGGCCTCATTAAGTCTTTCTGCGCTCATGTGTGGGTGGCTGTGTTGTCAGGAATTAATGTATGTTGCTGGCTATGGTTTTGTAAGAGATAGGTAGTAACCTCTTGGGTTTTTATGCCTTTTAGTTTAAAGGAACAGTTAAACTGCATTGAAGCTTCTCACAAACTCTTAAAAAACTCCTAATTGTGAGATAAAAAGTTACAAATTAGCTTTTTTTTTATTCTAATTCCGTGGCGGAAACAAGCTTCCTTAAACTCACATAATTTTGATGCATTTTTCATGCATTTTCTTCTAAACATATCTTGATTTGATCATTTTTCTCCCTTTTTTTAATGGAAAACAAAATAATTTTGGTATCCATTCCTCATGAGTGAGCCATTGGGTTAGGTAACTTTCATTTCAACCCCTTTAAATGTTCGCTATGATGCCGTATCAGTGTGTTTCACTTCTGTAAAAGAGGTTGCATCACCAAGTCACACCTGTATTTTGTGTATTGGCCAGATTCCTTATAAGGTTACATTTCAGAGACGTGTTTCCAAGAGCTGTCAATGGTACAATGGTGTTATGATGTACACCCAGTGAATCACAGCCATACCGTAGGCACCCTTATCGTCAAAACTCACCCCGCGTTTCATAGTAGTTCACAACCAACCACAACCGTTTCCCCCTGGACAGCACATCTGAAATCTTTATTAGCAGTATGTATAGGTCTTTATGTTTCTCCAGTGTGTCCCTGAGGCCCTCCGGAACAGGAAACCAGGAGAGCAGGAGTGACTCCCTCATGCGTCAGCGCTCACGTTACTCAAACTGATTGCCGCATTAATGAAGCATGACCTTGACTTCTAAAGACGACTGCAGGAAACGCGGCAAAAACCTGGAATCTTCATCGCCCCCCCATGCCAGGATGCTGGACGTTAAACTTTTCAACACCAAACCTGTAGTTTGCAGATAAATGAAAGCAAACTCTCTCCAGTATTCTGAAACATCGAGCTGTGGTGCTCATGGGTTTGAATCTAGCAAGCAAAATGATTGTCCTGTTCTCATATATATATATATATATATATATTATATATGATACTATGTATATGTCTCTGCGATATTTGTTGACAATGCTAGGATTTTATGGTTGGTTGCCAGGGTGTTGCTATGAGGCTGTGAAGTTCTGTGTTGTTTTTGCAGTTGCTGTGTTGCAAATCCCATCGTCTGAGCTCATGATCACAAAAACTTTAACTTTATTTCCAAATTCCAGAAGTATACATTTGGTGTTATTTTAATACGCTTTTGTTAACTAGCCACAAAGATGGTGTGTAAAATATATTTAAACCTGAATTAAATATAGAAATATGTAACGATGCATTGTCTTGTTTAATTTTCGCCTTAGCAAGCACCACTAATTGAAAGCTTAATAGTGTCCTTTCATTGCTTTTATTTGGCCGTAAAACAGGCATAAAGGAGACTGACTCGTGTCAGGACATTCCTGATCAGACCGCAGGGGATTTTATGGTCTTCCTCTCTATGACTCTGTCTGATGTGGAGACGCCGTCAACCAACAGGCATTTCTATCCTGCAAACCGTCTAAGAGAGACAGACAGAAGACGAGATGTGAGGAAACGTGGGAGTTGAGCCACATGTAAGACAGACGATCCGGCCAGTGTGTCATTATCATAAAGAACGTCTTTAGGTTGCTTGATATTGTCACGGGAGATTCCCTACAGATGCCTAGCATCCATCCTAGATGAGTTTTGCACCGCTTCAACCATTGTAAAACTAGTCAATTTATGTGCTGAATAATGCACACTAACATTTAAAGCATGTCAAAGTGACAGAGCAAGAGCAAAGAAAGAAAAAGAGTAAGATAAATGAGACCGCTCACACTTCAAGTCCCACTTTATGTCATAACACATGATGCTGCTGCCAGCGAGTCAGAAAGCAGTATTTTGTGAACCGACCAAACACACCCTCGCATGAACAATCACAGCTCCGCCCCTTTACTATTGATTCCTGACCTTTGCTTGAACGAGTGTAGCACTCGTCTTAAATGAAAAAACAAACAAACCCCCCCCCACGCTATATCACCGAGCTAGACATCAATGTGTCTCAAAGATCATTTCCAGGAAGCGACCTTATTAACTGCTTGTGAGAAAATGATTAATTTATGCGTGGGTGGAAGAAAAGGTTGAGTAAGGTTTCTGTAATCATTGTCTGTGTTGTAACACGGAAATGTAGAAATGTAGAGGCACTTCAGTGTGTGTGTATGAGTCCTCAAGCATGTCTGCTAGACTAACGTCCTTACGATTTGGACTAAACAAATTTGGATCAGACCGGCTGGCGCTATCATCATCGTAATCAAACATTTGTTATAGTTTGACTGTGTAAACCAGGCCACATGTTAGAGGCAGAGCTTGTCCAACATGAAAAGTTTATGCATTCATGACTCAAACAAAACAACGTTTTCCAGCTTCGTAGTTGATTCCATCTTATGCTGCATTAGTCAGTGTTAGGGAAAAGACTACATTTATGTCATCTTATGAAAAGTGGCGTATACCTGTGCAAAACTCATTGCCGCTGTGCTAGGATGGTGTTTTTGGTTGCTTACGTTCTTACGTTCGAGTGATATTTAGTATGTCATTCTGTGGTTGCTGCACTGTAAAATAAATCTGGCAACTGTGGTTGTCAGAATTTTACCATAAAAATACATCAGCAACATTATTGCCGGTTTCACAGACAAGGCTTACGCCTAGTCCCGGTTTAAAATGTGTGTTTGAGCTGTTTTAACTGAAAGCACCTTGCACTGACATTTCAACCAGAAAGACTTGGGAGGCAAGATAACGTAATAATGATATTTATTGACAGTCAGCAAGCAAAATGTGGTAAGATAAAGTTCTTTGACGTAGGCCCCGTCCGTAGCTTACATCCGTAAGGGTTGCGGACTCAGCATTTCCTGCCTAAAGATGAAGTCAGGGGCATAGGTCGACCCCCGGGGAGGTGGTGTGGGGGAGGATGGAGGTGAAAGTTGACGTCAGCATCTGCAAACTCAGACATGTGTTAGTACCTATCTTATATACTCCAAGTGTATGATAATGATTGGTTAGATCTAAACTAATAGTGACGTAACATTTGAGTTTTCCCGGCAGAACTTGCGCTAGAGCTTTCACATCTTAAAATATGTGCATATGTTTTAAGTTATATTTTAAGATACAGGGCATATTTTAAGATATGGTGGAGGCATTGTTTAGTCTCAAGATGCACACCAGTACAGCACCCCAGATATGACATGTCGGAAAAAAAAAATAGGCTAAATCGTGCACACGATTTACTAAAAAGTGTGCACGATTTACTATTTCTTTCCCTCGATTTACTAAAAAGTGTGCACGATTTACTATTTCGTTCCCTCGATTTACTAAAAAGTGTGCACGATTTACTATTTCGTTCCCTCGATTTACTAAAAAGTGTGCACGATTTACTATTTCGTTCCCTTGATTTACTAAAAAGTGTGCACGATTTACAATTTTTTTGTTCCCTCGATTTATTAAAAAGTGTGCACGATTTACTATTTCGTTCCCTTGATTTACTAAAAAGAGTGCACGATTTACTATTTCGTTCCCTCGATTTACTAAAAAGTGTGCACGATTTACTATTTCGTTCCCTTGATTTACTAAAAAGAGTGCACGATTTACTATTTCGTTCCCTCGATTTACTAAAAAGAGTGCACGATTTACTATTTCGTTCCCTCGATTTACTAAAAAGTGTGCACGATTTACTATTTCGTTCCCTTGATTTACTAAAAAGTGTGCACGATTTACAATTTTTTTGTTCCCTCGATTTATTAAAAAGTGTGCACGATTTACTATTTCGTTCCCTTGATTTACTAAAAAGAGTGCACGATTTACTATTTCGTTCCCTCGATTTACTAAAAAGTGTGCACGATTTACTATTTCGTTCCCTTGATTTACTAAAAAGAGTGCACGATTTACTATTTCGTTCCCTCGATTTACTAAAAAGAGTGCACGATTTACTATTTCGTTCCCTCGATTTACTAAAAAGAGTGCACGATTTACTATTTCGTTCCCTCGATTTACTAAAAAGTGTGCACGATTTACTATTTCGTTCCCTCGATTTACTAAAAAGTGTGCACGATTTACTATTTCGTTCCCTCGATTTACTAAAAAGAGTGCACGATTTACTATTTCGTTCCCTCGATTTACTAAAAAGAGTGCACGATTTACTATTTCGTTCCCTCGATTTACTAAAAAGTGTGCACGATTTACTATTTCGTTCCCTCGATTTACTAAAAAGTGTGCACGATTTACTATTTCTTTCCCTCGATTTACTAAAAAGTGTGCACGATTTACTATTTCAATCCCTCGATTTACTAAAAAGAGTGCACGATTTACTATTTCGTTCCCTCGATTTACTAAAAAGTGTGCACGATTTACTATTTCTTTCCCTCGATTTACTAAAAAGTGTGCACGATTTACTATTTCGTTCCCTCGATTTACTAAAAAGAGTGCACGATTTACTCTTTCGTTCCCTCGATTTACTAAAAAGTGCACGATTTACTATTTCTTTCCCTCGATTTACTAAAAAGTGTGCACGATTTACTATTTCGTTCCCTCGATTTACTAAAAAGTGTGCACGATTTACTATTTTGTTCCCTTGATTTACTAAAAAGAGTGCACGATTTACTATTTCGTTCCCTCGATTTACTAAAAAGTGTGCAAGATTTACTATTTCGTTCCCTCGATTTACTAAAAGTGTGCACGATTTACTATTTCGTTCCCTCGATTTACTAAAAAGAGTGCACGATTTACTATTTCGTTCCCTCGATTTACTAAAAAGTGTGCAAGATTTACTATTTCTTTCCCTCGATTTACTAAAAAGAGTGCACGATTTACTATTTCGTTCCCTCGATTTACTAAAAAGAGTGCACGATTTACTAATTCGTTCCCTCGATTTACTAAAAAGTGTGCAAGATTTACTATTTCGTTCCCTCGATTTACTAAAAAGTGTGCACGATTTACTATTTCGTTCCCTCGATTTACTAAAAAGAGTGCACGATTTACTATTTCGTTCCCTCAATTTACTAAAAAGTGTGCAAGATTTACTATTTCTTTCCCTCGATTTACTAAAAAGTGTGCACGATTTACTATTTCGTTCCCTCAATTTACTAAAAAGAGTGCACGATTTACTATTTCGTTCCCTCGATTTACTAAAAAGTGTGCACGATTTACTATTTCGTTCCCTCGATTTCCTAAAAAGTGTGCACGATTTACCATTTCGTTCCCTTGATTTACTAAAAAGAGTGCACGATTTACTATTTAATTCCCTCGATTTACTAAAAAGTGTGCACGATTTACTATTTCGTTCCCTCGATTTACTAAAAAGAGTGCACGATTTACTATTTCGTTCCCTCGATTTACTAAAAAGTGTGCAAGATTTACTATATCGTTCCCTCGATTTGCTAAAAAGTGCACGATTTACTATTTCGTTCCCTCGATTTACTAAAAAGAGTGCACGATTTACTATTTCGTTCCCTTGATTTACTAAAAAGTGTGCACGATTTACTATTTCGTTCCCTCGATTTACTAAAAAGAGTGCACGATTTACTATTTCGTTCCCTCGATTTACTAAAAAGTGTGCACGATTTACTATTTCGTTCTCTCGATTTGCTAAAAAGTGTGCACGATTTACTATTTCGTTCCCTCGATTTACTAAAAAGTGTGCACGATTTACTATTTCGTTCCCTCGATTTACTAAAAAGAGTGCACGATTTACTATTTCGTTCCCTCGATTTACTAAAAAGAGTGCACGATTTACTATTTCGTTCTCTCGATTTGCTAAAAAGTGTGCACGATTTACTATTTCGTTCCCTCGATTTACTAAAAAGTGTGCACGATTTACTATTTCGTTCCCTCGATTTACTAAAAAGAGTGCACGATTTACTATTTCGTTCTCTCGATTTACTAAAAAGTGTGCACGATTTACTATTTCGTTCTCTCGATTTGCTAAAAAGTGTGCACGATTTACTATTTCGTTCCCTCGATTTACTAAAAAGTGTGCACGATTTACTATTTCGTTCCCTCGATTTACTAAAAAGAGTGCACGATTTACTATTTCGTTCCCTCGATTTACTAAAAAGAGTGCACGATTTACTATTTCGTTCTCTCGATTTGCTAAAAAGTGTGCACGATTTACTATTTCGTTCCCTCGATTTACTAAAAAGTGTGCACGATTTACTATTTCGTTCCCTCGATTTACTAAAAAGAGTGCACGATTTACTATTTCGTTCCCTCGATTTACTAAAAAGTGTGCACGATTTACTATTTCGTTCCCTCGATTTACTAAAAAGAGTGCACGATTTACTATTTCGTTCCCTCGATTTACTAAAAAGAGTGCACGATTTACTATTTCGTTCTCTCGATTTACTAAAAAGTGTGCACGATTTACTATTTCGTTCCCTTGATTTACTAAAAAGAGTGCACGATTTACTATTTTTTCCCCTTGATTTATAAATCATACGTTTCGTGCGCACAATTTAATTTTTTTTTCCTGCATGTCATGTGTGGGGCTCCGTACACCAGTAATTAAACCGGGCCTATATATTTATAGATTGAACTTAAATTTATATTAAAAAATATATATATATTTCATTACCTGCTACTGGCAACCGCCTTAAAAACACAGGTGGTAAAGAGAAAGGCACATGATGAATCAAAGTTCATCACAAATAGATTTTCCACAAGCTGAGGTACAAAATGTGTCATACACACAAATACAAAACACGATCGTGGTAACAAACCACTAAAATAATGCAATAAGCGTTCATTTAACAACATAGGATGTAGTATAAAACCATAATGTACCTAACTGATAAGAAAAAATGAGAAGATTCATTAAAAAAAAATCCAAAAACTGTACATTTAACAGTATTGTGCTGTTCAGTGGAATTAGAGCCCATTAGTTTTATTAGTTGTTGTTGTTGTTGTTTTTTTTACCATATATGGGAACTTACATTTACCAATCAGCAGGTTTTTACCGTGGCATTTTTACAGTAATTTACCATTAAAATTGCAATGACTTTTGTCAGTGTAGGGTGTTCTGGATGGTTGCTAGGTGTTGTTTTGCCAGTAAACATCCAAAAGAAACTGTTTCAAAATGTTTATTGCACTCTGGCTCAAGTATATGGGATTTTTTTTTTTGTCCATTTTATCATCCACAAGATGAAAATCGTAAGTCTGATTATGCTTATCTCACCTCATCGTGCCCACGTGATTTGAAGTTGCATTCACACGTGTTGCATAAACGTAATAATAAGTCTGTAGCACAAAAGTTTAATGCTTAGGGTCACTGAAGGTGTTGAAGGTCACTGATTTTTTTTGTATATTAAACTCTAAAACAGCTTGCATGATTTTTTATCCATCTCACATGAGCTAAAGTTGTTGGCTTCTCTACTTATCTCCAGGTTGAACTTTGATCCTGTCTTTGGGAATGTGCAAAGTGAGATTACATCAACAGGTGCAGGTCCTTAACCTGGTAACCTCATGAATGATGATTCACCCCTTTCCCTCATAACGGCACACCCTTTCCCTGTGGAACTCCATGACAATATGCCAGCATGTCACACATGTGGTTTTATAAAGAGAGCCCATCTCCTCTGGATTTAATCAGCAGGTGTGAATTTCTTCTGTACATATGGAGATAGGTGTGTAGGTGTTCCATTGGGAGAATCAAAAGGAGAACGAGCGCGGATTGTTTCATGAGAAATGTTTGCGTAAAAATTGAGATCACTGACTTTGATTTATGACTTGACAAAACTGAGAGCGCTCTTTTGAAACTGACGCTTGAGATCCGTCTTTTTCTCAGAAGAAAAATCTGCTCTGCGTTTCAGTGGTCAAGAAGATTTTAAAGAAATCTAATTTGTGATTTGGATATTGAATCAGATTCCGATATCTGGAATAAAGCACAAACCACATTTTAAAGTCAGCATGACATCAAAAAACTCACTTTCCTTTCTTAACACACACTTCCAGTCTTTGTCATTGCATGTAATTCCAAAGAAAACCAATTTTGTAATCGTTCATCAGAATGTAATAATTTTCTCTGCAGCTCCAATTTCAACTTCCTGGCATATTTTTCCAAATCAATTTTTTCTCTCATTGAATATTTTGTTTCTCTCAGAAATTATGAGGGCAAAATTGTTATCTTTAAGCTCAACCTTATTTCAGCTTGTTAAAGGTACACTATTGGTTTCCACCGTGTGGTACGGTTTGGCACAGTACGGTACGTGATAGACGTTGGTGTATGCTGGAAAGTAGCGATCAACGTCATTCTCGTGTGAAGAAGAAAGTGACGGTAAACAACGATGGAGGACGAAGGCTGCAAAGCCGAAAAATACACATGTCTGTCAACCAATCAACGTTCTGCAGTGAGTGTAGCTCCACCCTTTTTTACTAGGTGCTAGGCACCTCAACGGAAGGGTCCTAAAAAGTGATATGGTACGATTCGGGCAACTTCAGACAATGGAAACGGAAATAATTGTACTATACTGAACCATACCGCTCGGTGGACAGTAACCCTTTGGCCCCATACAGTTAAAAAACAAAACTGCATGCATTTTTTTTTTGGGAAGAATTCCTGTATTCAGATGAATATGACCCTTCACAACAGATAATGCTTTACAGTGAACTCATATACATATAGCAGTTCATCTGTTCAATAAAATACCTGACTGAAATGATAAAACATTTCAAATCCCGCCATCTCTGAATAGCCAAGCCAATGTTGATTCTGGTTTTATTATGAGCTCCGCCACATTCTCTTTTGCTCCTTTGTTCGGCGTTTGTTTAAAACGTGTGATTCCCCGGAGGTTGGAGATTTAGCTTCTCCATGTCAGTCTTTCTCGCTCGTTGTGATAACTAACCTATGCTACTCCCACACCGGACACACGGCAAAGTAGCCGGAGCAACTCTTATTTACGGATATGACGAGACGTGCACGGATGAGTGAGCAAATTCCCATGAAAACCATCCTGCTAAAATATAAACACTTATAATAGGCTTACCATAAAAAATAAATGATCACATATTGACTCATTATTTAAATTTGTTAATTTTGAGCAAAAAAAGTTACATAGTGCATCATCCATTTAAAGTTATTTTAAAGCCATGTTTGCCCTTTAAAATCCCTTTGAATCCAGATCATTATTCCTTATGCGCCTGACCTTACGGTGATGTTATTGTTTAAACATTTCAAGCAGGTGTTCCTTCAAGTCTGGTTATGTGACCCTTTCTGCTCCAAAGGTGCATAGCTGCCTGACTTTATAAGGCACTTCCTATGTGTGCATACGATGACATCATATCAACACTGGAGTGGATGAACGTCTATGTGTGTGCGTGGCGCGCGCGCGTGTATGAGAAGCGGGAGTTGGGAGGGATCTGGCAACGGAGGAAAGTTCATGGCCGTGTTTCTATCAACACAAGGCAATCTGAGCTCAGATCAGTTCTGTCTCCACACCTGATCGCAAAGCGAGGTGCATCAAAAGACACATGACTTTTATTCGAGCGACAATGCACATGCAGGAAAGCGATTCCAGGTGGACAAACCGAGGCTTAGCTGGGTTAATATATAGACAAATGCAAATAATACTTGAATGGCTTCTAATCTGTATAAATGCTAGGGGCGGGAATCTTTTGGGACCTCACGATTCGATTCTTGAGATCACGATTCAATAAAAAATGGATTCTCAATTCTTAATCAAATTTCTATTCGATATAGATATATGCATAGATTTGATTGTAGTTGACTGTATTTGACTGCAGTGCAATTAAAAAAAAACCATTGAATTAAATGTGAACCTTTTCTTCCCATTTTAGTCAACCCAGTATAATAAAACAAATGCCATTTAAGCTGTCTTAAGCTGACTTTGTGCATTTTGGCATAATTGTGTGTGTCTTTGACCAGCTGAGAAAGAGAACTGAACTCGGGAGGCGGATCGAATCCTTTTTCACGGCTTATTGTGATAAATAACACTCTTAACGTGTCAATAACTTTAAGTATCTTAAAGCAATGTAACACAAATTAATAGAATTCGACCCCTAATAAATGCATATACTGCTGTTGCATGGACATTTGCATTGAATGCACATGTGCACACATTCATAATTACACACGAAGCAGCATTACGTACTCACAAGTGCACCTTTCTGTGTAGCACAATGTCAAAAATCAACAGTTCATTCACTCTCCTGCTGGCCACAACTGGTCCACTGGAATGTGTGGAATGTTCTTGAAATTATAAGGGGATTAAAGCGAGTCGGCTCATCCACGGCCAAATATCGAATGATAAGCCTGTTGGGTTTGGGGGGCCAAGGCCAGACACGGAGATTTGCAACACTGTAACACAAGCACATTTTGTTCCTGCTGCATTCCTGCCTCTCGGCTCTGTTTGTTTAGCACTTTGAGGTTTTTTTTGTGTGGCATTGTGTTTGACCGTATGTAAAGCTTGACGCTCAGTATGCAAGTTAAAGTGGCATGGAGTGAGCTGCTAGATTTTATTCAACACTTTAAGAGTATTTCTTGGATTCAGTGGTGAGTTCATACGGACTAAACCATTGCAGCTTGCAAACAGCAACAAAAACGTAAACAACATGTTTGTCCTAATTATGTTCTTTTATCTCAAGAAGATCATCTCATGGTTTGTGAGGATGAAGATTGTCCAAGTTGGCCTCTCTATTTTAATTGAATCATTAACTAAAACATTTCTGTTAAATTGAAATAAAGCTGAAATAAAATTAATATAAATATTAGTTGAGAAACTTAAGCTAAATAAAAATATTGACTGAAATACGTTGAAGCACTA
The DNA here is from genome assembly GCA_037194245.1 of Opsariichthys bidens. NCBI lineage: Eukaryota > Metazoa > Chordata > Actinopteri > Cypriniformes > Xenocyprididae > Opsariichthys > Opsariichthys bidens. Next base: position 16,028,660 of record CM074299.1, read on the forward strand.
AAATTATTAACTGGAAATAGATGATAATTAAAACTAAAGGAGTGTTTTTTTTTACACGACTGGCGTTTTGGGGGCCTGAAAATGCAAACTTTTGAAAGCGTTATTCAAAGTGAAAACGATATTGTTATCGTTTCCGTGTAAACTAGAAAAGCGCGAATTAGGGGCCGTTCACATTTCGCATTTAAAACGTGTGGAAAGCACGGTTTCTCCTTCTTTCCTAAACGCTTGCACTCCCTTGGCGTCTGTTGTTGCTATGCAACCATGAAATGCGCTCTCCACGACAACGAGGAAGTTTCGGCAAAGGATAAATTGATTTTTAACTCTTGCAGTAGCTTTAGCACTAGATATATTTATGGAAATGCGATATAATAACCACCCTATGATCAGCTGTTTGAGCTTTCGATGTTTTGTTAGGCAAAGACCGAAGTTAATCTGTTGGTCACATGACCTTGCGGCATTCTGAAAAGTTGAGAATTTTTCATTTCGATTCACCTGGAAAATAAGCGAATAGCGAATTTGAACGCGCAAAAGACGCAATATGTGAACGGCCCCATACGTGTTCAGCCTATAGCCGCCTACTGTACAAAGTGGAATAATGGAAGCGACGCGGTCGTGACACGCACGTTCGACTGAGTTTTCGATGTTTTGTTACGCAAACGCCGAAGCTTTTCTTGTCACATGACCTGCGGTGCGCTTGCGGCATTCTGAAAAGTTCAGAATTTCGCGCAGGTCATGTGACAAGAACCAACCGATCAGCTTTGCGTAGAAAAACATCAAACAGCTGATCATAGCTGGTAGGGTAGTTATTATATCTCATCTCCCTAAATATATCTAGTACTAAAGCTACTGCAAGAGTTAAAAATCACTTTATCCTTTGCTGAAACTTCCCCGTCGTCGTGGAGAGCGCATTTCATGGTTGCATAGCAACAACAGACGCCTTGTAAGCGCTTTGGAAAGAAGAAGAAAGTGCTGAACGGCCCCTAAACTAAAAAAAATTGTAAATAGCAACATTTTAATAAAATAAACAAACTAATAACATGACAAATGCACACAATGAAATGACTAAAAATTAAATAAAACTAAAATAACTATTATGCATTTTTATATTAGATTAGTTGCACTTTTTATTCGCATTCAGCTTTGTTTTATTCTGTACACGACAGACCTGCGACCTGATTGACGTCCAGATTAAACATGCATAAACACCGGGATCTCACATCCACATGGGCATCTGGATGAGACTGGATCAGATGTGTATTATATCATATCATAGCGGTTATCTACCCCACAGGCCATGATGAAGAGACATCACCAATATCCATCTAGCCTGCAGACAATACGGGCTCCATCTCGACAGGCAGGTAAACATAATGTGGCAGTAAAACATCCCACTGTTTGCTGTCTTATCAGCGATGGAGCCACCTTTATGCCTGTGTCATTGTCTGTGTGGATTCACGGGGGCCGTGATCCCTTATTTTCTTCGTTCTGTGCATTAAATATCTCTCTTTGCACGTCTCACGAAGGTTCTTTGGCCTTGTATGGTCTTGTCTGTCTGTTCAAATATGCCTTCTTGACTAGGGACTCTGGACTGTCATGTCATGTCAGCAGTCTGGTTTTTTGGTATCTAATGTTTATTTGCTGTGATGTCTGCCTCAGAGCTACATTTATATATATATATATATATATATATATATATATATATATATATATATATATATATATATATATATGTAATGCAATATATATATATATAATGCAATATATATATTATTGTTATATCATATTTTAATATTTCAGATGCACAGGTTTGTGTAAACTATAGCTCTAAAACAAAAATAATCTAAATAATCTGTTTTCTGTTATTATGTTTTTTATAATAGAGAGAAAAAGTGGGATTTCAGTTTTAATAGCGCTTTGTTTTGGGGGAGAAACAACGGCTCAAAGTTCCTTTTTAGGGAAAAACAAAATGTTTTGAGATGAATAATCTCAAAAACAATGTGGCTTATCCTTATGGGAAATAATTTTGTTAACTGTTGTGGATTAGTGGATATGTGCTGTTTTTTACTGAATAAAAGTCATATTTTGATGAGTTAATTTAGCATATTTTATTATTTATATATTATTTATATTTTTATTATATATATATATATATATATATATAATTATATATATATATATATATATATATATATATATATATATATATATATGAATTTGTTATTATTAAAATTTTAATTTAGCTAGGTACAAAATAATAGATGAACAATAATGCAATCTTTCTCTCACACAATTAATTTATTATTGTTTTGTAAGCTAAAATAACAATTTCACATTAAAATACAAACTGGATATTTTATTTGTATTTTATGAACATCTCCTTAAAATATAGTGAAGAATAAAAAATGAACTTGTGAGGGCATTTCAAGTTCTCCTAGCTATTCATCAAATATTCATGAAACCAGCAGGTTTGTTTAAGGGTTATACCATTGTGTCCAAGAACTGTTCGATCAAATTTCGTTTGCGTTTACATATAAAACACAAATACTTATAACACAGAAAGAGTAACAAAAATGCACAGACGTTCACATATATAACAATGAGCGCACTGTGCCTTTAAATCCCGTGCGGAGGGGGCGGGGCTTGCGCGTCCTCTGACTGCAGTGAGCATTTAAAGCATCGCGCACAGAGAAGACCCGTTTAACGAACCTCTCGACCGCCGTAATGAATGTCCTCGCGCATCTATAGAGATAAAGTCAAGCTTTCAAACGGACCGAACGGGGTCATTACGGCATTATGAACTTTTAACACCGGACACCTAGAATCTATCAGGAGATTAAGGTGAATTTTAATGTGTTTGTCACATTGTTTGTGTCTGTCTCGCTCTATGTGTGTGTGTGTGTGTGCGTGCTGATGACGACAGTGACGTGTGTAACGATATTATCGGATTCTGTGACAGGACATCCGATAAGGCGTGCGCGCGCGCGCGTGCATGTGTACAATTTGGAGAGAAAGCTCAGAAACGGTTCTAAAACGTAATATAATTTAATTATACTTTTTAATTGATTAAAAAAACATATATCATAACAACAACAATAATGATGATTATCAGCTGACAAAACACTGTCAGGTGGCGTTGACATATATGTCGCTTCATCTTGTGGAACATCAGTCTTTTTTTTTTCTTAAAGAAATGTCCGAGGTGTGTTTCGTCAGGTGTGATGAGTGACTCATCCCGCCAGTTTGCGGAAGCGGACAGGTAGATCGGGTATGGTTGCCTGGAAACCGCGGCGGGGTGTGAACGCGCGCGACTGTCTATCCTTCATACCTTCTTACAATGTCATATTAGAGGTTTGTGTTTCGTAATTTGTGGCCATGTACACTGACTACATTGGTGTTCTTTTGAAATAATTCTCGTCAATAGCTTAGAACAAGTGTGTGTGTGTGTGTGTGTGTGTGTGTGTGTGTTGTGAATGTGCACACGTTACAGTAGATGTACATTAGAAGCAGTATTTCCAAAAGATCCATTGTCCGTCAAGAACATGTCCACATTTCACTGCAAAATTAAGAAATTATACATTGCATGAAGGAAAATGACACTTATTTTGCTAAAACTTTACATTAAGGTCTCATGCTATATTCCACAACAATGATCTGTGCTTATTAATAATTGTTAATGGTAATAAAAATACAGCTGTTCATTGTTTGTTCGTATCGGGTCATAACGGATACAACTTTTCATTTTAAGTGAGTGTTTGTAAATCTTGGAATTAACTGACTAAACCGTATAATCGCTTTAGAAATGTTAACAGACGCCGTAAATCGTATTTTTATTATTATTAATATTACTATCCTGACAATTTTCACAATAATCAAGGCATCCAAATGCAAAAATAATCAATTCGGTTTACCGTATGTTTACTGTAATGCAATAAATACGTATTTATGGTGTCAGTGTTGCAATACTTTCCATCAACTTACGTTGTGGCGATCTTAATAATACTAAAACGAGCGAAACGTGATGCTTTTCTTGCACAATGCAGCCAACCGTCTCCATAAATCTCATATTTAAATGCAAAAGAGGATGTCTGTAAGTTTGGATGTTTGTTTACTTAACGTCTGCGCAACATATTGGCATTGTCTTCCCAAAAGCATTGAGAAATGTCTGTGCCGGACACTACGATGTCTGTCCGTCTTGCACCTGTTGTGAGAGGAAGCGCTCGTCCCGTGGGGTTCTTTATCACGGATCGGGTTGCATTGTGTGCTCATAGTGACCGTATCCAAGGTCCAAAGCTTTCAGGATGCATAACTGCATGCATTTATGCACCACTTCAGGGACGGTCAACGGAAAAGCACGAAGCAATTGTGACCCGGTTTGATCACATACCCGTTTCTGAAATGGCTCGTGGTTGTTACTCATTGGTTCTTCTTGAAATGTGTATTATTTAGTTCTAACATATCGCACTCAGTTCTGCAGAAATTGGCTTGTAAAACTGCCCTGCAATAACTTGTTCTATAAAAATGCTAATTGCTCAGTAATAGGGTTGTTTTATCTCTGGAAGACTGTCGTTAATGTTGGTGATTTGATAGCTTGTGAGCGTGATATGTGTTTGTAAGCTAAAACCAGGATGAACCTTGCCTCCAGGTCCATCACTCTTCAAGTTCTCAGGGGTGTAAAGCTGGTTTCTCGGCGTGAAAAGCGTTTTATTGGATTCTACTGTAGAAGCGGCTGCTTTAGACCGTAGCTTGTGTTACACTAAGTTGTAACCGTAGATGCAATTTCCTTTAAACATAAGATGTGTTGGAAATTTGAGACTCATTTGCTTATATAATTTGATATTAGACTTCCTCTGTGAGAATTGCATTTGCACGACGCGGAATGTAAAATTGCGGTGCGTTAAAGTGATAAATGCATGTTTTTTTTAGCATGGTTCTTGCAGTGATGTTTGCGGTTTTGTGTGCGTGAGTGACACTGTCCTCAAGGCTTTTGGGGCATACATGTCGTTTAGTGCTGTCAAACTGAGCGCTTGTCATACCACAGGCTGTGAAGCTCAGCAGAATGTTGCTCAATGTTCTTTTCTGAAAGGGCACAACTGGAGTCCCGTGCACATGGCTGACTGCATTGCAAAGCGAGGGGAAGCGAGTGCTGATAGCCCTGGGCTCCATAAACAACTAGTTCTTCCACAACAACAACAATGATCCCTAGATGATCTCAGTCAGTTTTCAATGTTTATTTTTTTTTTTTTTTAAGTGTCTTCCTGTTGCTAAATCAGTAGAGCATGACACTAGTAACACTAAGGTCATGGGTTCGATTCCCAGGGAAAGCAAGAACTAAAAAAAAAAAAAATGTTCCTTGAATGCAATTCAACTGGCTTTTTTCTTGAGAGAATTTTTTTTTTTTTGAATGTCTTCCTGTTGCTAAATCAGTAGAGCACGACACCAGCAACACTAATTCAATTCAATTCAAATTTATTTGTATAGCGCTTTTCACGATACATATCGTTTCAAAGCAGCTTTACAGAGAATGGATGTCAATATTGCAATTTAAAGAACGCAGTTGGCAAATAAAATAATTTAGGTAATTAATTTCCTGTAGCTAAATCAGTAGAGCACGACATTAGTAACACTAAGGTCATGGGTTCGATTCCCAGGAAAAGCGAGAAATGATTAAAAAAAAAATGTGTACCTTGAATGCAATTCAACTCGCTCTTTTCTTGAGAGAATTTTTTTTTTTTTAACCTTTTGGAATGTCTTCCTGTTGCTAAGTCAGTAGAGCACAGCACCAGCAACAATAAGGTCATGGGTTCGATTCCCAGGCAAAGCAAGAAATGATAAAAAATGTGTACCTTGAATGCAATTCAACTTGCTTTTTTCTTGAGAGAGGTTTTTTTTACTTTTTTTTTTTTTTTTTTTTTTTTTTTTTTGGAGTGTCTTCCTGTTGCTAAGTCAGTACAGCACAGCACCAGCAACACTAAGGTCATGGGTTCGATTCCCAGGGAAAGCAAGAAATGATAAAAAAAAAAAATGTGTACCTTGAATGTAATTCAACTTGCTTTTTTCTTGAGAGAGGTTTTTTTTACCTTTTTTTTTTTTTTTTTTTTTTTTTTTTGGAGTGTCTTCCTGTTGCTAAGTCAGTACAGCACAGCACCAGCAACACTAAGGTCATGGGTTTGATTCCCAGGGAAAGCAAGAAATGATAAAAAAAAAAAAAATGTGTACCTTGAATGTAATTCAACTTGCTTTTTTCTTGAGAGAGGTTTTTTTTTACCTTTTTTTTTTTTTAAGTGTCTTCCTGTTGCTAAGTCAGTAGAGTAGAGCACAGCACCAGCAACACTAAGGTCATGGGTTCGATTCCCAGGGAAAGCAATAAATGATAAAAAATGTGTACATTGAATGCAATTCAACATTCAACTCGCTCTTTTCTTGAGAGCTTTTTTTTTTATAAATAGTGTCTTCCTCTGGCTAAATCAGTAGAGCACGGCACTATCAACACTAAGGTCATGGGTTTGATTCCCAGGCAAAGCAAAAACTGATTTAAAAAAAAAAAAAAAGTGTACCTTGGATGCAAACATCTGCCCAATGTGTAATTTTAAATGTAAATCTTGGATGTTTCTCTTAAAATTCCTTAACTGAAATGAAAACTGACACAAAAAAGGCAATAGCATAGATGTTTATAAGTCTAAATGTACATATTGACGTCTTTTGATTGCAGACTTGAGTTTAAACCATTGACTCTCTAGAGTTTCAGAAGTATGTGAGCTTTCTAGGGCATTTTTCCTCAAAGTCTCAGTTTGATCTCCATTTAAGCTCATTGCATTATAGGAGAAACAATTGAGATGTTAGAAAGATCTCGTAATCTTGTTCTTATTCCGTGTGAATCATGAGTAAAATGCATTAAACTTGAGTTCCTTCTCTCTGTAAGAAAGAAAATCTGAGAAGCAGGAGACTTCAGAACTTGCACTACATTTAATCTTATTCCTGTGTAGGAGAAACACTTAAAGTATTACGGAGATTCATGCTCTTGTCCTCTCATGGCTGTGTTTCAGGTACAGACCAGCAGCTGCCAGCTTGGCGGGAGGAACATTTCCTGGCCTGAATGCGAACCGACTGCAGCTGGAGCATGTCCACTGCAGGCTTGACTGCCCAGGAGATCTGTTTACCCGCGCAAAGCCTTTTCCTGCGGGGCAGCCATTGGCATAGCATGGCCGGAGCTAAGCCCTCTTGGAAATACCATGATCTACACAAGTGAGTGCATTTTTTTTTTTTCACTTGTTTTCAGAGTTGGACTAAACAGAAAAACAGGAAATGGTGTGCAGCATGTTTAACAAGATGTTAATGAACCTCGGATTTTGTGCGTAAATCTGATTAGCTGTCCTGTTCTTAATTTGCAGCTTATGCTTCACCATTGATTCTTCTAGGGATTATAAGAATCAATCCCAGCAACAGGTGCTGCCATCATTTTCAGGAGCGGACAGTAAGTAACATAACTCTCATTATTATTAAAATTTCGCTCAAAAATGACAATTTATAGTGGCCATGTCTGTCGGTCTGTGTATGGACTAAGCAGCATCCCAAATCATCCAACTTAAACGATTGTATTTTCACTTTTTGGTGAATGATTCCTTAATCTTGTGCACTAGAGTGTGCTGGGAAAATCTAGGTCATGGGTTTGATTCCCGGGGAATGCACAAACTGAAAATTTCTCACAATTCTCTTTGGATGAAAGTGCCAGCCAAATGTAAAATCATTTAAAAATGTAATAGTCTTGGAGAAAATCATAAGCTAACTTTTGTTCCAGTTGTGCATACATTGCAGTAAAGATTCATTTCAGCTTTAAAAATGGCTATATTCTCATTTTAACAGAACAGCGGACTCATCTTCAATCGCCAAACAGCCCAGGAGGCCAGGCCTTGCCGCCCAAAAAGCCCAGACCTTCCCAGCTCACCTTGCTCCCAGACCCTTCTACATCTAGCCCTGCCAAAGACGACCAAGTGGTTCCTTGCTTTCAGCGTCTAACCGTATCTGACTGCATCAGTCCTCCCCAGACGCCCAGCCGGGTCACCAAACCCCTTCCCCCAATTCCTGGTTCAGCGGAGCTTTCCCCGGATCAGGCTGTGGACAGTGAAGTAGAGTTCTTCAACGGAGATGACAATCGCTGCCTGGTTTCCGAACCTTGCTCCAAACACTCTCCTTTCCGCTACGGAATGCCCAGTAGGAGGAGTTTCAGGGGCTGTGGACAGATTAACTATGCCTACTTTGAAGGTCCAGCATCCCAGCAGAAGCAGCAGTCACAGAAGCTGAGGCAGGAGCGGGAAACCCAGCAGAGGGAACAGGAACTCCGTGAACAACAGCAGCAGCAGAACTGTCTCAGACAGCAGGAACGTACGCAAAGGAAGCTGCGGCGCTCCCATTCCGGGCCTGCCGGCTGCTTTAACAAACCCACCTCCTTCCGGCTGTCCAGTCACCACTGGAATACACAAGGCCTGGATAAGCCGGAAGTTCCTCCGAGAGTTCCAATTCCCCCGCGACCAATCAAAAAGGGAGACTCCCGCCGCTGGTCAGCTGAAGTCTCATCAGGAGCCAACAGCGACGATGACCGACCTCCGAAAGTACCTCCTAGAGAACCTTTATCCAACAGTAGTTCCCGCACCCCGAGCCCAAAGAGCCTCCCGATGTACCTCAACGGGATCATGCCCCCTACGCAGAGCTTCGCTCCAGATCCCAAATACGTCAGTCGCGGTCTGCAACGACAGAACAGCGAAGGCTCTCCATGCATTCTGCCCGTCATGGAGAACGGCAGGAAAGCCAGCAGCACGCACTACTTCCTTTTGCCACAACGGCCGTCATACCTGGACAAACACGAGAAGTATTTAATGGACAGCACAGCGAGTCGAGGCACGGACGCCTCCGATTCGAGTTCGGACTGGGATTGTCAAAGCAAAAGGAAAACGACGCACCAAATAGACTTGGTATGACTATGAAATAAGGGAGCTATCACCTGGGACACGATTGTCCGAAGGCTTTTCCGCTGCTTTGTCGCAGTTTTGCTGTAGCGCTCGTAAATTCGAGCGAGTTACGTATGAATTGCAGTTACTGGGATTGGAGACTTGGAAACCGTTCTAACAGCTCTCTTAGAGCGAGCTCGGAAATTGTTTTTTATTTCATTTTTATGTGAAATGTAAGTGTTGAAATGATCACATGGTGCAGTTGTTTGGTACTAGCTGGTCTAGTACCGCCATACTTCAGTGTTGTAAATTTTATATTGCATCGAAGATTATTTTTATGTCTTGGAACATTGAGCATGTTCGTCTGATCATAGGGACATAGGGTCAGTAAAGCTTCTGTACGTTTATGTCGTCTACCATATATGAAGTATAAAAACGGCCCAGCTTTTTTTGCGGCCGGCATTTTTAGTGAAGGTTACTCCATCTTTTTGCATCGCATGAAATCTGACACATGCGCACTATTTCGCGGTTCTTCTGTTGGACTATTGCTCTCAGCCTTTGTGTGCTTTTAATGCGGCCTATCTATACAACTTGTAGCTTTGAGTGCGTGTTACATAGGAACGGGCGACGTGTCGCTCTCCTGTTCCCGAGTCGAGTGTGTGAGTGATACGAGAGTTGAATGTGTTACATTTGCCCAATTTTGGCACTGCTTTTAAGCTTTTATAAGCTGCTTAAAACGGCAGCTGAAATGTTGCCCTCTCAATGAACGGAGTATTTCCGATCCCTGGCTTCTCGCTAAGGTGTAGTCTGTTCTTTTGTTGCACAAAAAGCAATACTTGTAAAACCTGTGAATGTGTTTATCTCCTCTTTTAAAGTGCTGTCTCCACGTGAAGCTGTGAGCCATTGTCTGGTATAGGATTTTCTCGAGTACTACCTCCCATTATAGTTCTAGTTCTTAAATACCCAACTACGGATTACAAAGACTCAACGAATACAATCTCCCTTGGCGCACACAAGCCCGTACGAGGAAACAATTGCCCCCGATCTGCATTTCTTTGTTTTGCCCATTCGAAACAGTCAGTCATTAACACTTCCTCAATGAAAAGGCATCTTCGACCGAATTTTTTTTTTTTTTTTTTTTTTTTTTTAAGAGCTATGTGGAGTTAAAGTCCATATGTGTTGCGTTTGGCCGAGCTCACACATACTGATCTTCCTGTTACTGTACGTGCATTCCTGTTAGACGTGATTACAATGGGTGTGGGCACCAGAGACTTTGGCTGCTGGCAGCTGGTGAATGAGATGTTTTATTGTTCTATATTGTTTCCAGAACCATCGTGATAACTCAGTAAATGTAGCAAGTGCCATGCAATTTGAAAAAGATGAGGAAAGTAAGACTATAAACACATGCTGTTTGGGAAGCTCTGAGGTCAAGTACAACTTTCCACCTCACAAAGGGATTTGAACTCTTTTTTATTTTATTTTATTTTTTATTTTTTTACCCTTTATTTTACCAGTTTGTGTATCAGAACATGTTTACATTGTTTTTATTTTCCTTTCGCAGTCTTACTTAAAAATGAAGGCAAGTTCAAGAAGAAATAGACATCTCTGCTGTGTTTTGTGTGTGTATATATATATATATATATAAAATATAAATATTAAATATAAATATATAAAAATATATAAAGCAAAGTGCACTGATAAAACAGTATGTTGTGATGTGTAAAAGTATTTAACATTGTCCTCTTACCCAAACTGAATAGTTCTTAGTATGTTGTATCCTTTAAAGTAATAGAAATAAATACTTATTTATGAATTAAGTTTG